>UESW01004090.1:439871-530847 GCA_900491605.1 Calamus simplicifolius | reverse complement strand
ACGCAATAAATGCGTCGCAATATTAAAAATTATTTTTTCCAAAAAATTATTTTATTTTCTAGGAAATTGCATCGCAAATGCGTCGCAATATTTTTTAAATATTTATAACTGATAAAAATTATATTTTCTAAAAATAATTGCGACGCATATATTGCGTCGCAATATTTTTTTTAATTTTTTTATTACATTTATTTTTCTTAAAAACATTGCGACGCAATAAATGCGTCGCAATATTAAAAATTATTTTCTCTGGGAAAATTATTTTTATTTTCTAGGAAATTACGTCGCAAATGCGTCGCAATATTTTTTAAATATTTATAACTGATAAAATTTATATTTTTTGAAAATAATTGCGACGCAAATAATGCATCGCAATGTTTTTTTTAAAATTTTTTAATTACATTTATTTTTCTAAAAAACATTGCGACGCAAAATGCGTCGCAATATTAAAAATTATTTCTCTGAAAAAATTATTTTTTAGGAAACTGCATCGCTAATGCATCGCAATATTTTTTTAATAATTATAACTGAAAAATTATATTTTCTGAAAATAATTGCGACGCACATATTGCGTTGCAATGTTTTTTTAAATTTTTATTACTATTATTTTCTTAAAAACATTGCGACGCAATAAATGCGTCGCAATATTAAAAATTATTTTATCTGGGAAAATTATTTTTATTTTCTAGGAAATTGCATCGATCGATCGATCGCGATCTGACGGTTGCGATCGATCCAAGCCATGATCCCGATCGGGATACCATTGCGATCGATCCCGACGATCCGATGCGATCGATGGATCCGATTCGATCGCGATCGACGATCCGACGGTTGCTATCGATCCAAGCCGTGATCTCGATCGGCCACAACCGATCCCAAACCGTTGCAATCGGTTCGAGATCGCCGATGATCCGACGGTTGCAATCGATCCAAGCCGTGATCCTGATCGGCCACGACCGATCTCGGACCGTGGCGATCGGTCTGATCGCTAACGATCCGATGGTTGCGATCTATTCAAGCCGTGATCCCGATCGGCCATGACCGATCTCGGACCGTGGCGATTGGCGACGATCCGACGGTTATGATTGATCCAAGCCCTGATCCCGATCGGCCACGATCGATCTCGGACCGTGGCGATCGGTCCGATCGCCGACGATCCGATGGTTGCGATCGATCCAAGCCGTGATCCCGATCGGCCACGACCGATCTCAGACCGTGGCGATCGGTCCAATCGGCGACGATCCGACGGTTGCGATCGATCCAAGCCATGATCCCGATAGTCCATGACCGATCTCGGACCGTGGCGATCGGATCGATCGGCGACGATCCGACGGTTGCCATCGATCCAAGCTGTGATCCCTATCTTCCACGATCGATCTCGGACCGTGGCGATCGGACCGATCGGCGACGATCTGACGGTTGCCATCGATCCAAGCCGTGATCTCGATCGGCCACGACCGATCCTGGACCTTTGCGATCGGTCCGAGATCGCCGACGATCCGACGGTTGCGATTGATCAAGCCCTGATCTATCCCGATCGGCCACGACCGATCTCGGACCGCGGCGATCGGTCCGATCGGCGACGATCCGACGGTTGCGATCGATCCAAGCCCTGATCCCGATCGCCCACGACCGATCCCGGACCGTGGCGATCGGTCCGAGATCGCTAATGATCCGACGGTTGCGATCTATCCAAGCCCTGATCGATCCTGGTCGGCGATGAACGATCTCAGACCGTCGCGATCGATCCGATTAGCAACAATCTGATAGTTGCGATCGATCCAAGCCATGATCCCGATCGGCCACGACCGATCCCGGACCGTTGTAATCGGTCCGAGATCACGACGATCCGACGGATGCGTTCGATCCAAGTCCTGATCCTGATCGGCCACGACCGATCTCGGACCGTGGCGATCAGTCCGATCGTCGACGATCCGATGATTGCGATCGATCCAAACTGTGATCCGATCGGCCACGACCGATCTCGGACCATGGCGATCGGCGACGATCCGACGGTTGCGATCGATCCAAGCCCTAATCTCGATCGGCCACGACCGATCTCGGACCGTGCCGATCGGTCCGATCGCCGACGATCCGGCGGTTACGATCGATCCAAGCCGTGATCCTGATCATCCACGATCGATCTCGGACCGTGGCGATCGGTCCAATCGGCGACGATCCGACGGTTGCGATCGATCCATGCCGTTATCCCGATCGTTCACGACCGATCTCGGACCGTGGCGATCGAACCAATCGGCGACAATCTGACGGTTGCCAAGCCATAATCCCGATCTTCCATGACCGATCTCGAACCGCGGCTGTCGGACCGATTGGCGACGATCCGATGGTTGCCATCGATCCAAGCCGTGATCCCGATCGGCCAGGACCGATCCCGAACCTTTGCGATCGGTCCGAGATCGCCGACGATCCGATGGTTGCGATCAATCCAAGCCTGATTTATCCCAATCGGCCACGACCGATCTCGGACTATGGCGATCGGTCTGACGGTTGCGATCGATCCAAGCCCTGATCCTGATCGGCCACGACCGATCCCGGACCGTAGCGATCAGTCCGAGGTCACTGACGATCCGATGGTTGCGATCGATCCAAGCCCTGATCGATCCCGGTCGGCGATGAACGATCTCGGACCGTCACGATCGATCCGATCGGCAACGATCTGACGGTTGCGATCGATCCAAGCCGTGATCCCGATCGGCCACGACCGATCTCGGACCGTTGCAATCGATCCGAGATCGCCGACGATCTGACAGTTGCGATCGATCCAAGTCCTGATCCCGATCGGCCACGACCGATCTCGGACCGTGGCGATCGGTCCGATCGTCGACGATCCGACGGTTGCGATCGATCCAAGCCGTGATCCCGATCGGCCACGATCGATCTCGGACCGTGGCGATCGGCGACGATCCAACGGTTGCGATCGATCCAAGCCTTGATCTTGATCGGCCACGACGATCTCGGACCGTGGCGATCGGTCCGATCGCCGACGATCCGACGGTTGCGATCGATCCAAGCCGTGATCCCGATCGGCCACGACCAATCTCAGACCATGGCGATCGGTCCAATCAGCGACGATCCGATGGTTGCCATCAATCCAAGCCGTGATCCCGATCTTCCACGACCAATCTTGGACCGCGGCGATCGGACCGATCGGCGACGATCCGACGGTTGCCATCGATCCAAGCCATGATCCCGATCGGCCAGGACCGATCCCGGACCTTTGCGATCGGTCCGAGATCACTGACGATCCGACGGTTGCGATCAATCCAAGCCCTGATCTATCCCGATCGGCCACGACCGATCTCGGATCGCGGCGATCGGTCCGATCGGTGACGATCCGACGGTTGCGATCTATCCAAGCCAAGATCCCGATCGGCCACTACCAATCTCGGACCGTGGCAATCGGTCCGATCGCCAACGATCCGACGGTTGCGATCGATATCCAAGCCCTGATCCATCCCGATCGACCACGACCGATCTCGGACCGTTGCGATCGGTCCGATCGGCGACGATCTGATGGTTGCGATCGATCGAAGCCATGATCGATCCCGGTCGGCGACAACCGATCTCGGACCGTCGCAATCGATCCGATCGGCGACGACCCGATGGTTGAGATCGATCGAAGCCATGATCGATCCCGATCGTCGACGATCGGGATCGAACCGTCGCGATCGATCCGTTCGGCGTCGCAATATTTTTATTTAATAATTATTTTTAATATTTTTATAAAATTTATTTTTTAAAAAAACATTGCAATGCAATACTTGCATCGCTAAATAAAAAATTATTTTTATTAATTTACTGTTTTATTGCGTCGCTATTTAACATAATTAATTTTTTTAAAAACATTGCGACGCAAAGGCTTGCATCGTAATTTTTTAATTTGATAATTATATTATATAAAAATTAATTTTATTTAAAATAATTGCAACGTAACAAGTGCGTCACAATTTTAAAACATAATTTTCCTAGTTTTCAGGTTTATTGCGTCGCTAATGCGTCACTATTTAACATAATTAATTTTTTTAAAAATATTGCGACGCACTGAGTTGCGTCGCAATATTTTTTTCTCATAATTATATTTTATAAAAATTTATTTTATTTAAAATAATTACGACGCAAAAGTGCGTCGCTAAATTAAAAATAATTTTTCTAATTTTTTGGTTTATTACATCGCTAATGCGTCGCTATTTAATATAATTAAATTTTTTAAAAACATCGCAACACACTGAGTTGCATCGCAATTATTTTTTCTTATATTTATACTTTATTAAAATTAATTTTATTTAAAATAATTGCGACGTAATTAATGCATTGCTAAATTAAAAATTTTTTTTAATTTTCTAGTTTATTGCGTCACTAATGAGTCGCTATTTTACATAATTGATTTTTTTAAAAACATTGCGACGCACTGAGTTGCGTCACAATATTTTTTTCTCATATTTATATTTTATAAAAATTAATTTTATTTAAATTATTTATGATGCAATTGTTGCATCGCTAAATTAAAAATAATTTTTCTAATTTTTTGGTTTATTGCGTCGCTATTTAACATATTTAATTTTTTAAAAAACATTGCGACGCACTGAGTTGCATCACAATATTTTTTCCCATATTTATATTTTATAAAAATTAATTTAAAAATATTTCGACGCATTATTTGCGTCGCTAAATAAAAAAATTAATTATTTTTTATTTTTTAGTTTATTGAGTCGCTAATGCGTCGCTAATTACGTCGCAATGTTTTGTTGTCACGGAGGTGTTGCAAAGTGGTCGCAATTTAGCGATGCAATAATGCATCGCTAAATTTACGTTGTTATTTTAATATTTCTTTGTAGTGTGATACATAAGCCAATGCGCTCTCTAACTTAGCTTCAATGGGTCCTACGTCTGGATGGATTATCTATTTTTGCAAAATCTAGCTACTCTAAGTATTGAAGAAAAGAAAAATTTAGCCAACTAGTATGGAGCCAAGCTAGATGGACCTCATCATTTCGTACCTTGAAAGTGGATCACTCCTACTAGACAAGAACGAAGCTAGAAGAGTTGTTAGAAGGGAAACTAATAACTCCCTGATCGATGGCGTGCTCCATAAGAGATTCTTTATCCTAACTTACATAAGATGCCTCTAACCTACAGAAGCAAATTATGTGCTCTAAGATGTCCATGAAAGAATTTGTCCTAGTCACTTAGGGGGCAGAGCCTTGGTCTATAAAGTATTTCGATAAGACTACTACTGATCAACCATAAATAAAGATGCAACCTAATATGTCCAAAGATACAAGCTATGCCAAAAACATTATCTACTTTAGCGCAACCTACTATAGAGTCTCACCAATCAGTAGTCTATGGACTTTTGTGTAGTGAAGGATGGACATTCTTGGTCCTTTTTTGTTAGTGTGTGGCCATAAGAAGTTTCTTATTATTGTAATTGGCTATATCACGAAGTAGGTCAAAGCTAAGCTTCATCACTAATTTGGAAGTTCGTTATTTGCTTATTTTGGATTTTGAATGTCCTTATCATCGATAATAATAAGCAGTTTTAGAACATGTGCTTTAGAGAGTTCTGTCAAGAGCTAAATATTGAGCATCACTTCTTCATAATTGCTCATCCTCAAATTAATGGATAAGCTAAGGTGATGAACAGACTATATTGCAAGCTTTGAAGGCTCACTTTGATCGAGCTAAAGGACTTTGGGGGTGGAGGAGCTACTCAGTCTGTAGCACAAGCTAAGTACCCATAAGAGAAATGCCTTTCAATCAACTTTTGGTACTGAAGTAGTCATCTTAGGGGAAATTAGGATACTAATTTATTACACTCAAGGGTTGCAAGAGCATTAAAATGCATGATCTTAGAGCCAACCTCGATCTTATTGAAGAAGCTCGAGAGAGGTCTCAACTCAGATGGCTACTTATGAAGAAAAAAGTGGACGGATGCTACAACTTAAGGGTGAGGGGACGAAGACCTAGCGATATACTTAGGGACCTTGTGCTCTAAAACACCATAGTTCCTGGCCAAGCCAATGAAGAAGATAAATTAACTTGGAATTAGGAAAGCCCATGCAAGTGATACAAGTAGTTCGGTCAAGAGAATACTGGTTGGAGAAACTTGAAGGTTGCCCATTTCCTCATACCTAAAGCTCCAACAAGTTAATGATGTACCATAAGTAATCTCTACATTTTTAGTTCTTTATTTCTACCTGTTGCCGCTGGGATCCGTCCTTCGACTCGGGCGCAGTCGATCTCCAGGGGGGCGGACCTGCACACAAGTCCTCGCACGAGAGGCGTTGGGGGTGGCCCTCCGCGGAAGACCCTCTGACGCTCAAGTCAGTGAGAGGAAATCGGCGATCAATCAGAAAACGGAAGGTGGATCCCTCTGGAGAGTCTCTCCGGGGGCGGCCAATCGAAAGCTCTAGGGGAGCGAGAGCACCGACGAGCAGCAGGAGAGTGGGGAGTGAGGGTGTGAGCGCACGCGTACCTAAGGGAATCTGTGAGTGTGATACTTATAGGCTGTCATATGGATCTTGAGCGTCTTCTGGAAGGTTTAGAGGTTGTTAAGATACAGGAGTGGATCGAATCAGGCCGTTGTGGGGCTGTTGGGATTCGTATCTTGTCCGTTAGTGGATCGATGGCTGGGACAGCTTTCTTGATGGCTTGAGATCTGGTAGATGGGTAGGTCTCAGGCGGCCTTGATAGGTTCTAGACCATTTCTCGGCATGATTCCTTGCCTAGGGTACCGTTATAGTAGGCTTAGGCTCTCCCGCGTCGGGTTCCACGGAGGTGGGTATTGGATCGTGGGTCGTTCAGTGAGGCCGGGCCATGGAGGCTCGGGGGGAAATGAACTACAGGAAGTTCGGGAGAGCCGAGCTATGGAAGCTCGGGAGAAGCCGAGCTATGGGAGCCTGGGGAGGCCGAGCTATGGGAGCTCGAGAGAGACGAGCTACGGAAGCTCGAGAGAGCCGAGCTATGGAAGCTCGGGAGAGGCGAGCTACGGAAACTCGGGGAAGCCGAGCTATGGGAGCTCAGGAGAGATGAGCTACGGAAGCTCGGGGGGAGCTGAGCTATGGGAGCCCGGTAAAGGCGAGCTACTGGAAGCTCGGGGAAGTCGAGCTATGGGAGCTCGGGAGAGACGAGCTACGGAAGCTCGGGGGGAGCCGAGCTATGGGAGCCCGGTAAAGGCGAGCTACTGGAAGCTCAGGGAAGCCGAGCTATGGGAGCTCAGGAGAGGCCGAGCTACGGGAGCCCGGGGAGGGCCGAGCTATGGAAGCCGGGGAAGGCCGAGCTATGGAAGCTCGGGAGAGGTGAGCTATGGGAGCTCGGGAGAGGCGAGCTACTGGAAGCTCGGGGGAGATGAAAGGAGGAGGTCGGTCTTAGCCTTCTCGCACGGACATTAATGCAATGATGGTTTTACCCCCCAACACATGCCCTCTACTCCCTAGTTAGAAGCGTAGGTTCGGGCATAGGGAGTATAGGTCCAGGTGGCATGCTTTGTATGGGGCGATTTGATTTAGACAGCCCGCGCAATGATGCTCCAATTAATGCGATAGGGTCCTTGTGCCTTCATGAGTAAGGCTCCCCCAAGAGTGACGGTTGGGAATACGCCACGTTGCGAATCCCGATCGATCCGGCATTTGTTGAGGCAGTTCCGGACGCCTCGGGCGGGACGCCCCGTCTTCTCAAGACGGCTTCCTTAGCGGGGAAGCAAAGCGATAGCCGCACTATATATACGCATGTTTGCAGCATTCTTTCGTTTTGTTTTTGAAGAGTTTCGTCTTTCGCCCTTCGCGACACCCATCGTTTTGCCTGGAGTTTTTCTCAGTTAAGATGACGATGAGTCCCGACGACGTGGTTTCAGAGATCGTCGCTGAGGATTTGGGAAGGATTCATCGGAGGTATGGCTTGCCCTCAGATGTCATTCTGCAGGTGCCGGAGTCTGGAGATAGGGTCTCGCGAGATCTGGAGTCTGGGGTCTTCGTTTATGAAGACAGCTTGAAAACAGACTTCCGCTTTCCTCTCCATCCCTTGGTGAAGGAAATCATGACTCATTATAACATCTGCTCGGCGATGGTGGCCCCAAATAGTTGGCACAGCATCATCGGATTCATCTCCATGTGTCACCAAATTCAAATTGTCGCCACTCTTCCCCTTTTCCGCGCCTGCTACCATCTGATACCTGAGAGGAAATCAGAGTGGCCATACATTGGACCCCTGAGGTCCTTCAACGTTATTGTGGATAAGCCATCCTCTATAAAGGGATGGAAGAGCCGATTTGTTATTGCAGAGGGGAACATTGGTTTCGACTTCCCTCGGAAATGGGAAACTTTGTTAGGGATGCGGAAACACATCCAATTTTGTCAGCGCAGGAGGAGAGGGATTTGGACGTCCTTCGCAATGGCCAAGTGTTTTCGGCCAATGACTTGTTATCGGAGGGAGCCCTCTTTGCAGCCGGGCTCAGCCCCCTGGACCCGCAAGGTGAGTCCTCCCTTTTACCTTTCTTGCTGTATGTTTTCTCGATGAATGTGTTTGGATCTGATCGCATATGTTCCATTCTTTCAGCCAAGAGGTCGGCATTGTCGAGCTTCGCCAAGAGGAAGAGAGGAAAGCACCCAGGGGAGAGCAGCGGCGCGGATAGTGGTAGGCCTGAGAAAAGGGCTCATACCTCCGCAAGAAGCCCGCCGGACGCCGGGGCGGTCACGACAGGAGCGCCGGGAGCGAAGGAGGATCCAGGGAGAACAGCTATGATCCCTTGCCCTCCCGTGTTGGAGATATCGGATAGTTCAGACGAGGCTCCGTTGGTTCGTCTGACCGCGTCCCCTATGAAAGAGGAACCGGCGATGGATCTGGTGGAAGCGGTCGTTTCTGGGGGGCCTTCCATCTCTGCGGGACCACTACTGGCTCCAGCAGGAGAGGGAGAGGGGACAGCTGCAGCCGATGAGGTTCAGGGAGAGCTCCCTCTTGGTCTCCCTGCGGGGAGTCCAGTGGTAGTGACGCTGGGTCACCCGCGGTGGTTCAAGAAGCGGGCCAGACAGAGGCTTCGGTGGAGCCTACAGGGGAGGCACAGGTGACAGCAACGGAAGGAGGCGCGCCGAAAGAGGGATCACAGCGGGGTAAGGATCCCGCGATGGAAACTCCTCCGAGAAGGATTTTGGGGAGGCTGGCGCTTGGGTTGGCCGAGTTATCCGAAGAAACCTAGGCTAGGGCGCTGATAGAAGAGGCTGGGAGGTTGAAGGCCTCTCAGGCGGAGGTCGCTCAGGTTGGTCCCTCAGGCGGGGATGGTCAACCCAGTAGCTCGAGCGCGGTGTTGAAGAGGCGTTTGCAGCCGTGATGAGGTCGGCCTTGTACCCAGGTGCTGATCCTTCGGCGGATAGATTCGTAGATTTGGAACTGGTTGATGCCGCGTTTGGGCAGCAGGGAGTGGCCGAAAGTATACATTCTCCCCGATATCGACAATCCGACCCTCATGAAGATGACGCGGGCCTATGCATCTCGGGTGAGTTACTGTCCTTTGGCAGCGGATGCTTTCTAATTGACCTGATCGTGGATTTTTACTCATCTTTTGTCCTGCAGAGTATCCTTCTTTCTCGGGCGATGTGCTGGCGTTTGAGTTTGGCGACAGGGGCCAGCGTTCAGGCCAGGAGAGACAACGCTGAACTTCGATCGCGAGTGGTGGTGTCTGAGAAGTTCGAGGAACTTCTGGCCAGTAGCAACAGAGGTTTGGAGGGGATGAAGGCGATATATCAGGCCGCTCTAGCCGAAGCGTCCAAGCAGAAAGGCAGAGCGGAGGAGTTGCAGGGACTCCTGGCGAAGAACGAAGACACGTGCCTGGAGCTGGCTAGAATTGAGTCCAAACATTCCGCGGAGGTGGCGGCGATGCGGCGAGAACATAGTGAGAGCCTGGGTCGGCTGAGAAGGGAAGCTGCCGACGAGAGAAGGTGCCTGACTAGAATGCTCGACGAAATGGAGGAGAAGTTGAAGCGGCGCGATGGCGAAATTGCTCACTTGAGGGAGGGCGCTAAATGGCACCAAGGGACGATAGCTCGGGTGAGCAACGAGCTATCCCAAGCCCGGGAGGAAGCCGGGGCCAAACAGTTAAGGATCAATACTCTGCAGGAGGGAGTTGAGCTGATCGGGGCTGATAGAACAAGAGCCAGGAGTGAGGCTGAGGAACTGACCAAGAGGTTGGCCAGACGAGAGGAGGAGGTACGATCTCATTCCCCCTTTTTAGCTTCGTCTGTTGATCTCTTATGATGCCGACTAACTTTGGTTTTTCAGATGGCGAAGTTAGAGTTGGAGAATCGGGCTCTCCAAGGCGAGCTTGCGTCTAGCCGTAATAAGAGCTCAGAACTCGAGGTGCGGTCCGGCGAGTTCGAGGAGCAAAATGCCATTCTGCGTGCTCAAGTTGCGGAGGCTGAGAAGCAAGTCGCTGAGACTAAGGTGCAGCTCGCCATAATCAAGGGAGAACGGGACGTGATCGGCGTTGACTCCTTCCAACTTGGAATGGAGGAGTGCAAAGACAAGATATCCAGTGAGCACCCAGAATGGGATCTCTCTTTTCTGGATATTGAAGCTCCCGATGACGGTGAGTCCGAAGGAGAAGAGGAGGATGAATACGTCGACGTCTCCGATACCGATCCCGGTGCCGCCTCGGGTCCCAGCGAAGCCGCAGCTTCTGATGGACATCGCCAACTGCCGCTGAAGGGGCGAAGGCGTTAGAGAAAGGTGAATCTAGTCACACTTCTGTGGATGTAACCGAGGGCTCCTCCAAAACTGATGTGGTTCCCGGCCTTTAAGAGCCACCTATATGTTTTGCTTTCTAAAAATTTGATTGATGCCTCTCAATGAATGAATTTTCTGTTTCTATTTGAATGTTTTTCTTTGGATAGCCCTTTGCTCCAAATTTCGCTTCAATCGCAATTGACTTATGGCCTATCGGCGCTTTTCGGTCATCTTTATTCGGGGTTAAGGGGATGCATTGGCTTGGCCCAATGCGGGGCAATAGCCCTGATTGGCGAACCGATAGATGATCTGGTTCAGCTTGTGTCTAATCAAAACTTGAGAAATGAAACCAGTTGGTTAAGGCCGATGGACAGGACAGGTCGGCTCGGGCCAACAGACAGAATAGATCGGCTAGGGCCGACGAGCGAAGTAGGTCGGCTAGGGCCGACAAGCAAAGTAGGTCGGCCGGGACCGATGGGCAAAGTAGGTCGGCTGGGACCGACGGGCAAAGTAGGTCGGCTAGGGCCGACAGGCAAAGTAGGTCGGCTGGGGCCGACGGGCAAAGTAGATCGGCTGGGGTCGACGGGCAAAGTAGATCGGCTAGGGCCGACAAGCAAAGTAGGTCGGCTGGGGCCGATGGAAAAGTAGGTCGGCTAGGGCCGACAGGCAAAGTAGGTCGGCTGGAGCCGACGGGCAAAGTAGGTCGGCTAGGGCCGACAGGCAAAGTAGGTCGGCTAGGGCCGACATACGAGGGTGGTCGTCAAAATGTTTTTCGCTTCCTTTGGTCACTTCATCTTTCGTTGGGCGAAAGAAAAGTTTGCGTAGCCTTCGCGCTCATTCTTGCTTTGAGATGCTCGATTTTGTCGCACAAGTTTTCCGAGCGACCAACTTTGTCAGGGAGCGATTAGCGGACGATCGGTTTTCGCGCTTTTTTGTGGTTTTGCCAGCGCTCTGCCACTCTGTAGGAAAATTAGTTTTTATTTCACCGAAATTGATGATACGGCACTGTAGGTTGAGAAAAGCTGTTCTGGTGCTTTCCAGAAGGTGCTCCTTTTCCATTGGGCCGTTTTGACGTACGGCGCACGCAGCCGTTTACCATTGGAGGATATTATTTTCGTAGGATGGTCCCCTGATCCTGCCAGTTTCCATGATGCCAGTGGACGATCCTCTGCATTTAATGACCACGATTCGAGATTAAGAGGAAATCTTCGCATGCGTCATAGTTCAGGCGGTGGGCTCGGCGCGCATTAGGGCACTGCTTTCATCCTGGGAGGCCACGTGGAGGTATGGCCCAGGGGTTTGAATCTCGGGGCTTGTAGCCTTGGTGATCACTCCTGGTTCATCTTTGGCCTATAAAAAGGGAAAGTGGGGTAGTGTTAAGTCATCCCCAAAAGTTTCTTTTCCACTAGAGCTTTCATCATGCTCGTTTCTCTGCTGTTGCGAGTGGGAGGACTGAGCTTTTCTCTTGCAAGCTCTTTGCCTCCGGATAGTTGGGGCGATGAAGGAGCTGCCGAAGGATGGCTCGCCCGTAGGGGATGAGTCCCGGAGATCATATGGAGAGCGCACATAGAGGGCGCAGAGATCACACGGAGAGCGCACACATACTCTTCCCGTGTGACCTTTGTGGTTCCCCTTCGGAGACGCATGGTAGGGAGTGCATGCGGGCTCCCCATGATTTGAGTGAATTTCGCCTCCTCCCCCGATTTGGATTCCTGGGCTCGTCCGCCTGGGGAATCTTTTGCCACATGGGGAGGAGGTGAAAGTGTGCCGCCCGCCGACGCCTGGTCCTTGAGCCATGGCAAGGTAGGGCGGCGCACACTCGATTTGGGAGAGCGTTCCGACGCCAGGGTCCGCTGGCTTCCTACCTACTCGCCGGGGGGTCCCTCGATGGGGTGGTCTGGGATGGCCACCCTGATATCTCGGTTGGGTCACCGAGATATCATTATTGACTGAAGCTGGCCGCAACGATTGGTCCAAGTCGCCCGGACATTATCGGCTCGAGCTGATTGGATGCGGCTCATCTGGTTCGGTAGTCCGGACGCCGGAGCATCACAGTTGCCCAGATATGCTTTGGAGCAGTTGCCCGAGCTTTGTACTTGTCTTTATTTTTCGCATTCCGATGCTCTTGTAACGCCTTTCAGGCATTTGTAATCGATTTTAGCGGCAGTGAAATAAAGAGAGTTCTGTTCTATTTCTCAATCTTTATCTCTTTTGTGCCGAGTTTGTTGTTGTCGGTCATGGGGTACAAAGGAGTCCCGCTCGTTCTTAAGCGAGGATCCCGCGCTATTCGAACTAGTTGAGGTTCGCAAGCAACGGTCTGGAGATTGTTTGGCGGAACACATTCTTTATCTCGATTCGACACTTGGTGATTTATGTCTCACTCGAATATTCATGGCTTGGCCTAGCCGAAGCTCGAAAAAATCTTCACTTGGCTTTACCAAGATTCAGAGAGTTTGTAGCTTGGTGCAACCGAGGTTCGGAGAACTTTTTACTTGGCCCTGCCAAGGTTCGGAGAATTTGTAGCTCGGCCCAGCCGAGGTTCGGAGAATTTTTACTCGGCCCAGCCGAGGTTCGGAGAATTTTTTACTTGGCCCTGCCAAGGTTCGGAGAATTACTCGGCCCAGCCGAGGTTCGGAGAATATTTTACTTGGCCCTGCTAAGGTTCGGAGAATTTGTTGCTCGGCCCAGCCGAGATTCAGAAATTCGGGGCTCGGAGAAATGACTCAGTTGCCACTGCGAGCCGTAGTGTTAGGTCTCTACGGCGCTTGGCGAAGGGCATCAAGACGGGATGGGCGGCACATAGCCATGCTCATTATGTATGACATTATTCCTCCCGAGGGGACGAGTCACCGCCAGGCGTCGGATTTCTTTCTTTTTTGCTCTTCCCGAGAAAGGGGGCCAGCTTTAAAAGAGCTTGGGGAAGTGTTGGGAGCATTTATTACGGGGGGCCGGCAGATTGGGAAGTACTTTGTTCCGGGGGGTTCCCGAGTAGCCCGTATGTGTTTATCGATCCTCCTTGGGATGGGGCATGGCCCTTCGGATTCCGCAGGCACTAAAGCGATGACACGTGGCGAGTTCTCGTAGGTTGGTGGCTACGGCGCGACCGATCGAGATACTTGTCTGGCAAGTATAAATATGACCGAGGGATGTTGGCCTTAGCCATCCCTCGTTTTAGGTCTTGAAATAGCATTAGATCATGGCTTCTCAAGGGAGATCCTCCGAAGAGTTATGTGCATCACTTGACGATCTGCTACACCCGCAAAAGGGGCGTACCATAATTACTGTTGATGGGTTAGGTCTGGCGTCGACCCTTGCGAGCCAACAACAGCTCGTAAAGGTCGTCGAGGAGTACGTAGATGTCTCTACTCGGGAGACGGAGGCCCTGCGCCGGGTGGCGGACCGGCAGAGGGAGGAGATTGCATCGCTCCGCCAGCAGGTCGCCGACCTCACCGAGCGGCTAGAGGACCTACTGGCGTCCGGGAGCGATGCCGAATCTTAGATGGGGCCCCCTTTACTTCTTGTTTTTGCTTTTTCTGTTTCTTTTTGTACTCCCTTTCCTCCATCAATGAAAGAAGGGCTTGTTTGGATAATTTTCTTATCTCAAGAGTTTTTAGCTTTAAAAATGCCATTCGCACAATAGTTGGGGAGTCAATGTGGCTCCACTTTTTTTTCACGCGCCGAGTCATCGCTCGGTTTGGGATAGGCGCTTTGTTCGGCAAGTTATAGGGGTGTTGCCAAAAAGCTTTAGTTGCGAAGAGGGGGACCTTCCCGGCTTTTGCTCGGGGTCCGCGGTTGGTTTTGTGGGGCTTTATTGGACCCTTTAGGGGTTTGCCAGAGGCACATCCTTTGTGCGCGCTGATTGTTTTTTCGCGTAGCGATCCTCTTTTTAAACCATCGGGAGTTTTGGGGACTATTTGGAAGTCCTTCGGCTTTAATCGGGGCCTGCGTACTTCAGTTTTCCGCCGGTGTTTTAACCTGAAGAAATTTTACTCGGCCTTGCCGAGGTTCGGAGAATATTTTACTTGGCCCTGCCAAGGTTCGGAGAATTTGTAGCTCGGCCCAGCCGAGGTTCGTAGAATATTTTACTTGGCCCTGCCAAGGTTCGGAGAATTTGTTGCTCGGCCCAGCCGAGGTTCGTAGAATATTTTACTTGGCCCTGCCAAGGTTCAGAGAATTTGTTGCTCGGCCCAGCCAAGGTTCGGAGAATATTTTACTTGGCCCTGCCAAGGTTCAGAGAATTTGTTGCTCGGCCCAGCCGAGGTTCGGAGAATATTTTACTTGGCCCTGCCAAGGTTCGGAGAATTTGTTGCTTGGCCCAGCCGAGGTTCGGAGAATATTTTACTTGGCCCTGCCAAGGTTCGGAGAATTTGTTGCTCGGCCCAGCCGAGGTTCGAAGAATATTTTACTTGGCCCTGCCAAGGTTCAGAGAATTCCTGTCCAGATAAGTAGCTCGGTCGTGCCGAGGATTGGTAAGCAGCATCTATTTCTTTTTGCAACCTTTGGCAATGTAGTGCATAATGATTTGCATTGAAAAAATGTGCCGATAGGAAGGTATAATGAGGCATATGAAAATAGACTTGGAGAGGACGCACCCTATTGATAATATTTTCAGAGATTGTTCGAGTTCCATGTCCGGGGGATGGATTTCCCATCCAAATCTTGTAGCTTGTAGGTTCCCGGTCCAATGGTCTCCGCCACTTGGTACGGGCCTTCCCAGTTTGGCGCAGCTTTCTTGTTCCAGCGGTTTGGAAACAGAGGCTTTTCGAAGAACAAGGTCGCCAGGCAGGAAGGCTTTTCCTTTGACTCTGGAGGTGTGGTAATGGGCCACCCTTTGCTGGTATGCAGCCACTCTGATCCGGGCCTTCTCTCTGATCTCCTCCACTAGGTCGAGGTTAGTGCGGAGTTGATCGTTGCTGGTTTCCTCTGAGTAGCTTTCCACCCGCAACGATGGGAGACCTATTTTCACAGGGATAACGGCCTCCGTGCCGAAGGCCATCCGAATGGGGTTTCACCTGTCAGGATTCTCGAGGTGGTGCGGTAAGCCCATAGGACATGATGCAGCTCGTCCGCCCACCTTCCTTGAGCTCTGGAAAGGCGAGCTTTGATCCCCTGAAGGAGGGTTCTGTTGGTCACTTCAGCTGCTCCATTGGCTTGTGGATGCCCGACCGAGGTGAGGTGGTGACGGATTCCATGCTCCTCACAGAACTGGCAGAATTTGGAGTTATCGAATTGCTTACCGTTATCGGTGATTATGGTATGTGAGAGACCGAATCGGCAGATGATGGACCTCCATACAAAGTCTCTGGCCCGTGCCTCGGTTATTTGTGCAACCGCTTCTGCCTCGACCCATTTAGTGAAGTAATCAATGGCGACAAATAAGAATTTATGCTATCCCATGGCAAGCAGGAATGGGCCGAGGATGTCCATCCCCCATTTGGCGAAAGGCCAGGCGGATGATATGGAAACTAGTTCGGCGGAGGGGAGCCTTTGGATGCTTGAATGCCTCTGGCATGGGTCGCAGGCTCGGACTAGGTCGTCCGCATCCTTCTGCATGGTCGGCCAGTAATAGCCTTGCCGCAGTACCTTGTGGCATAGGGACCGACTTCCCAGATGGTTGCCACAAATCCCCTCATGTACCTCGCGTAGAGCATAATCTGCTTCGGACGGGCGAAGGCACCTGAGCAGTGGCATGGAGAAGGACCGTTTGTAAAGCTGGTTGTCGATCAGCACATAGTGGGTGGCCTGTAGCTTCAGCTTTCTAGCTTCTCTCCGGTCGGATGGAAGCGACCCCTCTTTGAGATATTTGAGGATAGGGTCGAACCATGATGGTTCAGCCTCCACTTGCATTATTCGGTCGGCTTCCGCGATGCTGGGCCTTTCCAGAGTCTCCAAGTGGAACTTTTGTTCGGCATCCATCGACTCCGCGGTCGCCAATCGAGAGAGTAGATCGGCGCGGGCATTCTCAGATCTGGGAATCCGAATGATTTCAAATTCAATAAAATGGGGAAGCAGACTCCGCACCTCCTGGAGATATCGAATCATGTTCGGCTCCCGGGCTTCAAAATCTCCTCGCACATGACCGGCCACCAGCTGAGAGTCGGTGAAGGCACTGAGTTTCTCCACCTTTAGATTGCGGGCGATTCGAGGCCGGCTAACAGGGCTTCGTACTCGGCTTCATTGTTGGAGGCCGGGAAGGAGAATCGGATGCCATATTCGAAGGTTATCCCCTCCGGACTGGTGAGAACCAGACCTGCACCAGAGCGATGGGCATTAGATGACCCGTCGACATGGAGGAGCCACCGGGCTCCAGCTTTTGGTTCTTCTGGGGAGTCTGGGGTAGAACCGTCCTCCGGGACGGTACACTCAAGGAGAAAGTCGGCTAGCACCTGGGCTTTGATGGCTGGACGAGGCTGAAAATGTATGTCATGCTCGCTTAGCTCGACGGTCCACTTGGTCATTCTCCCCAACGTCTCAGGGCGGTGGACTACCACCTTGATGGGTTGGTCAGTCAGAACCGTCACGGAATGTGCTTGGAAGTACGGCCGCAGCTTTCGAACTGAGGTGATTAAGGCCAACACCATCTTCTCAATTCTGTTGTACCTCGTCTCCGCATCGCGAGTAGCCTACTGACATAGAGATTGGCTTCTGGATTTTGCCTTCTTCCTTGACCAGCACCGAACAAACCGCACCCTCTGAAACAGCCAGATACAGGAATAGGGGTTCGCCCAGGGCCGGACTGTTGAGAAGTGGGGGCGAGCCGAGGTACTTCTTGAGATCTTGAAATGACCTTTGGCATTCGGGAGTCCACTGGAAGTTTTTGGCCGATCGGAGAGTTTTGAAGAAGGAGAGGCATCTCTCAGCCGACCGCGCCACAAAGCGGTTGAGGGCCGCTATCCTCCCGGTTAGGCGCTGGACTTCTTTGACAGATGCCGGGGGCGCCATTTGTTGGAGAGCTTGAATCTTCTGGGGGTTAGCTTTGATACCTCGCTGGGAGACCATGAAGCCAAGAAACTTCTCGGAGTTAACGCCGAAGGCGCATTTGGTCGGGTTGAGTCTCATCCCGTACTTGCGCAGCGTTGCAAAGCTCTCTGTGAGGTCCTCGACATGATGTGATGCCTCCTTGCTCTTGACCAGCATGTCGTCCACGTACACCTCCATATTCCGGCCGATTTGCTCCTTGAATACTTTGTTGACCAGCCTCTGGTAGGTCGCACCTGCATTTTTAAAACCAAAAGGCATGACACGGTAACAGTAAGTACCTCGGTCGGTTATGAAGGCGGTCTTTTCTTCATCCTCAGGGGCCATTCGGATCTGATTGTAGCTTGAATAGGCGTCCATGAATGATAGCATCTGGTGACCTGAGGTGGCATCACAAGCTGGTCGATCCGGGGGAGGGGAAAACTGTCCTTCGGGCAGGCTTTGTTGAGGTCGGTGAAGTCGATGCAGATTCTCCATTTGCCGTTTGACTTCTTCACCATGACGACGTTTGATAGCCAGCTCGGATAATTTACCTCCCGGACGAAATTAGCCTTGATGAGTTTGTCTACCTCCTCTTCAATGGCCCTTTGTCATTCTGGGGCGAAGCTCCTCTTTTTTGCTTGACGGGCCTATGCATCTCGTCCACGTTGAGACGATGGACGAGAACCTCGGGGCTGATCCCGGACATATCAGAGGCGGACCAGGCGAAGATGTCAGCGTTGCTTCGGAGGAACCTGATCAATCTACGCCGAGACTCTCCCTTCAGCAGCGACCCGATCTTTATAGTTCGGTCGGGATGAGCCTCATCCAATGTTACCTCCAATTCCTCTGCCGGTTCTCCTCGCTGTTCGGCGAAGTCTTCCTGGACGTCCAGCCCATCAACCTCCGGCATTCTAGACTGAAGGCTTGTAACGAAACACTGCCGAGCCATGGCCTGACTTCCTCGAACAACTCCAACTCCTTGCTCGGTGGAAAATTTCATGGACAGATGTGGGATGGAGACAACTGCCTTGAGGGACATTAGGCCGGGCCTGCCGAATATCGCATTGTATGGAGATCTGAGGTCGGTTACTAGGAAATCCATCTGGATAATGGCTACAAGGGGCCAGGTTCCCGCGCGGACTGTCAGGGTGACGATCCCTTCTGGGACGATGATGTTGCCAGTGAATCCCATCAAAGTGGAATCCACGGTTCACAGGTTTTCCATGAGTAATTTCATCTGGCAAACACACCGAGGTACAAAATATTAACCGAACTTCCACTATCAACAAGGATTTGGCTTACATCATAGTTATTTAAATTAAGGGATACAACTAGTGCGTCTTCATGGGGAAGCTGTATCCCTTGGAGATCATGTCGGAGAAGGAGAGCTCGCCCGTCCGTGCCTTCTTTGGCGCCGATCCTTCACTGTTGCCCCTGGGGTTCGATCCGCCGGCCTCCTCAATCATGTTTTAATGCGGCCGATTACGGGCGGATTCGGTGGAGGAGGTTGTTGAAGCTCAGGCTGGCGGTCACCTCCTTGCTGTGGTTCGGGCGCCCTCCTAAATTGATTCAGTCGCCCCCGCTGGATCAGCCTCTTGATTTCGTTTTTCAGCTGCCAGCATTCTTCAGTGTCGTGGCCGTGCTCCCAGTGGTAACGGCAGTACTTGATGGGATCTCTTCGGGTCGGGTTCCCTCGGAGAGGTACTGGCCGGGAAAGCTGGCGCTCTATCTCCATGAGGATTTGCGCCTGGGGCACGGTCAGCGGAGTATAGTGGTCGAATCGCCTGGGAGGGCTCCGGGAGCGATTCCTTGGTGGCAGCGGAGGGACTCTCTGGCGGCGAGGCGGACTTAGTCGCCGGGCGGGTCGGTGCCTGTCGGGGACTTTGGGCTCCTTCTTCTTTGCCTACTCAGCATGGGCAACTCTCCGCGATTCTTCGACCCTAGCGTACTTGTCTGCCAGGGCCATCATATCTGAGAGGCAGGGGGGGTAACTGACTTCCATAGCCAGGTAGAAGTCGCTTTCCTTCGAGACTCCCCCGCCAAGGCGGACATGGCCACCTCATGATTAAGGTGGTCCACCTCTAGCATGGCCTTATTAAAACGGCCAAGATAATTTCTCAGGGACTCCCCCTCTCTCTGCTTAACTTCAGAGAGGGAGTCGGATCTCTGTCGGTGGCGGCGGCTGCTGACGAACTGACCGATAAAAAGGTGGCTCAGCTCGTCAAATGAGTCGATGGAACCTGGTTTTAAAGCATTGAACCAGGTCCGGGCAGATCCCCTGAGGGTGGAGGGGAAAGCGTGGCAGAGGACCACGTCGGATGCTCTGTGGAACATCATTATTGATCGGAAGCTGCTAAGATGGTCGTCCGGGTCAGAAGAGCCGTGGTAAGGTTCGACGGCTGGTAACTTGACATGGGAGGGAATCACCTCCTCCATTATCCCTTAGAGAAAGGGATGCCCTGCTCCGCTTTGGGCTGGGGCGGATGGGCCTGCTTGGCGGCGTCCAGCTCCTGACGCATTTCCTGGATCTGACGACGGATCTCCTCTTCGCCAGCTAGAGGAGGAACTGGGCGAGAATGTCGCAGAGACGGCGTTGAATCATGGTGGGAAGTCACCGGAGAGAGAGACCGGGCTCGTCGAGATCTGGGAGGATCTCTATCGTGACCGCCTTGTGGGACTGGCTTGTCCCCTCTAGATCGATGTGGGGGGTCCACAAATTTGTGCGGACTGGAGGAAGAAGTCGCTGGCGAAGAAGAAACCGCCGCTTCCTTATGAAAGTGTGGAGCAGGAGGAACCGTAAGGCGCTCCTGGACCAGGTGGGTCAGAGTCTGAACTTGTTGGACCAGCGAGGCAAACTGGTCCTGGGTCACCGTGACGGCAGGCGGTGATGGGGTTTCGACTGGTGTTGGATGCGGCGCTACACGGCTCGTCGGATCAGGCCTCTGAGAGGCGACCTGATCTTGAGCTTCAGAGGTTGCTCTTTTCGATTGGCCATTAGAGAGGTTCTACTCCAGATTAGGATCCTTGTCTCCTTTCTTCAAGTTTTAATGGGACTTGAGGCCCTTCCTCTAGCGCCAATCTGTTGCCACCGGGGGCGGACCTGCACACAAGTCCTCGCGCGAGAGGTGTTGGGGGTGGCCCTCTGTGGAAGACCCTCCGACGCTCAAGTCAGTGAGAGGAAATCGGCGATCAATCAGAAAACGGAGAGGTGGATCCCTATGGAGAGTCTCTCCGGGGGGCGGCCAGTCGGAAGCTCTAGGGGAGCGAGAGCACCGACGAGCAGCAGGAGAGTGGGGAGTGAGGGTGTGAGCGCACGCGTACCTGAGGGAATCTGTGAGTGTGATACTTATAGGCTGTCATATGGATCTTGAGCGTCTTCTGGAAGGTTCAGAGGTTGTTAGGATACAGGAGTGGATCGAATCAGGCCGTTGTGGGGCTGTTGGGATTCGTATCTTGTTCGTTAGGGGATCGACGGCTGGGAGAGCTTTCTTGATGGCTTGAGATCTGGTAGATGGGTAGGTCTCAGGCGGCCTTGATAGGTTCTAGACCACTTCTCGGCATGATTCCTTGCCTAGGGTACCATTATAGTAGGCTTAGGCTCTCCCGCATCAGGTTCCTCGGAGGTGGGTATTGGATCGTGGGTCGTTCAGTGAGGCCGGGCCATGGAGACTCGGGGGGAAATGAACTACAGGAAGTTCGGGAGAGCCGAGCTATGGAAGCTCGGGAGAAGCCGAGCTATGGGAGCCCGGGGAGGCCGAGCTATGGGAGCTCGAGAGAGACGAGCTACGGAAGCTCGAGAGAGCCGAGCTATGGGAGCTCGGGAGAGGCGAGCTACGGAAACTCGGGGAAGCCGAGCTATGGGAGCTCGGGAGAGACGAGCTACGGAAGCTCGGGGGGAGCCGAGCTATGGGAGCCCGGTAAAGGCGAGCTACTGGAAGCTCGGGGAAGCCGAGCTATGGGAGCTCGGGAGAGACGAGCTACGGAAGCTCGGGGGGAGCCGAGCTATGGGAGCCCGGTAAAGGCAAGCTACTGGAAGCTCGGGGAAGCCGAGCTATGGGAGCTCGGGAGAGGCCGAGCTACGGGAGCCCGGGGAGGGCCGAGCTATGGAAGCCCGGGAAGGCCGAGCTATGGAAGCTCGGGGAAACTGAGCTATGGAAGCTCGGGGAAGCCGAGCTATGGGAGCTCGGGAGAGGCGAGCTACTGGAAGCTCGGGGGAGATGAAAGAAGGAGGTCGGTCTTAGCCTTCTCGCATGGATATTAATGCAATGATGGTTTTACCCCCCAACACTACCCTTTAGTTATTCTTTCACCATTATAAAAACTACAAGAGTGCACTAGCTTTCTTCTTAGATTTTTGCTTGTTACGCTCTATTGACCTTGAGATCCATATAGGCTGATTACTTAAAACCGACCTTAGGGACTCGCATAAGCCAAATGCATAAAACTAACCTCAAGAACCATGCAAACTAGTTACTTAAAACTAACCTTAAGGACTCACAAAGGCTGGATAAATAAAGCTATCCTTAAGAGCCCACATAGGCCGATTACGTAAAACTGACCTAAGGAACCTATATAAGCTAGTTATATAAAACCAACCTAAGAGGTTCTTCATGGACTAATTACATAAAACGGACCTTGGGGACTCACATAGGTTAGTTATATAAATACTAACCTAAATCCTAATAGTGTTAAGCTTGATGTGAAAGTGGTGAAGCTCGACTTGATTACTTGGCTAGCAACTACTAATGATTCAATGGAATGTAGTTCAGATTAGCTTTAAGTTTGACCAGTACTCCTTTGCTTATCCCTAAAAGGCAAACTAATTGAAGGCTAGGAAGTAGCCTTAAAAAGCTATATCGGAGTAAGAAGACCAAAGCCCGATTAAATAGATTCCTTACAAGGCATATGTTCCTAGCACCAACCTAAGAGAAATGTTAAATGACTGAAGTTATTAAAAAAAAATTAATTTTAGTCAATAAATGCCAAAGTTCTAAGACTGACCTGAAAGATTTGTGGCCAAAATTTTAAAAAGAAACTAAGGACGGATCTTAAGATGCTGTCCTACTACATCCATAATGGGAGACCGACCTCCTCTAGGTAGCTTTGATCAACTAACATATAAAATTGCAGCATCATTCTAAAAAACTTGATGAAAATGGTTTTAAAAAACCTATAATCTATGCAAGAGGCCAACCTTCCTAGGAGCATGGGAAGAGCAAAAGACCGACCCACTCGAAAACTAAGGTAGCTCTAAGCCGAGGATCAAATCACCTCGATCCAAATAACTTTGCCTAAAAACATTGAAATAACTTGCTTGGTTCTACAAATTTGCTTTGGTTAAGTCAGCTCAGGTTGTTTGAATGATTCAGAAAGCCAACCTAAAACTACTCAGGAGATTTAAAAGTTAAAGAGCTGAGCTAAGTCAAAACACTTAGAAAAATTTTTATATTTCCTTCCATGGAAGTGTTCCACTATAAGTATGAGGCCTTGTAGGAGATGTTACAAAAAAAAAAAAAAAAACCAAAATATAAAACATGAAACTACAAAAGGAAATAAAAAGTGGATTGTAGAAGGCTCCTTGGATGATAACTCCCTATTTGATGAGCTCATGGTGACTGGAGCTAGGGCAGCTACTCTATGAGAGGGTGACACAAACTGGTGATCAAGTAGACATTCAATAACTTTAAAAAGTTGTAGTAACCCGGTTCAGACGAACCAGGTTTGGTTCAGATGAATCAGGTCTGGTTCAGATGAACCAAGCTCCAGTCTGTTGGGTTCCCCGGATTGACGCTTCGCTCCAGGTGAAGCGTTTAGTCTTCGGGAAAATCTCCGATCCGAGGTGTTGCACAGGTGATTAAATAGGAAGGAGGAGGACTCCTTCCTCCACGCTGGCGCGCTTCATCCTCAGGTACGTACCCCTGCCACAGAGAGAGAGAGAGACAGAGAGAGAGCGTGAGACAGAGAGAGAGCGTGAGACAGAGAGAGCGCGAGATGAAAGAGAGGGAGACCGGCCAATCCCTTGGTTCAGGCCCGGCGGCGTGCTCGCCGCCTCACTGGGCCTGAGCTTCGGCCGGCGACCCTGCTGGCACCGGGGGAGGTGTCCGGCGGGGTGGTGGTGAGAGAGAGAGAGAGAGAGGGCCAATCAGACCTTCTCTCGCGCGGTCGCGGATGCCGAACCGGCTTCCGCCGGTTGGTTCGGGCCCGGCGGCGTGCTCGCCGCCTCGCCGGGCCTGAGCTTCGGCCTGTTGCCTCCACCGGTGCCGGCCGGCCAAGGTGGCCGGCCGTGCCGCCGGCACAGTGACGTGCCGCTCGGATGTGAGAGAGAAGAAGTGAGAAATTAAGAGAGAGAAGGGGGTTTGGTGGCCGGCCGTGGCGGTGGCCGGCTCTGGCCTGGCCACCGGCGGCCGGGCCACCCTCAATTTGGCCGGCGGCGGCCCTGGCCGCCGGCGAGATACCCGTCCCCTGTTCGATGAAACAAGGGATCGGGTGTGTTGAGTTGAACCCAGCCGGCCGGTTCAGGGCCTCTTGGGCCGTGCAGCAATGGAATTTGGGGCTAGTTTTTGGGCCCCGTAACGGGTCGGAATTAGCAAAATAATTATATGGATAGAATCTAGGTTAATTCTAGTTTCTTGGGGTATTTTTACTTCCCCAATTGGGTGTGTATAGTGGGAGATTTTCGAGCCCAAAGTTGGGCCCGTGAACTAGTCTGGGTAGAATTCTAAGGGTCATTTTAATATTCGTATTCTAATAAATTAATTGTGTAAAATGATCCTGTAGGTGCTCAGACATCTGACTAGCTGATATATACCTGTTGGATTGCGTACTGAGGTTAGTAAGCCAGTTATCAGTATTTAAAAAATTATTCATTATATGAATGTTTAAATTGTGAATTATATTGTGACATGAAGAATTGTTATTGGCTAAATTGTAAGTAGATGAATATTATGAACACATGGTTGTTTATGTGCTATGATTTCATATGCGGATGCTATGCATGAGAGATGCAGTTATTATGACATTGATTGATATATTACATGTAATTGTTCAATAAGTATAATCCACTGTTTATGCAATATAGAGATGTTATTGATATGTTTGTGCATGATGTGAGGTACTGTTATATGTCGCCGCGGTTCTTCTTTATCATGTCATACCACACATACATCTAGAGGATGTGTTCTAATGATTTATGCCACACACAAATCTAGAGAATGTGTTCTGATGATTTATGCCACCTACACGTTTAGAGGATGTGTTCTGATTATTTATGTCATTCACACGTCTTGAGGATGTGTTCTGCTTGGGTTCGAGATGGCACACACATCTAGAGGATGTGTTCTGAGTTACTATGAGGTGGCATCACACATCTAGAGGATGTGTTCTGCTTGGTTTGAGGTGGCATCACACATATAGAGTATGTGTTCTGGTGGATTATGATATGGCGTGACCCTGGTATCTAGACCCTTTCAGTAGGGGGATGCTTGTTGGTACACTATTGAGATATTGCAGGGCCGTGGGTCACATTTACAGCTACCATTGAGAGTATAAACAGTGGGTTTACTTACATTGCATGTTTGAGTAATTGTGGAATGTTTAAGCATGCATTTTATAAATAAGATTTATATGTGCCGCCACGGTTCTCCTTTACTATGGCCCCACACATTGTAGATGTGTTCTGTTGATTTTTGGCCCCGCACACTGGAGATGTATTCTATTACGATATGGCCCCACATATTGTAGATATGTTTTGTTTAATTTTCATGGCCACACACACCATAGAGTGTGTTCTGTTATGGTATGGCCCCACATGTCTTACAATGTGTTCTGTTTGATTTTCATGGCCACATACATCGTAGAATGTGTTCTGTTATAGTATGGCCCCACACATCGTACAATGTGTTCTGTTGATGTTTATGGCCACACATCTGGAGGATGTGCTCAGATTGAGGTATTGCAGGGCCGTGGGTCACATAGGAAATCTATAATTACATAAACAGTGAGTTTGCTAGAGTGCATATTCTGACGCGTATCAAATGTTCAATTTATGTTAAGTTGACAAAATGTATATGTTGATAGCATGTTAAATATAATTCAAGTATGATATGATTGTATAATAGGCTTACTTATTGAGTGTAAACTCATTAAACCTTCACAATGTTTTTCAGAGCCTCGGGATTGAAGAAGGAACCATAGGGTCGTTGGAGCTTCTATTTAAAATAAAGTGGATTCATATGTTGATGTAACCCCAGTAATGTTTGCGTGTAGGGCTTGTAGCCCAAATCTTTAGTTATGGATTGTATTAAAGTTATGGACTTGAATGATATATAGGTTGTTGCCTTTCTTGAATTCAGTGTCATGATTCGGGACGCCTTGCATGCCTGGTATGCGGCGGGTTGTCACCCTAGCTCAAAATTTTTGGGTTCGGGGCATGACAGCTTTTATGGTATCAGAGCCTAGGTTTTGACCTTAGGGACACATGCGTGATGACACTCTAGGCAAAATACTAGGATGATATGGAGACAATTATGACTTTCAAGGAATTTCATGAATTATGCTTTGGAAGCTTGAAATTTAAAGTTTATCAAGATATTAATTGAATTACAAATTTGATAGAAATTGAGAATGAACCATCGCAAGCCAATGATATTATGTGGGCTCCCTGGCTGGTAGCCTTGATCAGCGGGGAGGTCAAGGGGCTTCTAGAGGTTTTAGCTCCATCAAACTTGTTGGAAAAGATTCGTAGCTGTTTCAGACCTTTAAATAATATGGGAGATGAAATTTTAATTAGATATGCAATAAAAGATAGATGAATAAATGGAATATGATAATAGTTGAAAATTGCAATTGATGCCTAATATGACTAAGATAACATCATTATGTCCATATTGCAGTTGAGTTGATATGTGGATTTGGAGTTAGTAAATCTAAATTTGAATGTGGATGTATAATGAATTTTTATTGTTGATATTGTAAGTTTAAGATTATGAGCTAATCTAATGGTTTATGGATGATTAATATTGATAATATTTTGGGAATGAAATAGTTAACTATATTTTGATCAATTGCAATTGAGTACTTTCTGAATTTGAGTCTGGATGGATAAGTATATATAGTGAATTTTACTAAGAGAACTTTTATTATGGATATTGCATGTTCAAAACTGATTGTTAATTTGCTAGATATGGAGATGGTTGATATTGATGCTAATAAAATAGTTGACTGCATATATATCTTGATGGATCATTTAGGAAGATTATAAAATTTTAAATTCTGAGACACTGTTTAAGTTTTTGAGAGCAGTAGACTCTATTAATCTTCAGAACTGATTTTGGCTATAAATGATCAAATATTTTGATAATAGAAAGTGAAAGATTTTAGCAATAATGAGAATAAGATAAACTCTACTGATAAAGAATTTCATGGGGATTTTTATTTTTTAATAGATTTCTAAATCAAGATATCTATTCATTAATTTATTGTGCCTTTCTTCATAGTCCCTAAGTAGATATCTTTCTCTAAGATGGATAAATTATCAATCAGCCATAAGTGGCATAATTATTGTTAAGAAAATAAGAGGGAGATGATTTTATTTTTGATTATTATCAGTTATGGATTATGGTTAACGGTACATCTATTATCACTTTCAAGTCATAGAGAGATTACTATACTTTTCAATTATGTTTTTCGGATGGTAAGTGCATTTTCAATCTTTATTGACCTTATAAGTCTTGTATCCATCTGAGCTAGATTAGTGAAGTCACTGTGAGATATTTGAAGGGTTTAAATTAGTTGGTCATGTTATGGCATGAGACATTGCATAATCTATAGATGATTTTGATAATCATGGTAATGAAATAATTAATTCGAGAATTTGAATCATTTAAATTGCATTAATTATGGAGGATATACTGACCTATTCAAGAGAAATTGATTGGTTATGGTGGTATTATTGATAAATATGAAGGAGATAAATTAATCATACTGATGATTAATGATGGCACTATTATTCAAAGAAATTAAATTAGTTGATTATGATAATTATGAAAGATATCCTAAATGATTGGCATAATGTTCATTGATGTTAGCTTGAAGTATTCAAGAGTAAAACCTAGTATGTTATGATGATTGAAATAAGTGTTGTAATGATTAATGACACATTCAACTATTTATGAGTTGAGAGAGCATTGAAAGAAAACTATCTTATATTTAAGTCACAAGAATTTAGAACTGTCTTATCGAGGAATTAAGAGTACCTGATGTGTTACTAACCTTGAGAATGGATGACATAACACATATAATGGACTCTATGATATTTATGATGATTATGTTGTGAGAAGTTAAGGTATATATTAAAAAAAAGAAAAAAAAAGAAAAGGGGGGCAGGAAAGAAATACTTCTTAAGGAATTTAATTTTATTTGGTAGAAAGATTAAATTAATTTTGAAAGTTGGACATGTCATTTGGGTACTTGGGAATGAAATAAAAGTTTGCTAGTGAGTATCTTTAATGGTACAAAATTTGTGGATATTTAATTTCGAAGATGAAATTTTAGCGGGATAAAATGTTAATATTTATTTTTGGTTTAATGGTAAACTGCGTAAATTGAGTCTGAACCCATTTGTCTCACTCTCCTAATTCGATGATGTCATCATAAAGCTTAGTGGATTAAGCTGAATTTATGCACAGCCTTGTACCCTCAAATAGATGGACAAACTGCAGGAACCAATTAGATTTTAAATGATATACTGCGAGCTTGTATAATGGATTTAGGAGGTGCTTGGTGTACTTCTTACCCTTAGTGAAATTGCTTATTTTAATGATTACCAAGCCAACATTCAAATGGATTCATTTCAATTGTCTCTGATATAAGGTGTAGATTCCCTTCTTATTGAGTTGAGGTGAGAGAGAGACAATTTTGGACTGAACTAGTGTAGCAACTATGAAAAGTATCGTTAATTAAAGTAGCTTCATGTAACTCAAGTCAATAGAAAAGTTATGTTAATGTTAAAAAGAAAGATTTGAAATTTCAGGTTGAAAATAATTTGGAAGTTTTCTAATCAACGATGTGAATGAGATTTGTGTTAGAGGTGATTTGGGTCACAATACATTGGGCCATTTGAGATTTTGATCAAAATTAAGGAGGTGGCTTATAGCTTAGCACTGTCTTCATTACTCTTTGGGGTATTCAATGTGTTTCATATCTTTATGACTGAGGAGGTATATTTCAAACCACGTTATGTGTTAGAACTTGAACCGATTTAGTTTAAGAAAGAATTGACCTATGAAGATCATTTTGTGCACATTGTGGACCGCAAGGATTAAGTTCTGAGATGGTGTAGTATTCCTTATGATATGGAGTTGGAAAGGTTGCATACAACTTAGTACTGCCTCCGATCTTATCTGGTATTCACAATGTATTCCATGTATCTATGTTGAGGAAGTATGTTTCAGACCCCAGTCATATTATAGCTTATGAGCCTATTCAGTTGAGGAAGGATTTACCATATGAGGAACATCCTGTGCGTATCGTGGACCGCAAGGATCAGATTCTGAGGCTACTTGGGAGCTGGAGGAAGAAATTAAATCGAAGTATCCATAATTATTTGAAGGTAATTTAACTATCTATGATTGTTGACCTTTGATTAAATTGATTGATATGTAGTTATGAGGTCATGTACCAATTTTGAGGCCGAAATTTTTATAAGGAGGGGAGGATGTAGTAACCCGGTTCAGACGAACCAGGTTTGGTTCAGATAAACCAGGTTTGGTTTAGATGAACCAAGCTCCAGTCTGTTGGGTTCCCCGGACTGACGCTTCACTCCAGGTGAAGCGTTTAGTCTTCGGGGAAACTCCCGATCCGAGGCGTTGCACAGGTGATTAAATAGGAAGGAGGAGGACTCCTTCCTTCACGCTGGCGCGCTTCATCCTTAGGTATGTACCCCTGCCACAGAGAGAGAGAGATACAGAGAGAGAGAGAGAGAGAGAGACAGAGAGAGAGCGTGAGACAGAGAGAGCGCGAGATGAAAGAGAGGGAGACCGGCCGATCCCTTGGTTCAGGCCCGGCGGCGTGCTCGCCGCCTCGCCGGGCCTGAGCTTCGACCGGCGACCCCGCCGGCACCGGGGGAGGTGTCCGGCGGGGTGGTGGTGGAGAGAGAGAGAGAGAGGGCCAATCAGCCCTTCTCTCGCGCGGTGGCGGATGCCGAACCGGCTTCCGCCGGTTGGTTCGGGCCCAACGGCGTGCTCGCCGCCTCGCCGGGCCTGAGCTTCGGCCTATCGCCTCCATCGGCGCTGGGCGTGCGTCCGATGGAGGTCCGGCCGGCCAAGGTGGCCGGCCGTGCCGCCGGCACAGTGACGTGCCGCGCGGATGTGAGAGAGAAGAAGTGAAAAATTGAGAGAGAGAAGGGGGGCCGGCTCTGGCCTGGCCACCGGTGGCCGGGCCGCCCTCAATTTGGCCGGCGGCGGCCCTGGCCGCTGGCGAGATACCCGTCCCCTATTCGATGAAACAGGGGATCGGGTGGGTTGAGTTGAACTGGGCTGGCTAGGCCGGCCGGTTCAGGGCCTCTTGGGCCGTGCAGCAATAGAATTTGGGACTAGTTTTTGGGCCCGTAACGGATCGGGATTAGCAAAATAATTATATGGCTAGAATCTGGGTTAATTCTAGTTTCTTGGGGTATTTTTACTTCCCCAATTGGTGTGTATAGTGGGAGATTTTCGAGCCCAAAGTTGGGCCCGTGAACTAGTCTGGGTAGAATTCTAAGGGTCATTTTAATATTCGTATTCTAATAAATTAATTATGTAAAATGATCCTGTAGGTGCTCAGACATCTGACTAGCTGATATATACCTGTTGGATTGCGTACTGAGGTAAGTAAGCCAGTTATCAGTATTTAAAAATTATTCATTATATGAATGTTTAAATTGTAAATTATATTGTGACATGAAGAATTGTTATTGGCTAAATTGTAAGTAGATAAATATTATGAACACATGTTTGTTTATGTGCTATGATTTCATATGCGGATGCTATGCATGAGAGATGCAGTTATTATGACATTGATTGATATATTACATGCAATTGTTCAGTAAGTATAATCCACTGTTTATGCAATATAGAGATGTTATTGATATGTTTGTGCATGATGTGAGGTACTGTTATGTGTCGCCGCGGTTCTCCTTTATAATGTTATACCACATACACATCTAGAGGATGTGTTCTGATGATTTATGCCACACATACATCTAGAGGATGTGTTCTGATGATTTATGCCACCTACACGTCTAGAGGATGTGTTCTACTTGTTTATGCCATTCACACATCTTGAGGATGTGTTCTGCTTGGGTTCGAGATGGCATCACGCATCTAGAGGATGTGTTCTGAGTTACTATGAGGTGGCATCACACATCTAGAGGATGTTTTCTGCTTGGTTCGAGGTGGCATCACACATATAGAGTATGTGTTCTGGTGGATTATGATATGGCGTGACCCTGGTATCTAGATCCTTTCAGTTGGGGGATGCTTGTTGGTACACTATTGAGATATTGCAGGGCCGTGGGTTACATTTACAGCTACCATTGAGAGTATAAACAGTGGGTTTACTTACATTGCATGTTTGAGTAATTGTGGAATGTTTAAGCATGCATTTTATAAATAAGATTTATATGTGTCGCCGCGGTTCTCCTTTACTATGGCCCCACACATTGTAGATGTGTTCTGTTAATTTTTGGCCCCGCACACTGGAGATGTATTCTGTTACGATATGGCCCCACATATTGTAGACATGTTCTGTTTGATTTTCATGGCCACATACACCGTAGAGTGTGTTCTATTATGGTATGGCCCCACATATCTTACAACGTGTTCTATTTGATTTTCATGGCCACATACATCGTAGAGTGTGTTCTGTTATGGTATGGCCCCACACATCGTACAATGTGTTCTGTTGATGTTTATGGCCACACATCTGGAGGATGTGCTCTGATTGAGGTATTGCAGGGCCGTGGGTCACATAGAAAATCTATAATTACATAAACAGTGAGTTTGCTAGAGTGCATATTCTGACGCGTATCAAATGTTCAATTTATGTTAAGTTGACAAAATGTATATGTTGATAGCATGTTAAATATAATTCAAGTATGATATGATTGTATAATAGGCTTACTTATTAAGTGTAAACTCATTAAACCTTCACAATGTTTTTCAGAGCCTTGGGATTGAAGAAGGAACCATAGGGTCGTTGGAGCTTCTATTTAAAATAAAGTGGATTCATATGTTGATGTAACCCCAGTAATGTTTGCGTGTAGGGCTTGTAGCCCAAATCTTTAGTTATGGATTGTATTAAAGTTATGGACTTGAATGATATATAGGTTGTTGCCTTTCTTGAATTTAGTGTCATGATTCGGGACGCCTTGCATGCCTGGCATGCGGCGGGTTGTCACCCTAGCTCAAAATTTTTGGGTTCGAGGCGTGACAAAAGTAGCTGGAGTCTCTGGGCAAGTACATGCCTTCGACAACCTTTTGGGCAATTAGCCTAAACAAGACAGTTCAAGGGTCATATGTTAGGTCCCTTGTGCTATAAATGGCCTAGGCTTGAAGGATGGAGCTGCTCCAACCTGTGACCCCCCTAATACCATCAAAGCTACTTCTATCATTTGCTCCTTGGTGTCAACTTTAGTAGACAACAGAGCTTTGGCTTGCATTTGACCTGCAAGGGCCTCAACTACTACCTCAGTACTATTCCCTTATGGGATCTCAATATTGGCCTTCAAGGGGACCTCGACACCATCTTTTTTCCTATTATTATTTGGAGCTTGGCAAGAAGGATGGCTAGATGCCATCAACTCTGTACTCTTTGGAGAGCATACTGTTGACAAGCACAAGTCCTTTGGTCACTTCAATTCAACCTTCTTAGGGCATGACACTTCAATGCTAGCTGAAAAAATTAGAGGAGACTACGCTGGACCCTCAATGGGGGTCTTCAAGACTGAAGTAGAACCTTGGGCCTTCTTCTTCTTGGTTTTCCTTTGAAGTTTTGTTACATTCAACATTTTTGCAAAATAAAGTTTTTTAAGGTTAGCTTAGGGCATAGCTGAGAGTAACAAAAAAAGAAATAAAAAAATTCTAGGTATGGAAGCTTAGGCTTACTTTCAGTAGTTGGGCTAAGCCTTGCACAAGATAATGCCTCCTTGGAAAGGAGGTCATTAAGTTTGGGCAAAAGTTATCACTTGAGTCACTTGATGGCTTTTTCTTTAATAGGAGAAAGTGAAGGTGCCCGGTTTGAGCATAAGTTTGATTGTTTTCACACTACTTTAGACAATCAAGTCCTATAGGCTAAGGACTAAAAAAGAACTTATTTTTTCATTCGTGGATGAAAGAAAGTCTATTGACCAAGATCTTCTGATCTTAACTGATTAAAGAAAAAGAAAAACCCCCTCTAATTAGCCTTTGTGGGGTGCTCTTTAAGAGTAAAAATTATTTGAAAAGAGTGCTAGATATGGGTACACCTCTCGATGACATCCTAGGTAAAAGCCAACCACTATTCTCCATAAATTAGAGAGAAGTTGGGTCAATGTAATGTTATGCAAACCAAGAAGTTGGTTGATGAAGGGGTGAATAGGTCATCTCTATCCGGCATTAAGGACGTTCTTGTATAGGATGAGTTGGTCCTCTACAGATGTAATACCCAAAAAAATAATCTCATATCAGATAGAAAAGAAATGTTTGAAGATTTTATGACTCAATTTCATGTGTTACCAATTAACTTATATTCAAGTTTTAGGGCCATATGGTTTCGGTCCGCTAATATGTTAATTGAGCCAGCAAATAGGCTTGGGGTATTACAAATAATATTAGAGCTGACCCATTGTGCAGAAGTTGATAGATAGAAGGAAAAGAATATTCATGGGATAATGGTAGAGTTCTGCTATAGCATAGAGCCATCCTTACCAACAATCTGATTTGGAATAAATTTTGGCTAGCTTATGGCCTGTGACGAGGACATCACTTGATAAGGAAAAGATTGTAATACTTCAAAAGTAGTTCCACATCATATGAGAAAGAAAAGTTTAAAAAACTTATAACCCAAGCTCACTTGCTACCATTAACTTATACTTGAGTTTTTAAGGCCATATAGTTTTGATCTGTTAATAGGTTAATTGGGCTAGAAAGTAAACTTGGGGCATTACCGTAGACTCAAAAGCTTAGCCTGACTCACTTAGAACTATGAGGAGAAACTCCTCGGGTATGAACTAGGTCTGCCTATTGGACCATATCTTTAGGAATTAAGATGGAAAGGTCTCTTGTCTGGATAGTCGCTAGGCTTAGAGTTAGGGAGGACAAGGCTGAAGGTGAGGATGATATAGTTGGATCGAACTATGATCCAACCAACCTAACTAGCTTCCTAAGGCACTACTCCTATCTATCAAGTTGGAAAGGACAAGGCAAAAGAAAATTTGCCTAGAAAAGTGACTTAAGAAGCTAAGGACTTGAATCGAGTTGAGAAGGGAGGGCACTAGTAGAACAAGAACACTCATGTAAAGTAGGAAGAACGAACCTCCCTTCTTGGCCTTTTATAAGTAGTGGAGGATGGTCGAGGTAGGAAACTCCATGCCCATGCTACCTAGCTCTGAGCTGCCATATGACATCCACTAACTTAGGAGTAGAGTGGTTGTTAATGACGAACCACTCCATTAAAAGCTCTACCCGTCCTTCCATGCAACAAAGTTGCTATCATGACTTACAAGGTAATTTATCATTATGTTTAATAATAGCATTTTACTGCTTCTAACGATCATTAAATATCCAAAATATGAGACTCAACTCATCTAATCCTTTTTCCAACTATGTCCACAATATGAAACGACACATTAAATTTTTTGGATAAATTATCAAAGTTCATGCTAACTTTTGAATTTTTCTTGAAAAAATGGAGGTAAATTGACTTGACCTAGGTTGGATGAACTTTTGAAATTGACTTGCCAGCTCGGTTCATGTCAGTCTAAGGAATCAAATGGATAATGAACTTTCTTTAACTTAGTACCAATTTGATAGATCACTAATTAGTCTTAATAATACTTAAGTCTAAATCTAAAGATGAGCTACTTGATGGCTTAATCTTGTAAAGAACGGTTCATAAGCCTAATATAGAACAGCCATGCTAGAGCTATTTTCACGACTTAGTTTAAATTTAAACTCAACTTTCGAAAGTCAGGGTTAGATAAATCTTGTGATAATAGTATCAAAGTTAGACTTTAACATGATGAGAGAAAACCCTAATTAGAAAAAAAAAATTTTATAACAACCATCTTTCAAAGTCTAATCAAGACTCTTTTCATTTGTGATAAACCCAATCATATAAGAAAATTAGATGATTAATTTTTATCAGGATATGGTCTTCATCAAGGTCAGGATTCAATAAGAGCCATCTGATTAGAAACTTTAACTTTATCTATAACTCTTCTAAACATCTATAATAGTAGCTCAGGATCTACAAGTAAATTAAGTCTTCTCTTTTTGCTTGAGCCCTAGGTGTCTCATCTAAGAGCTCTAGGGTTACCTCCTTGTCCACCTATATTAACTTAAGCATCGAAGGGTTCTTTCTAGAGAAAAACTTTGAAACCTCCTAATACTCTTTTTTTTGAGTGTGGAAAGATTAGCAAGGAAGACAAACACATAGTTGGAACTATGCTCTACCATGCTTGTAGAAAAGAAATCTTATTTGTTGGAGTGAAAACCAGACAAAAACATCTACAATTTGAATATAAATTTAAAACGTTATTTCTAGCACAATTTTCAAAGAATTCTATAATTTGATGCTCATCTTGAACTTGGTTATGCAAATCAAAACCTCATTTTCAATGGAGTTTTCACTATCAAAAATTAACCTTTCAACAAGGGACAAAATTTCTTGGTGAAAGTCAAAAATCCCTTGGTGAAGAGTTTCACTGAGAGATTTTCAAGGAAAATTTGTCCCTTGAAATATATGATGGTGAAAGTTTTCCTCAGAAATCCTTTGGTAATTACTGAGGATCTAAAACTTTTAACAAGAAAATTTTTCTTGATGAAATTGCAGTCCATTTGCCAAGAACTAGCCATTTTTCAAGGGATTCACTAACCAAAATGCACTCAGAAATCCCTCGATAATTATCAAGGGATTCATCAAGGGAATTTTTGAAGCATGATTACCAAGAGATTAAAATATGTAGCAGCGATGGTTTGAACCCATGACCTGGAAGCTAGGAAGCACCAATCTGATCGTTAGCAAAGAAAGTATAAAAGTTCGGATATTTCTTCACAAGGAATCCCACTGTTCAACCGCAACAATTATATGGTAGGAGACAGAAAGAAGACATCAACCCAAGTCCATCTTTTTATTTTTTTTAATATTTTTAATATTTTTAATATTTTTTAGTGATCATTTCTTTAGTGTATTTTTTTGTATTTTTTGTATTTTTAATGATAACTGAACCTGACATGGATTACTTAGACCACTGCAAGCAGGGTTGGATAGGATTCAAGTAGGTTGCAAATATCAGATTGATTCGTGAACCGACCCGACTTGAGCAAGTGATGATAGCGAAGGATGAAAAGATAATGATAATGGTGAGGAGCTCTGATGGGGAGGAGTTCGATGTTGAGAAGGTGGTGGCAAAGCAGTCGGTAATGATCGAGAATATGATCAAGGATGGATGCTCCAAAAGGATGGGATCCCCCTCTTAAACATCATCGGTAAGGTCCTTGCCAAGATCCTCGAGTACTGCAAGAAGCATGTTGACTTCGCAGTGGTAAGCCCTCCAGCCATGATCGTAGGCCACCACCAAGGAGGACATGGCTACGTGGGACGCCGACTATATCAACAATGAGCAGGATATTCTCTATATCATGTAGGATATAGATGTTTAATGATATATAAAAATAAATAAGATTTTTATCATTACTTTTAAAGAAAAGAGGTCTTGAATAAGAGATGAATTTAATTTAACAAGAGACATAGAGAGGATTGATTTGATGGCTACAACCCGTGACTTGACTCGGCCCAAATTAGATTTTAATCGGATCCATATTTTATGGATTGGGACTAGGTTATACATGGACCTGACTTGACCTAAATGGCCCATTGGGTCAAGAAATTTGATCATGAATCCAACCCGATTTTTTATTAGATTGGGTTTGGGTTCAATATCAATACCTGATCAAGGAACTGGGTCAAGTTGGGATCAAGCATAACCCGGTATGACTCTGCACATTTGCAACCTTAGGTCCAAGTGTGAGATTTGCCATATCAGGATAGTTGTTAGGCCATCCAAAGATTTAGAGTTCCAATCCTTTCATTCTCTAATTATTTATTTGTGTATATATATATAATTGGGAGGCATTCGAAAGGCAAGTTTCAAGCCTGTAGCGAGCTCAGTGCTTGTTAAACGGTGCTCTATGGTGCACTTTTAGTGGTTGAATAGTGCTATTTATTGGTTCAATAATAGCATGTGATGCTATATGCTAGTTCGATAGAGCTCATCTATGCGAGGTATGTCATTCGCGAGCTGGTAACCTTAGTTCGTTCGTTGGAAGGGTGGAGAGATGGTGTGGAGTGAAGGAAGAGGTGGAATGGTTTGTTTTTAGTTAGAGAAAGAGTGGTGTTTTGATAAGATTTGAACGAGTTAGAGAGAGGAAGGGATATTTCACCATCAATTTCTTTATAGTTTAAACTTCAGAGCAGCTATAATTGTAGTTGTTGTTGCCAGATCACCCCCTCGAATGTCTGCGAGTGTTCAATCGCCTTCTTTGGCATGCCGAGGATCTTTCGGCGAGCGTCGCTTGATTGAAAGCCTGGAAAAAGTCTCGAGGACCGAAGATTCCGATGGAGACCCTTCGACGCTCAAGTCAGTGTTCTGGGCAATAGCCGTGAGCTTGAGAAAGCTCAAAAGAGAGAGAGACTTAGAGAAGAGCCCTCTGTGAGCTAGAATGAGAGTGTGTTGTTCTGGGTTACCTCGTCGGAGTTTCCTCTTATCCACTTTATTCATCTTTGGACTCTGTGTAGCTTGCTTGAGAAGCTTGGAGCCTTATCATCTAGTGAAGGAATGAGTCACGTGGAGCCTCATGATGGACTATAACTTTTGGGGTTCATCTGATCTGAGTAGTTGTGGCCTCATGATGAATGATGACTTTTGTGGATGGAATGTTAGGGCTGATGTCTGTGAGACTTGAGGTGCTGTCACTTGTCAGAGCATTTATGAAGATGCTTGCTTTTTAGTCGCATGTCAGAGCTACAGGCGTTGTTCCGTCAAATATGGATGGCTGTGGTTGATTATCCTGCACGCTTCCTCATGCATGCACAAACAATGATGAAGCCAGGCGTGTGGGCCCCATGCATGCAGATTCTTGTGCTTGTGTTCCAGAGGTGGCCTAGAGCGGACAGCTAGGAGCCGTTGAGAACAGCCGCCTAGTAGGGCCGGCTGAAAAAGTCCGTCGAGGATGGAAGTAGAAAGAGGCCAGACTTCCTTCACTATCTTCCTCTCTCTTTAATACATGTACATGAGGGTGCTCAATGCCTTGTACTTCTTGCGAAATCGATTACAAAGGCTTCAAATCATCCACAGGAGGTTACACTTGGAGAGCTCAGCGGCTGAATATTGAGGCTGAGACCCATAGTTTGGATCAATAACTCTCCAAGTCATTTTGACCGCCTCAACCCCATTAAAAGCTCTAGCCCATTGACTTGACTATCGGACATTAATGATAGAAGGTGGCCCTTGAGGGAATCTCATGCACACAACGTGGCCCTTTTGCCTTTGACCGACTTGTTCTCTCTCTTCATTATGACCGGGACTTGTTGCAGCGGGAGCAAAGCCGTGGATGTAATTATTCAATGCCTGCCGCATCCTTTGTAAAGAAGGCTGAGTAGAACAGCGAGACTGTCTAGAAAGATAGCCCAAAAAACCGTCTTGAGAGGAGGCCGTCTAGAAATTGAGCCGTTCAAGAAGGCCATCAAGGATGGCCGCCTAGAATGGGGCCATTTAGGAAATCCGCCTTTGATGGGGCCGTCTAGGGAGGCCGCCTAAGAAAACCGTTTTGAGAGGAGGGCCGTCTAGAAAGACCATCTTGTCGAGGCCAAATTCAGATGCGGTCATTATTGCCCATGGGTCAACTAGCCCTATCAATAGTTATGTCTAATATTTCTAGAGACCATTAGGAAAGTTAAAAAATTCAATTGAAAAGCAATTACAGAAAAATTATCATTGCTGATTATCTTGGCAAAAGAAATCGGCCGCATGCTTGTGTATTTTGTAATTTGGCCTCATAAACCAGGTTTTCATCTTTTCTTGGGTTGTCCTGCAGTCAATAACATTTGGATCTTCTTCATGCAAATGATTGATAATGTTCCTTGTCATCAATATGGCAGGGCCAGAAGAAGAGCAAACACTGAGAATGAGCTGGAATTTGTTAGTAGCTATGACTGTATAGTCAATAATTTGGTTAAAGAGATAAATAAAAATTCTAGGTGTAAGGTTTCTTCCTCTCAAAGTGATTAAATTATTACGGTTGGAGTGAGCTTCAATGTCATCCTCAAGATATGAGGAAAATACCTCATATTTTAAAATTTTATGCATCTGACCTGTGTTTTAGTATCTTATTTGCATGTTTTTGTAACGTTCATTCATAGTCTCATTGAAATTGGATTGATGAAGCAATCAATTTTAGTCTTATATTTGATCATTTTAGCCCTAAAATCCCTAAACCAATCTAAGCTGGATGAAGCTAAGATCCCATCAATGTTCCCTAGTATAGACACCAATAGAGACTAGGAGTAGATTAGTTATCACTTGTCACAACGTCAGAATGATGAGCACTGCAGCTGGATGCCTTATTATATTGTGAAGTACTGCTCTTCTTTGCAATGCCTACGTGAACACTGACATCAAGTGTCAACTTGAAGTGGATTTGAATCTAGATAAGAAAGCAATGGATTAATTGTGGAGATAAGCTTTACAATTTGCTCATTATAAGATAAAGAATCAAGCAAAAAAAAAAAAAAAAAAAAACCTAATGCATGTGACCAATTCAGAGAACTTTTTTAGGCTACACGAGCTCAAAGTAGAGTAATTCACAAAACAAACTAGAATAAAGACCTAACCAAAATCAATTATAAGTAAAAATTACGAAGAAATGAGCTAGAAAAATATCTAGAAAATAGAATTAGAGGAGAAATATAGAATTACAACCATTGAATCAAGACTATTTACTATTTGTTCAGCTTTAATGAATGGCTATTACAGCTGAATTTTGCTACAAATTAATTGGTTTAACCCCCATGAAGTTACAAGTTAGGGATGACATAAAAATAAAAAGTTATTTATGATTTATGAGATTTAAATTTTATGCTTTGCTACGGAGTATAGATTGATGGTTTAAAAATCTTACTGTTAATTAGTGCTAGCTGCCTGCACTCTAGCTGACCTGACATATAAAAGTTGGTCTTCCTTGGGTTAAGTGAATATGATAGGCCATTGAGAAGGAGGAATTCTAAACCCTGACTCAAATCTCAAAAGCATTGTGTCCATGTTAGTGCTTTTATAAGTGAGGTCTTGAATGATGGGCGACTAAAAGGTGAATTCCGATGGAGATACAGGGAATATATTCATTAATCACGGTGATACTTAATTTATTGACTGAGGGCTACTTCATTTCAAACAAATTAAGTTGAATGTTGTTGAGCTTCTTTTGGACAAATGAAGAGTTAAAAGTGAAAACCAAAGATTATAAAATGTGTGAACTGTAAGGAAATATTATCATCATGAAAGCCATAATGCAAGAGTATGAAATTTAATGGATATAAATACATATCTATAGCGAGATTGATCAAATGTTCGATAGTATTGACGGCTAGAAATTTTGAGGAAGCATGCTTCTTTGTCACCTTATGCTACATTTGATCATAAAAATGGTCGACTAGTTGACCCCTAACCCACTTTACTCTCGATGAAACTAACAATTTATTCCATATTAGGTGGGAAGAATAGCTTTACTAACTTTTTAAAATATTTGCTTTGCTTTTGGAAAAAATAGTTACTTTCTTAGCATTTTGGAGGTTAAAGTGAAATAAATGTACTAATTAAAAGGGCTTTTGTTCAAATAAACGATCCTTTTACCCTGAATAAAATGTACCTCGAGGGTTTAAAAATGCAGTAATTAATTAGACGCAGGCAAATGGTCATGAAAACAATATTTGCCTAATGATGTACGAAAGAAAGACAAAAAATATTTCATTTTATTGAAGTGCAAAAGAATTCGAAAACCATCATTGATTAAAACATAAAACCAAATCACCTACAGGTTGTATCTGCTTTTATATGCTGGATTTTTTTTTTTTTTTTTTCCTGGCTGCAAAGATGCCTATGATACTGTAGGTAAAAACAAGATGATCTCAAAGCGGTATTCCTGCGAGATATCAGAAAGGATAATTAGTAGCAGAGCATAATCTTAACTGCCATTTGCCTATAAGATTTGGCTATTCGGAATTAGCTCATCATCCGAAGAATTGCTTGAAAAGTCTTATCTTGATGACCGAATACACATTCTACTGGACTGCTCACGATTCTGACAGTGGTCATTGGGATTCCCTACGTACTGCTACAGCAGCGAACCGGCAGATGATTTATATCTCTTGGGAGTCCCCACAAGGTTTGTCAAAATTAATTTTAATGAAAGTGTGCATGACATTAGTGGGTTCTACTTTTATTATTCGAGGGATCGATGGAGCTTTATTAGCGGCGGAAGGATTTGGGCTCCTTGACTCCTTGGTTCCTATGGTTGAGCTTTATGTAGCATGGGTCGGTATTTTTTATGCCATCAGATTTTTTTTTATGCTCAGAGTCTTTCCATTAAGGGGGGACTTGTTAAATGTTATTCGCTGGATTCGACAGAACTGCTCAGCTTATTCTTCTAACTAATTCTTTGCTCAAGAATATTGGATCTACTTTGTAGGATGTTCATAGTTTTCATATCAGACATGTTTATAGAGATGCCAACATGATGATTGACTGAATAACGACCTCTGTGACTAATAATTTTAATTTTTTGATTATGATAACAGAATGATTTTGTTCTATTATTTTAAATAAAATCTATATTCTAACTTATTATTCATCTGTAAAAAAAAAAAAACTCGCATGAAAATAGTTGATCCAACCAATACAGAGAACTTCATAAATTCACTCTCTCTAGAACCAATGCTTAACTCGTCCCTGGACTCTGCCAGTCCAGACTTCTATCTCCGAGTCGTGCCAGCGTTGCCGAGATCTTATTTGCTATGATGCGCTACGCCGTTGAGTTCTTACCGTAGAGTCGACCATTACTGACTTTCTTGGAAGAAGAAGAAAACAAAAAAAAAAGGTTGTACCTGAGAAGTAGAAAAGAGGGAGAAAAAGAAGCAGAAGAATAATATCATATGTCACGGAGCCATGCACAGCTTTTCTTTTCGAGCCGATCTTGTCGTCGTTTTGCTATTTTTCTTGGAATACCTGCAGCAGCGCCTCCTCGGCCGTGCGGTCCTTTCTTCGTTTTGATCCAGAAACGCGGCTTGCTTAGCGTCAGACATTTAAAATTGCGCGCAGAAAAACAACGATCGTTTAAAAAAGTCCACACCCCACGCTTAAAAGCAGCACTGCTTTCGGAAACGGAGACAGGGAGAACAGCTTTGAGAAAGCTCGATGAAAACTTCAGTGTTCCTTCCTTCAAGAAGAAAACTTTATGATAACTTCGTGTTAAATTTTTTTTTTTAAATTGTTTAAATATTGCTGTCGTTTAATGTCCTTTGCTCACCGAAATATTATTATGTCGTCTGCCTTTCAAAGTCAATATACAAGTAAGCTTCCACCAAAGAAAGAATAATATATATATATTTTATACATAAATAATATTAATATTAATTTTTTAAAAAATAATTTTAAAATTATAATTTAATTTTATTTACTATCAATTAATTTATACTTAAATATTTTAAACTATATAAATTCTAATCAGTTAATAAATTAATTAGGCTAATAAATAAGCGATAGAACAAAAAGTCTATATATGAAATAATAGCAGTGTCTTATGAAGTCATTCTTACAGTACCAATAATATGGCTTAAAATAGATTCTATCTAACTTATGGCATACGGTGAGAATTTTTTAAATTAAGAAAAAAAGATTATAATATTCTATGTATAAATAGTCCTAAATTAGACAAAAAAATGATTTGAGTTAAAAATCTAGTTTATATGCTACCAATTAATTTGCACTCAAGCTTTTAGGACCAGATAAACTTGATTAGCTAGCAGTGGGTTTAAGGCATTACAAATAGATAGAAAATATCTCGAGAATTTATTTGAAAAACCTTATAAGAAATTTGCTCTTCTGTTACAATTTTTTATTGGTCATCAAAATTATTATCACTAAAGATATATAATCTATTGTAAATTTTTTTTGACTTACTGCTAAATTTAAATTATTATTTATTTTTGATAAGAAGAATAAGTATTTTCATACAAAAACTAACTATTTTTATGAAAATTTTAAAAAATTGTCATCGAATTGAAATTTTACTTTTTTTAGAAGCTAGTTGTTTTATAAGCTTTTTTATTTTTGTGTGTGACAACTAACATTGTTATGAAAAATTATTTCAAATTTATGACAACTTAGAATTGTCATATAAGTTATTTTATAATTTGTTACAAGTTATTCTTATCATAAAAAGAATATATTTTGTGATAAGATTTTTCTTTATTTATCACTGATTTCAGTACATAAATTATTTTAGTGACAATAAAAAATAGCTATCATAGAAATTAATTTAATTTTTCTTGACTTTTAAGGAAGTGTCACAGAAGATAATTCTAAATTTAGAAAAAGATTATAAGCAAAATAACAGATAAGGGAGTAAATGTTGAAAATTTTATTTTTATAATAAAAATTTTTAACTAAAACATTTTTAGTGACAATATAAGTTATCATATAAAATTATTTACTATTTATTATAATCTGATATTATCATAAAAATATTATTTTTTATTATTATTATTATTATTATATATAATTTTTTATTTTATTTGTTACAATATATTTTGTCGCATACTTCTTCATTGGTATGGACGCGACAGCCATGGCTTTGCCTCGCCTTGACCGCCACCTTTCTCATCTCCTCCCGTAGCTGAAGAATAGACTGAAAAGAAGTCCCCACCTTTTAAGAGTAGAAAAAAGATGGAAGCCCCCTTCAAAGATCCCATACCTCAAATTCCTCTTCATCGGTGAGTTCCCTTTTCTCTCTTTCCTTGATAGTTCCTTCCCACCTTAATTAATTTTCTTTTCTGATTTTGTGGGAGCTCTAGCTCTAGATACTAATTTGCTAACCTCTTCTGTCTCTAGTAACGAAGAGAAGAAAGAGAAGAGAAGAGAAAGAAATGGGCATATAGCCAGTTAATTTCCATCTGTTCTCTTTTTGTGCTGATTTGCTTGCTACTGGCTGTGTTAAATTCAATGGCTTAGGACTTCAGGAGCTATTCTTTCTCTCTGACAATTTTGATGGGTCCATGGTTAACACTTACTGTTCATTAGAATGCCTCAACAAGATTCTGCACTTCAATGTATAAATAGAATTTAGATCTTTCAGTATGTGAACTGGATACGACGCAGCATTTCTTGTGCATGCAGTGCATTGCCAAAGTACTTGTGCACCAGGATTCTAGTAAAAAATGCAAGTGAATATGGGATGGGACTATTCAATAGTTTTGTTGTTTGATGTAGAATCTATTAATCAAATAGCATATATGCAATTCTGGCCTATAACTAACATGAATGCTCTTGCCTATAATTGTTGTTTCATGCCATTCTACAAATGTTAGATATTAAACACTCTATGGTCGTCTACACATTTGAAAACCTCTTGTGGTTGTATGTGATGACGCCAAGTCACCTTCTTCAAGCGTCGAGGAAGACGGACGTCCTTCTCTTCGGACCCCTACAAGAAAAGTTCCCGAAGACTGGATGCTCCGATGGGGACCCTCCGACGCTCAAGTTAGTCATTTGGGATCAGACGAGAACTGCTCAGCAGAAGGGAGCTGAACAGTTAGGGTTTTAGCTAGTGGGAAGAAAACTAGAAAACCAGAGTTCAAGGATCCTACTCACAGCGCGGGCGCGTGCTTTTATACCTATTCGAATGTCCCATCTTTCTGTTCCGAAAGATTGCCGTCATACCGTCACCGTGCGCGTCGAAGGCGTCCTGCGTTACCTGTCAATATGGCTTTACAGGTGTCTAGCAGCCACGGTTGCATTTGGTGCGCGCCGTTGCTTGACATGACCATGCGCAGTTGCAAGTGGTAGTGAATCATACTCCGTAACGGGGTATGGTCATGCACAGTGACGCATGCAATGCACCATATGCCGTTATAAGGTATGGCCGCAAGCAGCCACGGGCGCACGGCGGGTCACGTGGGTGCGCCAGGTGGCCCGAAGTTGTCGTTTGGTTCGAAGGCCGGTTCACGTACTGAACGTTGCCCCAGCACCTTGAGACCGGAGGGGGTCTCGGGGGTGAGATGACGTTTGTGCATCCCGAGACCGGAGGGGGGTCTCGGGGTTGAGATGCAGTGGCCTCACCTCGAGACCGGAGGAGGTCTCGGGGGTGATGATGCTTGTGCACCCCGAGATCGGAGGGGTCTCAGGGTTGAGATGCAGTGACCTCACCCCGAGACCGAAGGGGTCTCGGGGGTGAGAGGACGTTTGTGCACCCGAGACCGGAGGGGGTCTCGGGGTTGAGATGCAGTGGCCTCACCCTGAGACCGAAGGAGGTCTCGGGGGTGAGATGATGCTTGTGCACCCCGAGACCGAAGGGGGTCTCAGGGTTGAGATACTGTGACCTCACCCCGAGATCGGAGGGGGTCTCGGGGGTGAGATGATGCTTGTGCCCCGAGACCGGAGAGGGTCTCGGGGTTGAGATGCAGTGACCTCACTCCGAGACCGAAGGGGGTCTCGGGGGTGAGATGATGCTTGTGCACCCCGAGACCGAGGGGGTCTCGGGGTTGAGATGCAGTGACCTCACCCCGAGACCGAAGGGGGTCTCAGGGGTGAGATGATGCTTGTGCACCCCGAGACCGGAGGGGGTATTGGGGTTGAGATGTTCGGGGTCTTATCGGATGTTCAGCAGAGCTAAGGGTTGAATGACTCCGTGGAGACAGAGTCCTCCAGGCGAACGCTTGGTGAAACCAACACTGATGTTGGATAAGGAGGAGGTTCTGGGGTTAGGGGAGGACCTCCATTAGCTGTTGTTGCCATTTATTCTAATGGCACTGGATCAGCCACATCAGATGCCCCTCACCCCTGAAGCGAAGCGGGCCCCACTGGCAAGGCGAAAGGGGTGCTACCTCCCACGTGGCTGATCCCCGTCCGCATCTCTATGCGGACGGCTTGGGAATGTGAAAAGGTGGCCACTTTCGTCCACTCAGCCCGTCACGATCATCCTCGAGGTGAGATTAACTCTTCGAAGACCGCGTAGAAAGCCGCATCATCATTACCTCTCACAGTGGCGACGTCAGCAAAGTCCATCATTGGCCAGAGGCGTATCGTATCATGTGCTGAGCAACCATCGAGGTGAGCAGCCTATGGTGGAGATCCATGTGGCTGATGAGACATGGCAGGACAATTTGAAACCCAATAAAACTCGAACGGGGGGTTGAATCTGGCCACACCACTGCTGCCATCATCGTCTTCCTCTGAGCCTCTGCTTCTTGGTCTCCCCTGCAACCCGAGAACCTGCGCTTAGCTTTCCTTCCTTCAGGTCAGTTTTTTGTCTCTTCTAGACTCCTCCATTCCTTCTTTTATCTATGAGTTCCCCGTCTCGGACCTCGGAGGACGATTCGGAGAATAGTTCTCCTTCTGAGAGGCACTACGCCTCTCCTGTTCCTTCCCCCTCTCCTTCACTTGAGTGGTCCACCGATTCGGAGGACCGCGTCCCTCTGGCCCAGCGGGGGTCACTGATAGGGCTCCGTCGAGAAGCCGCCGGTCAGAGGCTGGCACCTCCTCGAGGGTGGAGGAGTCCCCGAGGGGAACCGCCTCCACGGTAACAGGCCAGGATTTGGTAAAAATCCGGGCCCGTTATCAGATTCCCCGGGATGTTGGGCTTTTCCTACCGACTCCGATGATAGAGTCATCTCCTCCCGATCCGACCGAGTGGCCCTTTACGAGATTTGCTTGAAGGCGGGCCTCCGCCTACCCTTTCCTCCCTTTTTCGTCAACCTCCTTGAATACTATTCCTTGACTCCTTCCCAGCTAGTCCCAAATTCCATCGGGTCATTAGTGCCTTTGTCGTTCTCTGTCATCGCCTTGGCATCACCCCCCGAATCTCCCTTTTTCGGTCTTTTTATATCCTTCGATCCCAGAAGGGTTGGTGCCTGTTCCAGCCCCGACCCAACCGGGTCCTCAAGCTTCTCCTTCCTTCTTCGATCAAGGGATGGAAATCCCGGTTCTTTTTTGCCAGCCTAGACCAAGTCAGGCCCGATGGGGAGACCCCGACCTTCGAGGCAACGCGAACTCTGCTGTCCACCCTGGAGACCGGGAAGCGTTGGGTCAGTTGTTGGCTATCGAGATCCCTTGGTACACCCTGCTCCTGACAGAAGATAACCTCCAGTTGGTGGGTCTTATCTCCCACCGGGGTAAGCCATTTCCATACTTAGCCAAAGTTTTGCTTGGTTTCGTTTGTTTTGTTTTGTTTTATTTTTTTGACCTTGACCGATATCATACAGCCATGAAGATCTCGACCCATAGACTCCTGAAGGCCGTCTAAGAAGAGGGCCCGGGAAGGGCCGAGTGAAGGCCAGCAAGCCCCGGCCCCAAAACGTCCGACAGCTTGGGTCCCCCGACCATCAGCACCGCAAGACCCCCCGGTCGCTCCGGAGATCGACCTCACAGCTGACACCCCACCAGAGAGGGCAGCGACCGAGGGGGTATCAATGGAGGAGCCAGCTGCAGAGGAGCCGACAGTGGTGGAGGAGCCCACAGTAGCGGAGGAGCTCCCTGCCCCTGGTGAACCGACTCTACCCGAGGCAGTCAGGAGCTGGGGCGAAGGGCCATCAGGGACAGCAAGCCCACCTCCTGAGAGGACGCCGAGGAGCAGCCCGCACGCCGAGTCGGAGAATGCTGAGGCAGCCGAACGGAGCAGGGCCAGACCAGGGCTGCCCCGGGACTCCATCCTGAATGATGGGCATTGGGCAGAGCAGGTCCTTTCTCCAATCTTCATGCCCAAGGTCCTGGAAGAGCTTAGCCACCTGAAGGCGGGTACGTTTTTCTGGGAGTCCTACGCGGCCCTCGTCAGAGTAAGTGGTCCTACCACCCTTTGCTTCTATATTTTCCTCTTTTCTTTTTCTTTTTTTTTTTCTTTTTTTTTTACCCGGAGCTTGCATGCAGCTTGCGCACTCCCTAAGGGCCGCGAGGGAGGTGATTCATGGTGGGAAGACCCTTCTGCGCGAGGCATAAAAGGAGGCCGAAGAGGCCCGGCATCGCGCGGAGGCGGCTGAGGGGGCCCTAGAGTCGGACAAAACCGCTCGGGCCAATGAAATAAGGGCCGTTGAGAGCCGAGCGGAGGCCGAGACCAACCGTCTGTGGGCGGCACTCCACCAGATGACGGAAGCTGAAAACACCATGATAGCCAGAGACATGCACATCTCTGAGCTGACCCTGGCCATCCAAGAACTTGAGGGTCGAGCGGCGCGGCTGTGGAGAGAGTAGGGTCGGCCGAGGATAAGGCAAGGGCCCAGAGGAAAAGGCAACGACAGCGGAGGAAAAGGCAAGGGCAGCGGAGGAAAAGGTAAGGGCAATGGAGGAGAAGGCGAACCAAGCCGAGGAGGAGATGAGCCGTGCCCAAGAGGCTGAGAGGGCTGCAGCGGCAGCCCTCGCGGAGGAAGGAGCTCGGGCCATTAAGGTGGAAACCACCGTCGTGGCCAAGACCGCCGGAATATAGAAGAATACAAAGCGTCCGAGCGCTTTGCAGATGACCTGGCGGAAGCCTCGACGGCGGTGTTTCTTCAAGGGTTCCAACACGGGAAGAAGAAAATTGCTAGGGACTTGAGCTTTCCCCAAGTCCTAGAAGTCGAACCAGATCACTTCTCGGATTCGGCTCCCTCCGATGATGAGCCCGCACCGGCTGAACCATGAGCCTCCTTGTATTTTATTTTTGCAAGTCCGACTATGTCGGCATTTTGTAATCAGTTCAAATTAATGAACTATTTTTTTCCTCCAAGATAAATTGTCTATCTGCAACCCTTATCCCAAATTCATTGGTCGATGATGCACGACCTCTCGGTCCTATTAGTGCTAGGGGATAACTCTCAATTCTTGCATGAATTACTCCATCTTAGCCATCTAGGACCAAAACTTGGGGCCAGGAAGGATAGGCTTCTTGGGGTTAAAGCATCGGACTTTGGAGGTTGAGGTAGGCGGGTTCCTAAGGACTGATGGCACACCGCTCTGCCAGGGGTATGGCGGGCCTTATGCCCGGCAGGCACATGGCTTTAGGTGCCGACGTGGGTCGGGCTTTATGCCTGGCTGGTCCAGGGCTTTAGGTGCCGATGGGTGTTGGGCTTTATGCCTGGCTGGTCCAGGGCTTTAGGTACCGACGGGTGTCGGGCTTTATGCCTGGTTGGTCCAGGGCTTTAGGTGCCGATGGGTGTCAGGCTTTATGTCTGGCCGGTCCAGGGCTTTAGGTGCCGACGGGGGTCGGGCATTATGCCTGGCCGGTCCAAGGCTTTAGGTGCCGATGGGTGTTGGGCTTTATGCCTGGCTGGTCCAGGGCTTTAGATGCCGACGGGTGTCGGGCTTTATGCCTGGTTGGTCCAGGGCTTTAGGTGCCGACGGAGGGGTTCTGGTTGCCGTGCAATCACCGCCTGATGTTGCAGGCCTTGGACCATTGTGGCCAAGGATTGAATTTGCGTGGCAAGAGCAGCAAACCGATCTTCCTGAAACTGCTGTACTGGTGCTGGTGCAGGTGCGTCGGCTAGAGGGGATGAGGGGCTAGCTGCGGGCTGATCAGCCCTTTAACGCTGCCCCCCAGCGTGACTGACGGTGGCCTCTCGTGCACGAGTCGTCACCATTGTTTAAGAGCTTGAGGAGGAAGAAGTCAATAACAGGTTCGAGGCTATTCTTTTCTTCAATCTCCCCCTTCCTGGCGTGCCAATCTAATGACGCCAAGTCACCTTCTTCAAGCGTCGGGGAAGACGGACGTCCTTCTCTTCGGATCCCTACAAGAAAAGTTTCCGGAGACCGGATGCTCCGATGGGACCCTCCGACGCTCAAGTTAGTCACTTAGGATCAGACGAGAACTGCTCAGCAGAAGGGAGCTGAACAGTTAGGGTTTTAGCTAGTGGGAAGAAAACTAGAAAACCAGAGTTCAAGGATTCTACTCACAGCGCGGGCGCATGCTTTTATACCTGTTCGAATGTCCCATCTTTCTGTTCCGAAAGATTGCTGTCGTACCATCACCGTGCGCGCCGGAGGCATCCTGCGTTACCTGTCAATATGGCTTTACAGGTGTCTAGCAGCCACGGTTGCATTTGGTGCGCGCCGTTGGTTGACATGACCGTGCTCAGTTGCAAGTGGTAGTGAATCGTACTCCGTAATGGGGCATGGTCATGCACAGTGACACATGCAATGCACCATACGCCGTTATGAGGTATGGCTGCAAGCAGCCATGGGTGCACGGCGGGTCACGTGGGTGCGCCAGGTGGCTCGAAGTTGTCGTTTGATTCGAAGGCCGGTTCATGTACTGAACGTTGCCCCTGCGCCCTGAGACCGGAGGGGGTCTCGGGGGTGAGATGATGTTTGTGCACCCCGAGACCGGAGGGGGTCTTGGGGTTGAGATGCAGTGGCCTCACCCTGAGATCGGAGGAGGTCTTGAGGGTGAGATGATGCTTGTGCACCCCGAGACCGGAGGGGATCTTGGGGTTGAGATGCAGTGACCTCACCCCGAGACCGAAGGGGGTCTCGGGGGTGAGAGGATGTTTGTTCACCCCGAGACCGGAGGGGGGTCTCGGGGTTGAGATGCAATAGCCTCACCCCGAGACCGGAGGAGGTGTCGGGGGTGAGATGATGCTTGTGCACCCTGAGACCGGAGGGGGTCTCAGGGTTGAGATACAGTAACCTCACCCCGAGATTGGAAGGGGTCTCGGGGGTGAGATGATGCTTGTGCACCCCAAGACCAGAGGGGGTCTTGGGGTTGAGATGCAGTGACCTCACCCCGAGACCGGAGGGGGTCTCGGGGTTGAGATGCAGTGACCTCACCCCGAGACCGGAGGAGGTCTCAGGGGTGAGATGATGCTTGTGCACTCCGAGACCGGAGGGGGTATCGGGGTTGAGATGCAGTGACCTCACCCTGAGACTGGAGGGGGTCTCGGGGGTGAGATGATGCTTGTGCACCCCGAGACCGGAGGGGGTCTCGGGGTTGAGATGTAGTGACCTCACCCCGAGACCGGAGGGGGTCTCAGGGGTGAGATGATGCTGTGCACCCCGAGACCGGAGGGGGTCTCGGGGTTAAGATGCAGTGACCTCACCCCGAGACCGGAGGGGTCTCGGGGGTGAGATGATGCTTGTGCATCCCGAGACCGGAGGGGGTCTCGGGGTTGAGATTCAGTGACCTCACCCCGAGATCGGAGGGGGTCTCGGGGGTGAGATGATGCTTGTGCACTCTGACCGGAGGGGGTCTTGGGATTGAGATGTAGTGACCTCACACCGAGACCGGAGGGGGTCTCGGGGGTGAGATGATGCTTGTACACCCCGAGACCAGAGGGGGTCTCGGGTTGAGATGCAGTGACCTCACTCCGAGACCGGAGGGGGTCTCAGGGGTGAGATGATGCTTGTGCACCCCGAGACCGAAGGGGGGTCTCGGGATTGAGATGTTCGGGGTCTTACCGGATGTTCGGCAGAGCTAAGGGTTGAATGACTCTGTGAGACGGAGTCCTCCAGGCGAACGCTTGGCGAAACCAACACTAATGTTAGATAAGGAGGAGGTTCCGGGGTTAGGGGAGGACCTCCGTTAGCTGCTGTTGCCATTTATTCTAACGGCGCTGGATCAGCCATATCAGTATATTTAATCTAGGGGAATTGCATGCCATTTGTGCTCATTGTGATATGATAGGCATGATTAGAAACTCACTTCTGTGATTCGTTTTTACCTTCTGTGCATAATGCAAGGCCTTATTGTATTCAAGGTGCTTCATTAAATTGAATGATGTGCATGATGTAAGTACTAATAGGTTTAAAAGATGGTCTTGCTTGTCTAGTTTTTTACTTTATTATGCGCCTATAACCTAAACAGTCCTAGAGCTGAAAGAAAGGTTGACAGACAACAGAAAAAGTATTTAGAGTTTGGTTGCTAATCTACTTTCTAATCCTTGGTTTTCTTCTTTATTGGTTTAAATAAAGGTGATTTGAGAAATAACTTGTCTAAGAAATAAGTGCAATGCAATGACCTTGAGGAAAAATAGAGAAGAACATATGTTGTTCAACCTATCAGCTCCTTTATTTTTTCATATGTCTGAAAATTAACGATATGTCACACCCCAGACCCAATGGTGATGGCCCAAAGTGATAACTCACCACAGATCTGGCATGCAATGCGTCCAATAACATAACAAATAAGATAAGGAGAGATAATAACTACCTATCATTTGGTCAATAACCTTAATACAAGCCATAATCATAAGTTTTGGGCTCTATGCCAAAATACATAGATCAATGGGGCCACAACAAAATATTAGATCTAAGTTACTCTGATAGAAGCTCCAACTATCCCATATTTCCTTCTTCAGTTTTGTGGCTCTAAAAAATATTATGAGATTTTAATAAGCTCATACTTAATAAGTAAGCCTACTATAATATAATACAATCATTTCAAGATTTTAAGCAAATCAAATTTGCATATGTAAAACTTTTAATTTCAAATATATTTTACCATGTTATCAAAACATGCATGCTATATGCTCAAAATAATTTTGGAAGCAGATGCTATGTAGCATTTCAAGAATATACAATTTCGGTCAAAACCATTGTACCACTATAATCACCATATAAAATCCATTTTATACCAATGTCCCTCGATCATACACTATATCCACGTAAATAGAACACTTCGAAGGTGTAACCTCCATAAACGTCCCCTTGGAGGCAGGGTTTTGTAACCAGCGTCATGTTACATGTGATATCCTTCACAGCACACTCTAGGTGTGTGTGTTCTCCACATATACCCCTATGAAGATGGGTGCCAGAGTTAAGTAGCATATCATGCCGTATCCTATCACAGCATATCTCACGGATGTATGTTTTTTACATATTTTCCTTATGGAGGTGGGTCTCGATGTATTGGAGTCATGTGGCATATCATGTTGTATCCTATCACAGCATATCCCATGAATGTGTGTCCTCCACATATTTTTCCTGTGAAGGGTGGATCTCGGAGTCATGTAACAAATCATGTCAAATCATGTCAGTATAGTGGACCGTGGTGGGATATTAGCATATTCGCAAAATACCACTTTCATGTCATATATGCAATATAACATGTATTATTTGCAAAATATGTTTGTCACATATACAGTGGTTTGAACATATTGACATACACATATACGCTTGTATAATAATTTTGATGTAACAAATATTTGCAGAGTTGATAATTCCAAAATAATCATATATATCCATAATCTGTTGCATGTATAAATGCCAATTGCTTTGCAAAACTAGCAACTTCAAATAATCATATCAAATAATCAATTGCATACGTATGGTACCAAATATTTAGCAATTTCAAAATAATCATATCAAATAATCATTTGCTTGTGCAAGGTACCACAAATTTTATTTTCCTCAAATAATATTATACATAATCAATATAGCATTAAATTTATAATTTAATAATTCATAAAAATCATAATAATTGGCTTACTTACCTCCTAACGCTAATCCAAGGGTGTAAATCAACTAGTTAGGCTCTTGGGTACCTACAACATAATTTTTCAACATTTTAATCTCCAAAAATTTGGATACAAAAATCACTCCTAAACTCTACCCAGTCTAATCTTGGGCCCAACTTGAGACTTGAATATCTCCAAATATATTAGCCCAAATAGAAAATAAAAATTTTTCAACAAATTAGGATTAAAACTGATCCAAAACCTATTTTTTTTATTAGGCCTGACCCGATTTGGGACCCAAAAAATTAACCCAAATGGGCTCATGGGGGCTGGGCTGAACTCGGCCCAGCCCACTGCTAGCTTCTTACCCCTGTCCTTGGTTCACCTGAACCAGGGGTGCTTTGTCAGTGGCTTAGGGTCGTTGTTGGATCACCGATGACTGGCCTAGTGCCGGCCACCGGCGACGACCTTAGCTCTTTTGTTTTTCCCTTTTCTTTCCTTTCTTCTTCCTCTACTTCCTCCTCTTCTCCCGCCACCCTCGCTATGGCGGCAGCATGGCCAGCCGGACCCCACGACATTGGGCCCAAATCAAATTTTCTCCCCATGCTTCTTCTTCTTCCTTCCTGCCCGTCACCACTTCCTCCCTTCTTGATGGCGGCATGGCCAGCCAGAGGCCGGTCGAACCCCAGCAAACACTCCCTCGGCACTAGTAGGAGCCACCACCAGTGGCTCGAGCCTGGCGAGCAGACAGGCATGCCACCGGGCCTGAACCAAGGTGGGAGCCGGTTCGGCTCCGGCTACGGTAGAGGGCCGCTCGATAGCCCTCGCCCCTCTCTTCCTTCCTCTCTTTCGCTCTCGCTCTCTCTTGGTGGCGATGGAGGTGGGGGCTTACCGGCAGTGGTACGGAGGGCTCTGGTGCGGGCGAAGGCAGCCATCTTGACCCCCTTAAAACAGTGAGGGGAGGGCTCGGCCCTCCCCTACGCCTTGTACATGCGTGTACGTCAGTGTTATGCCGCGCATACGGTGCGACGTGCGTGCACGATCATGGCATGGCCGTGCCATGCCATGCATCGTAGTGCTCACAACACTATCATGCTGCACTGCACACGACAGTGCACATGCGCACCAGCATGCACTGCATGCCATTTTTTTTTAATCTGGGGATTACATCCTTTCTCCTTTATAAAAATTTTGGCCTCGAAATTGATGCACCATAAATAACATTTTGAAACCCACAATATAAGACCACAAAAACACAATAGTCATTAATCCTTTTCATTTGCAAATACTAAGTTACAAATAGTTGAGGATATTTCTTTTTTCATTTCCTCCTCAAGCTCCTAAGTAGCTTCTCTTTCGGAATGGTTACTCCACTAAACCTTGACATAGGGAATGCTACATCGTCTCAGTACTTGATCCTTGCGATCCACGATATGTACAGGATGCTCCTCATATAATAGATCCCTTCTCAACTGTATGGGCTCAAATTCTATCATATGGTTGGGGTCAAGAATGTACTTCCTCAATATGGAGAGATGAAATACATTGTGTACCCCAGAGAGTACTAAAGATAGTACTAGGCTATAAGCCACCTCCCCTACTCTACTCAAAATCTTAAATAGCCCAATGTATTATGGACTCAGCTTACCTCTAATTCCAAATCTCATCACATCTTTGATTGGTGATACCTTTAGAAAGACATGATCACCATCCTAGAATTCTAGCTCCCTCTTTTTTACATCAGCATAGCTTTTCAATTGGCTCTGAGCTATGCAGACTCGCTCTTTGATCAACTGCACCTTCTCTGCTATCTATCGAATCAGCTTAGGGCCCAATAATTTTCTCTTCCTCACATCATCCCAACACAAGGAAGATCTACATTTTATACCATACAAAGCTTCAAATGGAGCCATCTGGATACTGGCTTAGTAACTATTATTATAAGCAAATTTCACTAAGGGTAAGTGGTTATCCCAAGCACCATCCAAGTCAATCATACAGGCTTGCAACATGTCCTTTAAGATCTGTATGATCCTCTTAGAATGCCCATTTATCTTGGGGTAAAAGGCTATGCTTAAGTTCAGTTAGGCCCTCAGAGCTCTATTAAGACTCTTCCAGAATTTGGACACAAACCTAGTATCCCGATCTGATACAATAGACATGGAAGCACCATGGAGCCTCATGAGATCGATGTACATGTTGGCCAATCTCTCTTTAGAAACCCCAACTTTGAAAGATATGAAATGGGCTGACTTTGTTAATTTGTTTACAATGACCCAGACTGCATCATTGCTCCTGGGGGTCTTAAGCAGACCAGTCACGAAATCCATAGTGATCTTCTTCCATTTTCACTATGGAATCATTAGAGACTGAAAAGGTCCAGCATGCCTTTGATACTCGGCCTTCACTTGCTGACATACTAAGCATTTGGCCACATATTGAGCAATCTCTCTCTTCATCCCCTTCCACCAAAATTTTTTTCTTAGGTCTTTGTACATCTTGGTGCCTCCTAGGTGCATTGTATAGGGAGAGTAGTGAGCCTCCCTCAGAATTTCTGTCCTTAGCTCCTCCACATTTGGCACATAGAGCCTACTATCAAATCTTAGGGATCCATCCTTCATTATATTAAATTTATTTTAAACTCCTAACTGTACAGCTTCTTTAATCCTTTGTAGGTCTAAGTCTTCTTTCTGGGAGGACTTGATCCTATCTATCATAGTTGGCTAGAGTACAAGGGCTGCTACATGCCCATTGGATCACTGTAGTTGCAATCCAACCTCCAACTTCTCAAGGTCCCTCTGGATATGAGGCTGAGAAATAATTATGGTAGCTAACTTAGAGGACTTTCGGCTCAAGGTATCAGTTATCACATTGGCCTTCCTTGGGTGATAGTGTAGGTTCATGTTATAATCCTTTAGTAGCTCCAGCCACCTCCTCTACCTTAAGTTCAGTTCCTTTTGTGTGAAAATATTTTAGACTCTTATGGTATGTATACACATCGCATGTCTCCCCATATAGATAATGCTGCCAAATCTTCAAGGCAAAGATCACATTGGCCAACTCCAGGACATGAGGAGGATAATTCTGCTCGTAAGGCTTTAGCTGTCTGGAAGCATAGGCTATCACCTTTCCATTCTACATCAAGACACATCCTAATCCCTTTTGAGAGGCGTTAGTGAATAGGATGAATCCTCCAGATCCTGACGAAAGGGTAAGGATAGGGGTTGATACCAGGCATCGCTTCAGCTCCTAAAAACTTCTCTCACATTCTTCAGTCCAGTGCTTTTGGGTCAAGCGAGTCAGGGATAGAGCAATGCGAGAGAAGCCCTCCATGAATCTGCGATAATATCCAGCCAACCCCAAGAAGCTTCTGCCTTTGAATACATTGGAAGGTCGACTTCAGTTCACAACTGCCTCAATCTTCTTCGGGTCCATATATATGCCATATTTAGATATTATATGACCCAAAAAGGATACTTGGCTCAACCAGAAGTCAAACTTTTGCAGCTTGTCATAAAGCTTTTTCTTCCGAAGAGTCTACAGAACAATCCTCAGGTGGTTCTCATGCTCCTTCTAGCTTTTAGAATACACTAGGATGTTATCAATGAAGACTACTACAAACTGATCCAAGTATGGCTTAAAGATTCTATTCATTAAGTCCATGAATGCTATCGGGCATTGTCAATCCAAATAACATCACCAAGAACTCATAGTGGCCATACCTAGTTTTGAATGCTCTCTTAGGCACATCCCCAGTCTTGATCTTGAGCTGATGGTATTTTGACTGAAGATCAATCTTTGAGAATACTTGGGTTCCTTGGAGTTGATCAAACAAGTCATCAATTCTCGGCGAAGGATACTTGTTCCGCACTGTCACCTTATTGATTTCTCGATAACAGTACAGAGCCAAAGATTGCCATCCTTCTTCTTGATAAATAATACAGGAGTATCCTAAGGAGAGACACTAGATCTGATGAATCCCAGGTCCAAAAGCTCTTGCAACTGGCTCTCAGCTCTTTTAGCTTAGTAGGGGTCATACGGTAAGGGGCCTTGGATATAGGTTCAGTGCCAGAGATCAAATCAATTGTCAGCTTGACTTTTCGGTCTGGGAGCAATTCGGTCAATTCATCGACGAAGACATCAGGGAACTCTCGAGCCACTAGAATATCCTTCAACTTGGTCTCTTCATGTTGAAGTTCCCTAACCACAATAAGAAACCTTTGGCCACCTTTCTTAAAATACTTTGCAGCCTATGAAAGAATTATGCCCTGAAAGCCAATCACAGTTATTGTATCAATAGCAAATTTGTAATTTTTCTTAACTCAAGAATGATAATAAAAATAATGTTATATTTCATCATATATTGTGTCTTATATTTTTATGATGAACCCCATAGGATAAGGCAATGTTTTTTAGGGTTATAGAGATAACAATAAGACCTAAAACCTATAAATCCTATTCTCGAATATTTTTAGTTATAGAATCATCGATTTGGGAATTGATGAATTCGGATAAACTAGCACATCTTATGTATGCTCGATTGTGAGGGTGGTTGGTCTCACATCACTTGTGTAGGGACACAAATATAAGGATGTGGGTGCTCATTAGGTTATGCGTTCACTGAATTGATCTGATAGAAGAATATCCAATAAAAGTTTTACTTGTCATAATAGATTGTTCTCTAAGCGAAAGTTGTGCAAGTAATCCTAAGAGCTTAGACCATCATAGTATCTTGTGCACATGAATCCATATTTTGGTTCATATTCATTCTTGGCAAAAAGTCATATATGGGATGATATTGGATTTGAAGGATTATGTATGAAGGTAATGAGTTGGTCAACAAGAAATCGATCACTCTTATTAAGAGAAGTTGTTATCCCAAGTAATCTCATCAAATGTTGGCTTAGGAAATCTTTGATCAAAGTATGATGAAATTAGAAAATATTTTTTGAGCCAATATGATGAGATTCAAATGGATTAAGTGTGAGGGTTTGACATTTATCCATGACCATCACTTAATCGAAATAAAGGAATATCGAAGGATTGAATTGCACGATTGCCATTGAAGGGTATTTTGGTAATTTTATTAAATTTCTTATCTTTTGGATAGGCATGATACATTGCTAGATGTCAATCTTATCTTTTATGTTTTTATGAATCAATTAGATTGATTTCATAAATCAATTTGAAGGTTGGTTCAAATTGATAGTTTAAGTTAGCTCGATTTGACCTGTTTCAGCTAGTCGGATACATAATCAAGCTAAATTGAAAACCTACTACTGGCTGAGTAAGAAACCCAGAGGGTCACATACAATAGGAATTGATTGAAGAAGTCAAAATATTTCTATTAGGATTTTTGGATGCTAATTGGTTGGCCAGGATCATATACTAGCATATGTGGGCTAACCCGAGCTCTTGACTTAATATGTTTTGGCAGAGGAGACATAATGCACTCTCAGCTCCTGTTAGGGATGTTGATAATGATAATGATGTAGAGGAGGTTCTTAGACCTTAAGCAGCCCCCGGACCGTCTTCATCAGCTCATGCACCTTCAGCATCTGCACCTTCACCAACACCAACACCAGCATCAGCAGCAGCAATAGATCCATCCCCAGCCTTTGCTGAAGATATAATGGGGAAGATTAGAGTAGTGATGACATCTAAGCTTGCAGAGCATAGAAAAATGATGAAAGAAGAAATGAGCTCTCAACTTCTTGGAGTTAGACAGTTGATATATGGATTTGATGAGAGGCTAAGCAATGTGGAAGACTCAATTAAAATCTCAACTGGATATTTTAAGACAAGTTTAGAATCTATTTCTAAAAGGCTTAAAAGTTTAACTGATGATGGCAATATCTACTCCAATTCTTCAGCAAAGCTCCAAGTGGATATTCAACATGCGCAGTATTATAAATTGAAGAGATGATGAACCACTTTAAGAAGACTCAGAAGGATGGCATGGGAGAAATATTGGAGCAGTTAAAGAGGATCTTCAAATGATTTCTTCCAGCCTACCCTACCCTTAAATATTAGGATTATATAGTTTTACTTAGGAATTAGAGCTATATAGTTTGTATTTAGGACTTGTACTGATATCTTGTATTTTGTAGTTTGGTTTGATATGCTCTTACTTGAACCAACAACCTTACTCTAGCAGTGATCATGTATGAAACCTTTATGATATTAATGAAGTTGGTATTTTAGATCTTATGCATTGATTCTCTTTGAATGTGTTCTCTTTTTATGTAATTCTATGAATTTTTCATATATATCCTAAGCTATGTCTATCCTATGATTCTTTAACTTTTTTATTGATGACAAAAAAGGAAAAGAATTGGTATGTATATGCATATTGATTTAATATTGATTTAATGGCAATTGTTATGCACATAGTCAAGGGGAGCATATACTCAGGGGGAATTGTTTGAGTTGTTTGTTTAAAATGAAAAATATCAAATTGGTTGAGCTGTTTAAATTGTTTTCAATGGATTTATCTTTAATAAAAAATATCTAACGAAGGAGTTTTATCAAAGATTTTACTGAATATATTGATCTTATTGAAAATTGGTTGATTTAAAGTCTATGCTTCAAATTTCTATGCATATACTCAGTGCTTTTGTCATCATCAAAAAGGAAAATATTATTGACTAATATATTGATTTTGATAAATAATAAAAACTACTTGAGTATATTCCTTTTAGTACTAATGATTTTGATTAAGTGTTTTAGAGATTTAAATCATTAATCATTCAAAATCACAAGAAAAATCGAGCTTGGTCTTGAGTCTCGCTTTAAGTATCAATTTCAGTACTTAGAGTCGACTCTTACAGTCAAGGAGCCAACTCCGGCACGTTACGACATGCATTGACACTTTTGGCATGGACTCAGTCGACTCCTGCAGGGTCTTGAGTCAACTCGGTTAAAAAGATAGAGAGACCTTATTTTTGCGATGAGCTCGAGTCGACTCTAATAGTAGCTCGAGTTGACTCGGTCTGTTATACAGAGACTTGCAAATTTGGCATTCAGCTTGAGTCGACTCCCTCGTTAGTTGAAGTTGATTCCCGAAGAACTTGAGCTGACTCCCAGCAAAGCAAGAGATGACTCCTCTATGGGCTGACAGTTCATTTTTTGGACAACCCGTGTTCGAGTCAACTTGAGGTCTGTTCGAGTCAACTCGAGCCTATCAGGAGCTGACTCCAGAACTGTCAGAGATGGCTCCAGAATCTGACATTTTTCCAACAGACTTCAACGACTCTTTCTTCATTCATGCTAAACACTCATCCAACTGCAAATAATAGCTAGTTTTCTTCTAAAAGTGGATTTGGAGGATGATTATAAGTAAGAGCCCTAGGTTGATTAAAAAATGAGAGAAAAAAAAAGAGAAAAAATCAAAGAGAAAACATTCAAATTTTAAAAGCCCTAGAGTGAAAATAGAGGTTAAGAAAAATCATAAGAATCCGAAGCTAATCTTGAGGGATTTTCATCAAATCAAAAGGAGAAGAAGAGAGCCCTAGTTCTTCAAAAGCTTCAATGTCAAAGAATCTTTCAAAGCTTCAAGCACATCTTGAGGAAGATCAAATTGAGAAAAATAAGAAAAAGAAAAAAGCTAAACTTTAGAAATCTTCTAATTAGGCTCATTCTATTTCTATTTGATCATATTGTTTTATTTGCTCATTTTGGAGCTTTATTTCCATTGTAACTAAACTCTTTATTATATTTGTAAGTTGATTCAATCAGGGGATTGAATCAAAGGGGTAGTTTGACTTTGTGTAAGCTAGGAGGCTTGTGAGAGGTTTTGTGCTGGTGATCCTATGAAAACCAACTGGATTCGTTGTGATCCTGAGGTAAAATAATAAGTTTGAGTTGTGATCTTGTAAAATAACTCCGCTATAATCAGAAAGATTATAGTAAGGCCCAAGAGATCCTTGGGAGTGGACGTATGTGTAGTTAATACCAAACTACTATAAAATCCTTGTGTTTGTCATGCTTGACTCTTTTCTCTCCTCTCTCTTCTCTATACTCTGCTTGAATTATATCTCACTGCACTTACACTTCTTCAATCAGTGCACATTAGCATTACTTGTTTAAATTAGTTTAAAATTTTTAAAGAACCTAATTTATCCCCCCTCTTGGGTTGCCATATAGGCCAACAATATACTTGTGTGCCTCTTAAAGATTATTAGATTTAGTAATCTAGGTATTTTCTTTATCATTTATTTTAGATTTTAGTTGATTTACTTCTTGAACTGCATAAAGGCAATCTTGGAAATTAAGATTTTTTGGTGATATTTGTTTTCAAAATGATTAAAAGTCTTGAAAAATATGCTTCTAAACATCCCAAAATTTGTATGAGCCTTCTTCATGCATTTAAGAAGAAATCAAATTAATCTATTATGAATGATTAAATTGATAGATCATTATATGTTTATAGCAAAATAGTAAATTATGTTTAACCTAATTGACATGATATGCATAATGTAATGATTTGACTATTTTATATTCATAAAATGGTTATTATTATGAACATTAAAGTAAGTAAATCATTATGTTCTAATGTATAATTAGTAAGATATGTTATACATAATTAGCTATTATGCTTTATATAATGTAATGTTCTAGTAACTACTTTGGATTGGGTTAGTCACCATAGCCATCTGTTCGTGTAAAATAATCTGCAAGTGCACAGAATCGTAACAAGTAGTAAAGTATTTTTAGAAAAGAATGTCGAACCCACAGAGATTAATTATGTTATTGAATACTAAAATTTACTAAATTAATTACTATTTGGAAAATCAAATATAAACGGAATGTTCTACTGTAAAATTATTTAATCTAAAAATTAATAAAGCATAAAAATTTAAATGTGTAAAATATGATAAGAATATATCTAGAGCGATTGATTTTACCTAACAAATCCTATATAATTTATTCTTCTTAATTATTAAATTCTAATAATCCCCTGTTGATGATTAAAAAATTCTTGTTTATCTAATATCTTCTCTCGAATGATATCAAAAATATCTCTAATTAACAACACCATATCTCTATGTGAATTTAATTAATTGGAGACTCATTACGTACTTTAAATTTTTTAAAAATCATATTAATCGCGGTAAAGTATCTCTACTTTTACTCAACTAATAGTGCTTAATTCTAGATCTAAAATAATAAATTGCCTCTCAATCTCATTATAATTCAATTGATTAAACAATAAATTATAAGAATTAATCATAAGAAATAACAAATCACCTCTCGATATCTTTGTAATTCAATTAATCAAATAATAAATTATAAATATTAGTCATAAGAATTAAACACTCAATCATGAAAATATTAAAAATAAAATAACTAATAAAATAAATTGTGTGTTCCATACTAGATTACGTCAATGCTCTAGAAAAAGAAATTAGTTCATAATAAAGCGAAGAGAAAACTAAAGAAACTTATATTTTTCATTAGAAACGCATCTCTCACCTTTATTCTTCAGATCCTCCTCAGTTGAAAAACTCTCAAAAGTCTCAAAGCCTCTATATTTCTATCTTAGATGCAAACCGTTGTATCCTTTTTGATATTTGAAAAGCTAATGCTATACCGTGTTAAATATGATGAAAAAATCACTGCCTAAGAGTCCTTTCCCGGATAACTACCACGTTGCCAACTCATCAACACGTAATCCTCTCCTCTTTGAAAATACGATATTGGAGTCCTTATCGCCCGTGAGTCTTCATGCTGCCAGTTTATCGCGTGAAGGGGTCCCCACAAATCACTTCATCAACTCGTCTTCACGGTAGAGTCCTTTGGCCATTACTTTTTATTTTTTTTTTTATTTCCCTTTAAAATAAAATAAAAAATAAATAATATAATTTAAAATAAATTAAAAATTAGCTAATATTATTATGAAAGTATATGAATTAAATGGTCAAATTTACGCTTATCAAATACCCCCAAACTTACATTTGCTAGTCCTCAAACAAAGAAATAAAAGAAGAATCCTAAAACAAAAGATTAATTGTTCAAATAGAGCCTCAAAGATTTAACACATGCCATGATTTAAAGAAATTATCCTATGCAACTCAAGTACAAAAGTTAATATAAAATTTGGTCTTACCTCATATTTAATTCTTCCACTGATGAGCATGCATCATTCTCACTTCATTATTCACTTTTCGAATAATTTTATACAAAACATGTAAATGCAATGGATCTCTAATAAGTGTATGTATCTACTCCATAGGCTTGCTCTTTAAATTATCTCTCCATTAATATAAATAAAAGTTAACACCAAAAATCAATAGGTCTTCATAAGCTTGTAATGTAAGGCTAGGGTGAGGGCTACAAAGAAAGGATAAGATGTATCCAAGTCGGAACTTAAATCAATATACTCATGGCATAAAAAGCATAGTAGTCTCACTCATAGTGGCTCAGACAAAGCTTTCATCAAGCACTTTTTTTTTAAAATAAGAACAGGGCCATAAACACCACATCCCTGATCTCGGCTTCCATGAACGCATATAAAAATATGTAAATCATTCAGTGGTTCAGCTACCCTAGGGAGCCATTCCATGTCTTTCACAATGACTTCTTCAACAAAAGTATCAACATCGAAGTGTGTCAATTTTCTATATTTAATCATGTCAGCAAAGATCAAAACATCTTCATTTGATGAATCAGTACCATCTTTCCCTTTTTTATTTTAATTTTTTTTAGATTTATCTGCTTTTTGTACCCTATCTGAGTTTGAGATCATCATATTCTTTCCAATCATTGTATTCCCTTATATTTGTAGTTTCTCAATTCTAATAAGATGTATATATTGGCTTTGTTGCATCATAAAATCTAAAACTCGATGGATGTGTAGTAAGGAAAAGATTTGCTTCAAAGAAGGATTTGATGATACTAATATCCTCCCAGTAATTGTTGAAAAGATATGCCTTGACGAAGAACTCTTTTGCAGAGGCAGGAATAATCTCAGATCCAAGTTATTTGCAGTATGAAACCTTCATTGACCTTAGAAAATTTAGAAGTATCTCTTTCTTGAATATATAGATTTCCATAAAAGCAATATATGGTTTCTTTTTTGACTCAACTCGTTACAACCCCAATACAGTAGTGTCCACTTCCATTGCTTTCAAATATGCTTCTTTTGGCTTTTCACTAAATGAGATGACCTTTTCTTTGTACACCGCCAAACTTATTTCTTGATGTGCATGGGATGTGATAGAAATTTTTCATACTCCTACCTCTCACAAATTTATTTCAAACTCTTATAACTATGAGGTAAGTATCAACTAAGTTCCATTGAAAGGTAAAGATATATGTATATAAGTTCAATAGGATAGGAATCATATGGGTTAAACAAGAAAAATTTAAAAGGCCAAAATATAAATTTTAAAGGCTCAAATGGGTGACTAGAGATATAATGATAAAAGGGTTAGGCTTTTAAGCTCAACCAATCCAAAGATGACCTATATCCTTTCCTTAGTAAAATTTTACCTAGGATTTTGCCTCAAGTAATTCTCAAGCAAATTCTAAAGTAGTTGAGATCATAAATATTTACAAAGTCTTCATAAAATATCTTTAACATGCAAACAATTAATGATCATGATACACATCTAATGAATAAAGAGAAAATCATATTAAGTAAAAATAATTTAAGTATTAACTAATCAACTCAATCACTTAGAATTCTTAAAAAATCATAACTTGTTTTAACCATTATCATCATTAGCTCTATAAAAACAAACAAATAAACTAATTTTTTTATTTTTTTATTAATATTTGGCTTATTTATTATTTTTTTTATTAATTAATTTTTTTAATTAATTTTTATTTTTTTAATTTTATTTTTAAACCATCTAAATAAATAAACTAAATATATTTAAAATAGAGAATACGTAACCCATGACATACAAACTAACATAGATTAACCAAAGCTAAATATATTTTAAACAGAAAATACGTAACCCATGCTCACTTAGTAGTGTTTAACAACTTCACCACCTTTATTATAGGCGAATGATTGCCACTGCAATGCCATTTTCTATGAGCCATTCGATGACCCCATCATAAGATAACCTAACTTCAAATCTGAAAGGGTTCAAATATTTGCTCATTACTAAGGTAATATTAACAAAGATTAAGCAATAATCTGATCTAATTCTAGGCAAATGAGACAACGTAGCGTTTAAAAAAGAAGTGATCCAACAACCAAAGGCCACAACCCAATCAAATTCTGCCACACTCTTGCTTAGGGGAGAGCATGGATCGGATTGAGCCAGTTCTAAGCCAAAACCTATAATTTGAAGACCCAAGGGGCAACCCAAGAATGGGGGGACAAATTGGGTTTTAAAAATTTAAAGCCTAACTTAAATAGTGATCCAATAAAACTTAGAGCAATGCACGATAAACAGAGAAAGACACCATCAAGATAATAGCAAGTAAATAAATTATAAGCAAGTAAAGGAGGCTAAAGAATTTTTATAATGGTTTGTCATTTCTTAGCTCCACTATAACAAATGTGAGAATTTGTGATGGATCATTATGATCACAAAATATAAACATTTTATCACAAAAGCTTTTTAATGATAAAATTAATTTATCATGACCTTCGTTACCTTGACCATGTCACTTAAGGTTCAAGGTGATGATAATATGACTTTATCACAAAATATTAAGTTAGGGTGACACAAATTTGAATCATCACAATATGGATGATAATTTGTGATGCATTAGTTCATCATACAACGTAACACAAGTTTACCATTGAAACTCCTAAAGCTCACTTAATAGGTGGCTCAGATCCATTGTAAAAGGACTGTGATGCTATTAAGATACATATTGGTGATGATAAATGCATCACATAATATAACATGGTTTCATCATTAGTATTCCAATTCATCACCATGTGCATGGTTTATTTCTAGTAATGGTGACGAAACAAAGTGTTCGCATAAAATAATCTGTAAGTGCACAGAATCGTAACAAGTAGTAAAATATTTTTAGAAAAGGATGTCGAATCCACGTACATTAATTATGTTATTGAATATCAAAATCTATTAAATTTATTACTTTTAAAAAATCAAATATAAACGGAACGTTCTATTGTAAATTTAATCTAAAAATTAATAAAGCGTAAACATTTAAACGTGTAAAAATATGATAAGAATAGATTTAGAGCCATTGATTTCACCTAACAAATCTCACATAATTTATTCTTTTTAATTATTAAATTGCAATAATCTCATGTTGATGATTAAAAATTTCTTAATTATCCAATATCTTCTCTCTTATCTATGTGAATTTAATTAATTAGAGACTAATTACGCACTTTGAATTTTCTAAAAAATCGCATTACTTTCGCTCAATTAATGATGCTTAATTCTATATCTAAAATAATAAATCATCTTTCGGTCTCATTGTAATTCAATTGATTAAACAATAAATTGTAAGAATTAATCATAAGAAATAATAAATCACCTCTCGGTTTTATTGTAATTCAATTAATCAAACAATAAAGTGTAAACATTAATCATAAGAATTAAACACTTAATTATGAAAATATCAAAAATCTCTAGAAAAAAATTAATTCATAATAAAAGCAAAAAAAAAAATCTAAAGCAATTAAAGTAAAGAAACTTATGTTTTTTATTGGAAGCAATTGCTCTTGTCTCTCTATTCTTTAGATTCGTTTTCGTTGAAAAATTTTAAAAGTCTTCAACTCTCTAAGTCTCTCTAACTATCTTCTTTTTATAGTTGAAAAAACGGTGGCTCATATATATTGTGTTGAATACGCATGAAAATTATTGTCTTAAAAGTACCTTCTTCAAGTAAAATACGGTATTGCCAAGCTGTGGAGGAGTCCTTCTTTTTGAATGTCCGTTTAAACCGCGTTAACGCTGCCTGGCTTTCATCATCGCTAGAGTCCTTCCATGTCCGTTGAAACCACATGGATGGATGGATGGATGGATGGATGCAACAACCGATGGATTTTGCCTCTGCAACTGCTTTTATACTGGATAGATAATGATCTCTTCCTGACTTTTGCTGGCTGGAATCATCTCGCAATATGCTGAAACAAGTAAATTGCATACGTTGTGTAGTGTTGGCATTTGTCCTTATGTTGAAAAATTATAATCATAATAAAAGTACCATAAATATAACCTTACAATCTTATGACGACTTACAAAATAAATGCCCTTGATCCTTGGTCATGAGTCTAACATATGTACTTGAGATTGATTGTTTAATTGCATTTGTCGCACATGTTTGTTTCATTACAAAGATAAAAATAGATTGAGTAGTGATCATTGTTTGTAAGCATGTTTTCATTTGCTTTAGTATGTTTTCAAGCCCCATCCCTCTCATTGGAAGTTGTCCCTTTCTAATAGAGTTAAAAGTTGCATTTATAAAATAAAATCATGAAACACAAATATAAATCAAATTTTCTATTTGGCAATGGTACAAAAAATTAAAGAAGAGAAAATTAAAAAAAAGGACAAAAGGTAATTATTTTCCTACCAAAAGGGGTGACTCGAAATTTGTTTATTCTAACGAGGATCCTATTGTGTACAAATTAAGGGATTAATTTGTTCTAATGGAATCGATGCTTCTATTGTTTTACCTACAACTATCAAGCCTTTCCTTTGTACATGTCTTAGCATGAACTCCAAGAGCCATTGTAAAAAAAAAAAAGAAGCAATATATAATTACAGATACTTGAATAAACAAGGCATATGCAACTTAATAATATGTAACAACATGATAATAATCTTGGGTAATAATATATTAACTTGAGAAATGTTATATCTCAATACTTTTAACAAGTTTTATCAATCAAAAATATTTTATTAAAATTAATGAACAAATTGCACAACGTTTAGCATAATTTTTTTTTTTTGTGTAAAAAAATATAATTACAACATTGTATCAGAATCGCTATCATCCTCAAGACTATTAAGCTGCTCCTCTTGATTACAATCTTCAAGAAATGTTTCATCCTCTTAATCAGAGTCTTCAATAAAATCATCCTCAACATACTCCGTATCTTTGGTTTTTCTCAATCATGCAAGCATCAATTTTATCTGGAACAATATCATCCCTATACAATGAGACATCTTTGTAGTCATTAAGTTAGGTAGGATTATTATTTTCAGACATTTCAATCTATTAGTAAACTTCATTGTCTACATCAGATACTTCTTCAGCATCCATTCAAGAATATTGAACCTTAAGAACATCATACAAGTGCCTATGATGAAATTTTTGCATCACTTGCCAATCTTTCCCTAATTTAGTTTCTTCCATATAAAAAACTTGCCTTGCTTGAGATGATAACATGAAAGGGTCATTTTTGTACTAGCATTTGCTGACATTCATACTTGTCTAATGGTCATCTCAATAAATTTCTTTTTTTCCTTTTGTTAAGGTCAAACCAATCATGCCTAACAAAAGTACTCGACAGTCCTTTACATATTCCAACTCAAAAATATCGGTGACAACATCAGAGAAATCAACGTTCTCATCTTCAGGATTTCCTTTGACCACCATACAAGCATTTTGACTTTTAAGATAGCTACGCTTTTTTGTGTGAAACCTAACACCATTGATAATGCAACTAGTATATCTTCTGACACATCTATCAGGATCACAAGCTAATGTAAGCAACTGATTGGATAATTCAAGTGATCCCTGATTGCGCTTCCATATCATTTACCATATGATAAACAAAATTCTATAAATGTGTATGCACTATTTCAATATACCATTAGTGAAATTGAATTTCATGTTCTTACTTACGTATCTTTTAAACCAGTAAGGGAATTGTTGTTGATGCCTTTCTTCTACATGCAACTTAAGTAAATTAATTAACAAAACATTGTATGAACTTGATGGGGCTAGTTGACCCTTCCTCTATAATAACCATGTTTGGGCTTGGTCTCGGCAAGTCAGCTCATCCTCGATGGAAGGTCCAGCTTTTCCCAGGTGGCCTCTCTTTTCGGGTGGACCCCACCTCCTAGACGGCCCCATCCAATGCGGCCTCCGAGGCGGACTCCCAAGGCGGCCTCCAACTCCAACGTCCCCAGTTCTGCCACTGGCTCCTTCTCGGATCCAACTTCTAGCTCTATCGCGACGGCCTTCCCGAAGACGTCCCCGACTGACGGATACTCGGCCACGGCGGCCTTCTGGTTCTACGACAGTACGGCCCTAAACTCCAGCAAGAGCCACGAGCTCGGGTGGTCCGTCTTAACCTTCCCACGAAACTCCTCGACACTTGGTCGCCACCAACTTCTTCCCTCGGTCCCACTTTCAGGCGGCCATGGCTCTAGGTGGCCCCACTTCCAGGCAGCCATGGCTCCAGGCGGTCCCACTTCCAAGCAGCCACGGCTCCAAGCAACCCCACTTATAGGCGGCCATGGCTTCAGGCGGCCCCACTTTCAGGCGGGCTCCATGCGACCCCACTTTCAAGCGCCATGGCTCCAGATGGCCCCACTTCCAGGCAGCCACGGCTCCAGACGACCCCACTTTCAGGTAGCTCCACTTCCAGAATAATCTTCAGCTTCTCATGCAAGCCTTTGATTCTATCCAGGCCGAGCCCACCAATCGCCACTGCCTCATATATGTCTAATAAGACAAGTTCTATGACTCTGATATGCCACTAAGAGGCAAGCAACACCATAAATGCTATGACAAGTGGCAGCACCCCAAGTTTTATAGACATCAACCCTGACATTCCATCCACGAAAGTCATCATTCATTATGAGGCCTCAACCACTCAAACCAGACGAGCCTCAAAAGTCATGGTCCATCATGAGACTCCACGTGACTCATCCCATCACTAGATGACAAGGCTCCAAGATTCTCAGGCAAGCCACACGAAGTCCAAAGATGAATAAATTGGGTAAGAGGGACCCCCGACCAGGTAACCCAACAACCACAACAACACACGCTCATTCTCGCTCACAGAGAGCTCTTCTTTAAGTCTCTCTCTTTCGAGCTTCCTCAAGCTCATGGCTGTTGCCCAGAGCACTGACTTGAGTGTCGAAGGGTCCTCACCGGAATCTTCGGTCCTCGAGACTTTTTGCAGGCTCCCGATCGAGCAACGCCCGCTGGAGGATCCTCGGCATGCCGGAGAAGGCGACCGAACGCTCACGGACAGTCGAAGAGGGTGATCTGACAACAACAGAACTTACTCAAAATGGATCCCATTGGTCATAATTATTGAGTATGAACTATTGAGCCATTTCAAACTCTTGTAAAGACATTATACTTTGAAGTCCAAAAGGAAAAAGCATTCCTCAAAAAGATTATCAACCCATCATCATCCACCTTCCCTCCATCATGGTTTTATTTTCTAGATTGAATTTGGTCTCAATCCTAGAGAGATATATTGAACAAAATGTTAAACACCCATTCAATATGTATGTCTCCACAATTGAACCTTTTGAATGGGCTATATTTTGCACATATCTTTTGAGGTTACCTAACAACCTATTGAGCTAACCAAGTTAGTAAGATGGAAAAACATTAAAAAGAACTAAAATTTATATAAAATATTAAATATATAATCTTTCAATAAGAAATATCCATCAATACCGCATAGGTCCTACAAGCATGGCCTCTTATGGTAAGTGTGCGGCCAAGTATACCATAATATCAAAAAAAAGCTGGATGAAAAATTTTCTTCATCTTACATAAGATTATGACAATATCCTTCTCCAAAGCCTCCAACTCCGTCTTTTTCAGTGTCTTACAGCATAATCATTGAAAAAGATAGTCGATCTTATCTAAGACTAAAAAAACATCCTTTGGCATATCTTACAAATTCCAATTGGCAATGGTACTCTTCGTGAAAGAATATGACAATTATGACTCTTTAATCTTGACACCTTTCTATCACTAACAGTAGTATACCATAAGATATTATATGCATATCCATCTAGAAACTTTACTGATTTCAAGAATTTACAAAATTCCTTTCTTTCTTCCTTGGATAATGTATAGAATGCTAGAGGCACTGTGTAAGAACCATCAGGCAACATTTTCAAGTGCAACTCTTTTCTTATTTTCATGTCTTGCAAACCCAACCTTACAAGAAATGCATCCTTTATCTTCCCTTCAATGTTCAATAGTGTACCTAGCATATTCTCACATATGTTCTTTTTGCCAATAAGGCAACTCAAAAAGAGTACTCTTTCTAGTCCATTTCAACTCCTAAAGAGAACACTTTTTTTTTCTCTTATTGTTAAGATGCTTTCTAGGTTTGGCATCTTTCAAAGCCTCTAATTGTTGCAATATGTTATTCCCCAATAACTTGCTAGGCTTTGGTCATTCTTCTAGCTTGCCATCAAATATTTTGCTCTTTCACCAATTATGGCCATCAATTAAATGTTGACAATGGCCCATATAATAGATCTTATTTCTTAACTTTGTGAAGGTGCATCTTTATTACAAATAGGGCAAGCCAAATATCCTTTTGTACTCCAACCAAATAAGTCTCCATATGCTGGAAAGTCATTTATAGTTCATATAAAAACAGCACGCATCAAGAAATACTGCTTGTTAAAAGCATCATATATGTGCACTCCATTATTCCATAACTCCTTCAACTCATATACAATGGTTGCGTAAAGATATCAATGTCATTTCTTGGTGAGCTACAATTAAGAATAAGTAATGACATCATCATCAATGGGTCTTTCATAGATTTCCAAGGTCATAAATTATATAGCACAATAATTATAGGCCACATGCTATATGAAGTGCTTATGTTACTGAATGGGTTGAACCCATCGGTTGCTAGTCCAAGCCTAATATTTCATGGATCTTATGCAAACCATTCATTCTCCTTGTCAAATTCCTTCCATACTTCTGCATCTACTAAATGCTTTAATACATCATCATCAACACGACTATCTTTATGCCACCTTATTCCGTAGTCATTTTCCTTGTCAAAGACAATCTTTGGAGCTTTAGTTTCAATGGAAAATAACGCAAGACTTTTCAAGGAATTTGTTTTTATTTGCCATCATCCTCATCCTCATCTATCATTCTTTCACCAACAATGTCAATATTATCATCATTAGAACTTCCATTAGTTGGATCTTGATGTGGCTGATCCAACGCTGTTAGAGAACCATGAAGGAAAGAAACCGACGGAGCCCCCCTTAGGCCTCCAAAGGGCCCTTCAGCCTCGGTAGCGTTTATGGCCTCATAAAGCCACACGCACCCAATTGCTCTGAGCTCCAAGGCCGAGAGCTCCATGGCCGACAGCTCCAAGACCGGCACCTCCAAGGCCGGTACCTCCAAGACCGGCACTTCCAAGTCCGACACCTTCAAGACCGGCACCTCCAAGGCCGGCACCTCAAAGACCGGCACTTTCAAGGCTGGCACCTCGAAGACCGTCGGCCCCGAAGGTCACACCTCCAAGACCGGTACCTCCAAGGCCGGCACCTCCAAGACCGGCACCCCCAAGGCCGGCACCTCGAAAATCGTCGGCCCCAAGGCCGACAGCTCCATGGCCGGTAGCTCCAAGGCCGACAGCTCCAAGGCCGATCGGGTTAAAGAACGCGCAGCCAATTCCTTGGCCCCGAATTCTGTGTCAGCCAGGGGCCATCCCGATCTTGGCGTCGGCCATGGCCCATCTCGACATCCGTGTCGGCTATGGCCATCCCGACCTTGATGTCGGTCACGGCCCATTCCGACCTCGGCATCGACCATGGCCATCTCGACATCCGTATCGACCGCAGCCCATCTCGACATCCGTGTCGGCCAAGGCCCATCCCGACCTCGATGTCGGCCATGGCCCATCTTGACATTCATGTCGACCGGGGCCCATCCCGACCTCGGCGTCGACCAAGGCCCATCTCGACATCCGTGTCAGCTGGGGCCCATCCCGACCTCGGCGTCGGCCATGGCCCATCTCGGTCTCGGCATCGGCCTCGGCAGCAGAGGCCGACAAGCGTCCGCTTGCTACAAGGAATTCCATGTGGCTTTACCAAGATCACAGGCGGTCACCAAATATTATGAACCGGCAACTACTAAGGTCACGGACGGTTTCCAAAAAATTAAGAGGCGTACTTATGACATATGTTTAGCAGTTAGTATGCCCACCTACGAAGAACGGAAGATATTACTCGGTTGTTACCAGTAAAGGGTAAGAGGGACCCCCGAACAGGTATATAAAGACCCCAATCCCCCAACGAGGGGAGGGGGGGAAGAAACTCAATCTCTACTCTTTCATTAAAAAATCATGTTCTCCATATCGCTGACTTGAGCGTCGGAGGGTCCCCGCCGGAACCACTGGTCCGGGACTTTACTTGCAGGTTTTCGGCTTAAGGAGGCGGTCCCTATCATTCCTCTGAAGGCCAGCGAAGCATTTCTGTCGCTTGACGCTCCTCAAAAGTGATTTGGCGGCAACAGATTGGCGCGCCAGGTAGGGGGAAGACATGTTGAAGGAAAGAGAGCTCTGTCTCCCTGACCTATAAGTCTTTGTCCCCTCTAAGATAGCCATGGTGGTGACGCGCGTGCCGAAGGTCCTCACTAATCATGCCGGGGGGCATCCGTATAGCCCTGAGCAGCAAAGGACCACTCTCTCTCTCTCTGCTCCTCCCCACAATCAACCTCAGCTGCTCTAACTAACCAGCTGATCATCCTCAATCGATAAGTTCAAGCCTTAAAGGCAGCAGTTCATGAGTTGCAAAAGTAACGCCCGTTGGCCACTCAGCAGCCTCGAGGCTCCATGGAGGCCCAAGACTCCAATGTAGCCTCCAGATCATGGCAGCCCCAGTTTCCTCCACGGCAGCCTCGGATCCTACGACGGCCTCTTCCTGACGGCCCCTCACAGCGGCTTCTGGATCCCAGGACAGCCCCTCACAGTGGCCCCAGATCACGGCGGCCCCAATTTCCTCCACGGCGGCTCCCAGCCTCTCTCTCTCTCTCGACGGCCCGAGGCTCCACGGCGGCCCCCGATGTTCACAGAGGCCCCATGTCCTCCACAGCAGCCGCGTTCCCTAACAACCAGGTGGCCCAAGACTTTACAGCGGCCTCACTCTCTAGCGGCCCCCGGCCTCTCCCCGCAGTGACCAAACGAGTGCCAGTTTCGCAATTGCAAGGACAAGGCTCCCAGCCATCTCACTCAACTCCTTTTCCCCCCAACTCTTGCTTCCACCTTGGCTGGGTAAAGTTTACATGCACGTAATATATAATTGAAGGAAGGTGGATTGCATGCACGAGGTTGTGTGCACGCGATGGAAGTCTGTGCTATGGCTACTGCAATGATCGTCTTCCAAAGCTATGCTCATACCGACTCCTCCCACGGACATCGCAGTTGTGACCACCATCCCGGCCACGGTCGTTTGGCCGGATCCACGTATCTCGCATGGCGAGCGACGACGCCTCTGCTCCCGAGCCCATGCGGAAGCGGCAGCTAATCTCTTTGATTTCAATGGCAATCTTCTCTATATCAGAGGATGCTTGCCATAGCATTAGGAAGAACCAATTGGTACACAAAGTTATCAATCACTTCGAGGTTCTTCTTCAGTTGAGCCTCCAGTCCGATGTTCAGAAGCTTCTTGATGTCCCAGAACATATCGACATATCTTTAGAATACCATGGAGTTAAAGTCACCAAAAGCCTTGCTAAAGCGTGTCTCGAACTTATCGGAGCCCAAGAGAGTATCTAGCTCAGCACCGAACTCCACTTTGAAGATCCTTTCTTCGGTGGCACCACTTCTCGCCATCCCCTGTAAAGATTCCATCACCAAAAAGATTAGCAGTACAGATCTCACGTGGGAAGGCTTGATCAGCCTTCTGAATTAACTCCCTGTAGAGAAGAAGGAAAAGGAAATGATGACACAACATGGTGAATGATCGCTTCAACGCTATGAAGAGAAAAGAGAAGCGAGCAAGCCTAGTTTCAAAGTCAGCTCTAGCAGCTGGAGAGCCATAAAAGTGGCTGCGGTGCAGGATTTCTCCTTAAGGAGCTAAAGATTCAGTAAAGCCAGCTCACCAACCAACTTGATTCCCTAGGGGGCAGACCACCAGCGGGCGAAAGCGTTCAAGCCCGCAGAAGAAAAATAAGGGTGCTGCAAGAGGTACGCTGCACTTAAGAATTTTCTTTTATTGATGCTTAAAAATGTCATGCAGGGGAGACTGACTCTGCATATTAGCATTCAAGATCAACCTCGCATTGGCGTCTCAAAAGACCGGCTCCGCACCGGCACTAAAGATTGACTCTGCATCGGCAACAAAGACCGATTCGCACCGGCACCAAAGACCGGCTCCGCGTCGGCACCAAAGATCGGCTCCGCGTCGGCACCAAAGACCGGCTCCGCATCGGCAACAAAGACCGATTTCGCACTGGCACCAAAGACCGGCTCCGCGTCGGCACCAAAGACCGGCCTCCGCGTTGGCACAGAAGATTGGCTCCGCACCGGCGCAGAAGACCGGACTCCGCATCACCACCAAAGATCGGCTCCGTATCGGCACCAAAGATCGGCCTCCGCATCGGCACAGAAGCTCCGCACCGGCACAGAAGACCGGCTCCGTGTCGGCGCAGAAGACCGGCTTCGTACCGGCAACTAAAGACCGACTCGGCGTCGGCAACAAAGACCGACTCCGCATCGACACAGAAGACCGGCTCCGCATTGGCACAGAAGACTCCGCATCGGCACCAAAGATCGGCTCCGCGTCGGCACCAAAGATCGGCCTCCGCGTCGGCACAGAAGACTGGCTCCGCACCGGCATAGAAGATCGGGCTCCGCATCGGCACCTCCAAGATCGGCTTCCACGTCGGCACCTCCAAGACCGGCTTTCACGTCAGCACAGAAGATCGGCCTCCATGTCGGCACCAATACCAGCCTCTGCGTCGACACAAAAGACCAGACTCCGCGTGGCACAGAAGACTGGCCTCCGCGTCGGCACCAGAAAGCCTGGCCAGCCAGGCATCAAAGATAATAAAAGACTGACCTCTGCGTCGGCATCAAAAAGCCCTGGCTACCCAGGTACAAAGACCGGCCTCCATGTCGGCATAGAAGATCGGCCTCCGCATCGGCACCAAAGACCGACTCCGTGTTGGCACCAAAGACCGACTCCGCGTTGGCACCAAAGACCCGCGAAGGCAAACAGCTGCGAAAAAGCTAAGTATACTACACTGAGAAAAAAGTTTCTTTTCATTAGTATCTGAATGCGTTACGGGAAAACCACCAAAGACCGACTCCGCGTCGGCAACAAAGACCGACTCGCGTCGGCACCAAAGATCGGCCTCCACGTCGGCACCCAAGACCGGATCCATGTCGGCACCCTCAAGCTCAAGACCTGCGGATTCCATCAACAGAGTTTCCTGGGGGCAGATCAACCCTGCAGAAGGAGACCAATTTCTTTAAAGAAAAAAAGCACCTGATGACTCTCAAATCATCCTCCGAGGTTCAAAAGGCTCTCGACGGCCTCAACTTTGCCTCAACGGCTTCGTTTCAGCCTCAACGGCCTCGACCCTATGTCAGCGGCCAACAGCCAATCAGCTATCAAGAAGCCTCAAGATAACTCACAGCTGGGAGAAGCCAACTTTCCCAGCTCATAATTAGCGAGCATCGCTCCCAAGCCATTAAACTGTCGGTGCAGACATCAAGCACAACGCAAAGACAAACATATATGAAAAAGGCTCAACGCTCCCTCTACATCAGGAGTAACATCGCAGCCTCATTGGCCCTCTGCTTCCATGGCATATGGATGGGGATCCACTTCCTAACATCATGTCAAAAATTGAAGACCCAAAGGCAGGTGGGGATCAGCCACTTGGGAGGTAACGCCCCTTTAGCCTTGCTGGGGTGGGCCGCTTCGTCCAGGAGCGAGGGCATCTGATGTGGCTGATCCAATGCTGTTAGAGAACCATGAAGGAAAGAAACCGATGGAGCCCCCCTTAGGCCTCCAAAGGGCCCTTCGGCCTCAGTAGCGTTTATGGCTTTATAAAGCCACGCACACCCAATTGCTCTGAGCTCAAGGCCGAGAGCTCTCATGGCCGACAGCTCCAAGACGGCACCTCCAAGGCTGGCACCTCCAAAACCGGCACTTTCAAGTCGACACCTCCAAGGCCGGCACCTCCAAGACCGGCACCTCCAAGGCCGGCACCTCGAAGACCGTCGGCCCCGAAGGCCGACACCTCTAAGACCGGACCTCCAAGGCCGGCACCTCTAAGACCGGCACCCCCAAGGCCGGCACCTCCAAGACCGTCGGCCCCAAGGCTGACAGCTCCATGGCCGGCAGCTCCAAGGCCGACAGCTCCAAGGCCGATCAGGTCAAAGAACGCGCTGCCAATTCCTTGGCCCCGAATTCTGTGTCGGCCAGGGGCCATCCCGATCTCGACGTCGGCCACGGCCCATCTCGACATCCGTGTCGGCTATGGCCATCCCGACCTCGATGTCGGTCATGGCCCATCCCGACCTCGGAGTCGGCCACGGCCATCTCGACATCCGTGTCGGCCATGGCCCATCTCGACATCCGTGTCGGCCAGGCCCATCCCGACCTCGGCGTCGGCCATGGCCCATCTCGACATCCATGTCGGCCGGGGCCCATCCCGACCTCGGCATCGGCCATGGCCCATCTCGACATCCGTGTCGCCGGGGCCCATCCTGACCTCGGTGTCGGCCATGGCCCATCTCGACATCCGTGTCGGTCGGGGCCCATCCGACCTCGGCGTCGGCCATGGCCCATCTGACATCCGTGTCGGCCAGGGCCCATCCCGACCTCGGCGTCGGCCAGGGCCCGTCTTGGTCTCGGCGTCGGTCTCGATCTCGGCGTCGGCCTCAGCAACGCGTCGGCCTTGGCAGCAGAGGCCGACAAGCGTCCGCTTGCTGCAAGGAATTCTACGTGGCTTTACCAAGATCACGGGCGATCACCAAATATTATGAATCGGCAATTACTAAGGTCACGGACGGTTTCCAAAAAATTAAGAGGCGTACTTATGACATACGTTTAGCAGTTAGTACGCCCACCTACGAAGAACGAAGATATTACTCGGCTGTTACCAGTAAAGGGTAAGAGGGACCCCGAACAGGTATATAAAGACCCCAATCCCCCAACGAGGGGGGGGGAAGAAACTCAATCTCTGCTCTTTCATTAAAAAATCCTGTTCTCCATATCGCTGATTGAGCGTCGGAGGGTCCCTGCCGGAACCATCGGTCCGAACTTTACTTGCAGGTTTCCGCTGAAGGAGGTGGTCCCTATCATTCCTCTGAAGGCCAGCGAAGCATTTCTGTCACTTGACGCTCCTCAAAAGTGATTTGGCGGCAACAGATCTTATAATCTGATTGTTCATCATGGTACACCCACTTAGTGTAGCTCTTTGACATTCCTTTTATCAGCAAATGATCTTCCACTTCATCCTGACTAAAAGTAAACACATTCAAGCATTCTCAATAGAGACATTTGATTTACATTCTCACCCTATGTTATAACGTACCAATTTCATAAAAGATACAACTCCTAATACATGCTTGACAGAAAATTTAGGTTCAATTACCCAATTCTTATCCATTGTTATGATTTGAGGACAAAATAATTTAAAAATTCATCTATTCAGAAAAAGCTGAGTTAATTAGTTCATATATCAAATTAATATCACATAACTCAAAGATGTATTGAGAAAAAGTATATGAGTTTTTCATAAAATTCAATACATTAGCAAGATATTATTTGATCTAAACTTACAAAATACAACTATAAAACATTACTATCTTAGCTCAAATGGTAAAGCACATATTCTTTATTAAGAGGAGATTTGGGTTCAAATCCCATAAAGAACAATGCAAGAAAATCAATCAATACTTATATGTAAGCTAAATCAATCATACTTTTTTTTGACACCAAACATCATAGTCCATTAGTGGGGACCTAGGTTTCTTAGTAATGAAATAGAAGTTGTTAGCTATCAACCAGCATACTTGGAAAGACTAAGGTGCATGAAACTAAGAAGTTTTTTCTTCTTGAACCAATTGGTAGAGATGAGAATTGATGGCTATAAATATGTGGGTTATTAGTGGAAAGGAGCCTGGCAACAAAATGAGGATAAAACAAATGATGATGAGGTTTTCTTAATGCTAGGGGCATCACATTGTGAAACAAATTATGCACCTGTAAAACTAATCAAATGAGCTCTATGTACTACCATACTATATTCTGTCAACATAGGAGAAAGCAAACAAAAATTAAACAAAATTATACTTTAAAAAAAATAGATAAGAGTATCTTTCGCATAGTATAAGTCTACTAAATTTTCTATTCATAAATATGGCATGTACAGGATGTAGAGGGTGTAGAACTATGTGGGACATCAAATACTGTGGTCACCATAGCAGGTTTGAAATTAGCTGTTTCTATTTTGTAATAGTTGGTTTTGGGATGCTTCTATATGAGATCTCAAGGAAAGGAGAACATTGATTCTACACAGGCTCAGAGTTAAGAGTGATTCTCAAAATGGGTCTTGCAGAAGTTTGAAGAGGGTCAGATTGAAACTATAACATTGCATTCTGGAATCCAAACAAAGGACACAGAGAAGGCAGAAAAATTATCTAAAGTATAATTATGGCTTGTTCAATAGGAATTTATTTCGATATATGGCTCCATATGATGCAAGCCTTGCTGCATGGAGCGAAAGCACAAGCTATTCCTCATTAGATAGGCTGACATTTTGGAGAATGAAACATGATACTCATGCATATGCATCAGCTTGGCACATCACTAAATTAGAGTCATAAGCACTGCTACAGTATTTTCGGTTCTTTCAACTCTACTCTAATATTTTCGTTATTTTTGTCTAAATATTTATCAACATATTTTCTGCAAAAACTCTCTTATATAAATTGAATGATATTATTATTGATACCCAGGTTCGGATATCAAGAAGCTTTTCAAGCAAAGCTTGCTATTAACCACAGTGATGTAGCTAGTCTTGGAACTTTGTGGAAGGTATTTTTGCTAGCTTCAAGAATTCAGGAACTGAAACAGATATCTTTATTTAAATAGTGATAATAAAACTAAAAAGGCAAAACTATCAGTAAGGCATGGCTACTTCATACCTTCCCACATTCTTAGACCTTAAATGAAGTTACAACATACTTATAAATGATAACCAAGAAAGAGGAAACTGATAAGGATTAAACAAAGCAAGTGCAGAAATTTTTAATTGCTAACATTGCGTTCAAGAATCCAAATAGAGGACAAAGAGAAGGCAGAGAGATTGCCTAAAGTAGCATTATGGCATATTCAGCATGAATTCGTTTCCATACATGACTCCATATGATGCAAGTCCTGTTTCATGGAGTAAAAGCATAAGCTATTCCTCATTAGAGAGCTAACACTTTAGATAATAAACAATGACACTCTTATGCATATATCAGTTTGGCACATGACTGAATTAGAGGCATAGGCACTACTACAGTGTTTTTAGGTTCTTCCAACTCTACTATAATATTTTTGTTACTTTTGTTACTGAATTGTTATCAAGGTACTTTTTCCAAATGTTCTTATATAACATGAATGATATTATTTGTTGGAAAACATGCATGGGATTAAAAACAAATTATGTACCTTTCTTTAGAATCCGAGATTTAAATTACGTGAAGTATTACTCTTTTTATGGATTCTTTCTATTTTTTCATGATCGAAGACTTAGCTATAGGAACCAAGCCTACTCTTCGACAACTCAAATACATCCTTGCATGGATCTTGTCTCTTCTCCTCTTTACGCAAGTGTAGGAGATCTACAGAGTTTTTTCATTAGGAAAAAGTTAGTCACTTTCCATCTCTGTCTGGGATTTCTTTTCTCCTTTTTACTCTATTCCTGGTGCTACATCGGGGAGTTTAAAAAAAACTATATCTAGGGTTCGTTAAGCTTGGTTGATTGCATTAGGTTAGGTCAGCCCATCATGAGTGCCCAACTAGGACCTAAACACTAACATCACCCATTCGCACATAATGGGCTAGATCCGGATCTCGAGTTCATACAGGTAAATGAGTTGTGCAACCATGAACACATCTACATTTATAAGCTCCAAACTAGAAACCCATTAAGGCTAGGATGGGGACAACATCCCAAAATAAAATAAGAAAAGTATGATGTATTACTATATACCCTAGATTCATTTGGCTACACTGGATCAAGCATCTCTCAATCCCTCAAGAGATCTATGCAAATGGAGCTACACTTAAATATGTTTGGCATTCTCGTGATCCTTTACCTCTTCCAAGGGCCAACTTATCAGATGCATAATTTTGGCATACTTTCCTATTATGGGCGCACAATTTCTAGCAATTCTTGGAGGCCAACTTGTCAAATTCGTAACCTCGGCATACTTTTCAATTTGTGGGTGCATGATTTCTAGCCATTCTTGGAGGCCAACTTGTCAAATTCGTAATCTCAGCATACCTTCCTATTTGTGGGCGCCATATATGTAATTTGTGGGCATCTTTTGAGGAATAACATTTCTAGTTTATTTGTTATTTCTGAATATTTTTAGCCCTTTTGGGGATTAATTTCAGTTTGAAAAATGCCATTATAATTTTTCAAGTTAGTAGGCTCAACTCCTATATATTATAAACCCTTTTGTTTTATTTGGAGATTATCAAAGATGTAGTGTTTTAAGGTTTTGTGTTCTTCTTATTTTCTTGAGAAGACTCTTGAGCTTATCAAGTTAATTCTTGTGGCGTTCAAACAACCGACTTATCATCTAGAGTTCTTGAGCGTTTCTGAGATTCTAGGTGTGGCGTCTTCCTATCCGTGGTCTTTGGTTCTTACCTTACTAGATAATGGTCAAGGCTCAACAAACTTGTGCTTTGAAGATCTTGAGGTTCGATTTCAGATTTGATATCGGGTTTTGTCGCCTTGTCGGTGAGGTTCAAATTATTTGGTATCAAGCTTTGGTTCTAAGGCAAGTTTGGCTCAACAAACTTATGCTTTGAAGATTCTGGGATTCAATTCCAGAATTGGTATCGGGTTTCGTCGCCTTATCGTCGAGGTTCATATCACCTCTTTAACTTCACATGGATTAACAATTATGTCCAAACATATCAAACTAACATAATTGACTAGACAATGGACATAAGTTGTGTAATTCTAAATTTATTTCTTTCGCCCTCATGCCACTAGGATTAGAGTTAATCGCTTTCCCAATAATGTCCCTTTATATCACATCAACTCTTTACTTCATGACACGATAAAAAGTCACATAAGGTATTATTTGAGACCAAACTTATGATCTTTTGGACTCATACGATGAGGAAGCAAGGATCCATTCATTTACTTTTTGAAAAGTCTCCAAGCATATGTAGTATCTTAGAGCGTATGTCTTTACTCTTTAGTATAGGTCTTGGTTTAGTCACATTTGAAGTAACTAACTTGAGTTTTCTATCTACTCAGTATCAATAAAGTCAGATGAAGATCTCACAGCCAACCATGTATAGGTTTCATGAAAGGTGGGAGGCATCCATGTCGATTCTTAAATACAAAGAACCTCATCTTGATTATTATCATTAAGATGATATATTAATGAATTAAACTAAGCTTACTCTCTTAGTGCCTCAGTTCAATAATGTCTCATCTCTACTCATCCTTTTAGCGCCAAAGGCGATTGCTCACGTGAGTTAATAATCTTAGCTTATTGACATACTTATTGTGCTAAGTTCAACTTATATATTGTGCCCAAAAGAAAATACATCAACAAAGCTGTTGATAAAACCCATCAAATATATTATTGGCAAAAAACAACAATATGAGTCCATAATGGTCAATATCACAAGATCACATCCTATGCAACCTTAGAGATGTACAATCATTTGGCTCATGGGGATGTGATTAAGGACTACTTTCTTTTATGCCACAATATCTCTAATGAACCAGTACCTTACTTGGATGTGTTTGGTTCTATCATAATATTTAGGATCTTTGTCATAAAGTTTGATGCGTGTGTGACAATACTAAAATGCTGCAAATCTCTTAAACCAAATAGCTTCCTAAACTATGGAGGAACATGCTATAAATTCAGCCTCCATGATAGATGGGGTTATATAGGATTGCTTTTTATTATTCCAAGATATGGTACCATTATTAAGAAAGTAAATCTGAGAGTGATTTGCACTCTTCTAAGTCACCTCTTTAATCAACATTAGAGTAATCTACCAACCACAAATTCTTTCTTTGATAACACAACATAAAATTGAATGTTCCTCTAAGGTAGTTCAACATCCTCTTGCTGCTTTCCAATGAGCAAGTCCTAGGTTTGCCTGATAACAGTTGATGAGCCCAATAGCATAGCATATGTCAGGCCACATACACATCATTGCGTACATAAGGTTTTCAACAATGCTGGAGCGAAGAACTTTGAACATCATATGCACTTCTTATGGAGTTTTAGGATTCATATCAAGACTCAACTCACATTTTTCTTAATAGGAGTATCTATAGGTTTATGGTTATGTATCTAGTATGACTCAAGCATCTTCTTAATACAAGTCTTTTGAAACAAATAAAAAGTCTCTTAGACTAATCTCTTAGAATCTTGACACCTAGCACATAACTAACTTCATCCATATCTTTCATTTCAAAATTCAAAAAAAGCTACCTCTTTATGGAATTTATCAACTTCTTATCATTTCTAGCCAATAGAATGTTATCTCTATTCCAATTGATAGAGTTCTAGATCCATATACGCAATAATAGCTAAAATGAGGTGAATCAATGCAAATCTCACAATGCGAGAAAAAAATCTCCTCATCATCGACTCCCTCCTTTCGTGTATAACTCTTAGCAATAAAGTAACCCTTATACTTTTTAATGAATCCATCAACCTTGTGTCTAACCTTGAGAATCCATTTATTCCATATTGTTTGATGTCTGGGTAGAAGGTCAACCAATTCCCAGAATGGTTTACCTTCATAGACTTTATTTCTTCTTACATACTCTTTATCCATTCCTTAGCATCAAACTTGAGAGAGCCTTCTGCACAATCTTTGGCTTCTCATCATATACTAGAGTTATCATATATTTCCCTCTCTCGATTTCAAACCAACAATGAGGATTTTACCACGGACACTTTTTTATGTGATTGAGGATGCTCATACTCCTTTTAAGCTGATCTACTAAGCACACCACTCTCACTCTTCCTAGGAGTTTAAGGAGTTATCTCCCATTCTTCTACTAGTTCATTGAGTGCGCTGATATCTAGAGCTTCCATGTTGTTAAACTGGAAGTCCTTGGTAACCCCAATTTTGCTAGGATAATCTTCCTTTAAAAAAAGATGGCATCTTATGATTCAATCTCTGTTACACTTCCATTAGCTAACAATAAACATAGAGCCCTTGGAATTCTCTAGTATTTAATAAAGATGCATTCTATTCTCTAGGGTATATATATATATATATATATATATATATATATATATATATATATATATATATATATATAAGAAGATATATGAATATAAGTTGCAAGCCCCATGGTTGCAAATTACCCAAATCGGGCTTTTTACCAAACCAAAGCCCATATAGGAGAGAAGATATTGACTTGAGGGCAATGGTTAAGAATGTAGGCAACCATCAACAATGCATCTCTCAAAGATGAAAAAAGAAAATTAGCTTGCATCATCATTGATCTAACTATATTTAAAAAACTATCTTATTCCTTCTCCCTGTAACACTATTTTTTGTGGAGTCTCAGGAATAGTTAGTTATTTAGCTATCCCTTTTTCATCACATGTTTCTCTAAACTATTCCAATAGATATTCATAGCCATGACCAGCTCTAAGAGCCTTAGTGTGCTTATCTAATTGATACTCAACCAATTTTAAATAATATTGAAGTAATCTAATACTTCTGACTGATAGGAGATCAAATGGACATGTTTACAACACATGAAATCATCTATTAACTCAACTCAACTCAACTTAGTTGATATCTAAACCTTTTCCCAATGCATGAAATCATCTATCAAAGTAATGAAATATTAGACACCATGCCTCGCCCTCACATTCATTGAGCCATAGTTGTCTTAATGGATAAGTTGCAGAGGTATTGTAACTTTAGTTCCTTTTCTAAATGATTTTTTAATTATTTTTCCCTACTAAACAATGTCCACAAATAAATAAGTTAATTTTGACTAGTGGGCCCAAAAGACCCTTTCTAGCCAATCTATTCTTTTTTTTCTTGCTCAATGTGACCTAGTCTAGTATGTTATAGCGCACAATCATAGAGGAAGAAACAATAGATTCATGATTAAATAAATCATTAATAGTGTCCAACACCATAAAACTGTTCAACATTTAGCCACAATTAGCACACACTTCCCAGATATAATTTAACACAACCTTTAGTAAATATGATTTTAAAAGTATAAGCTGATAAGGATAGGACAAAACCAAATTTCATCAAAAACTGGGTGCATAGAATACATTATGGGGATATAAGGTGCGTTCACCTCGTAACACAAGCTTGCAAGCGCTAGTATGGTAAACTTTTACATTATCATTATTCGTTGTAAAAATTTATTTGCACCCTGCTGGAATCCGATGAAATGCTAAAAGTTGTTTGATCTTTTACTATGTTGTTTGTTATTGCCGAGTCTTTACCTTAGAGCATTCTTGAGCAAAGTGACTCAATCGATCATAGCTATAATAAGTCATCTTTACCTTATCCTTCTTACTTTTGGCATTCATCTCTTGCACTAGGCTATCTTGAGAACCAGTACAGCCTCTCTCTCCTTCTTGGGTTTTCTACTTCTAGCTTTTGGCGCTTAGGGCCTAAAGCCCTATGCAAGCTAGATTCTCTTAGATAAACTTATTTAGAAGCCTTGTTAGTAAGAAAGTGATCCTCCTCTTGCTTCACATGGCAAGTAAGTTATTATGGGTAAGATTGACCCTCATATGTTTTCAAGAACTTAGCAATGATCGAATGATAGCCTATACCTATTGCTCGTTAATCAATTCATGGCTTGTAGCCTTTAACTAGTATTTATAAATGTATCATTACTTATCAAAAAATAAATAAATAGAAATATAGATAGATAATCTTATAATAATTCATATTCGGATTCCTAATTTTTATTATATTTTTTATTTAATTATATTTTTAATAACGAACACACATATATAGATTTGACTACATTCGAACATAATCAAGCTTGAATTTGATCATTTTCTCTATCTTTGAATTTACACAGATCTTGAAGCTATCCAATTTTTTATTTTTTTATCTTTAGAATTCGTGAACTACATGGATTAAAAGGTAGGGAAGGGGATCGAATTAAGCTTCACTATATTTGAATGTAGCCATGTTCAAAATTCAGCCATCTTCTTTATCCTTAAATTTATATAGATCTCAAACTATTTCATCTTTTTTATTTTTTTATATTTAAAATTTATGAATTATGTGTATCCAAGAATAAAAGAAGTGATGAATATAATCAAATATATCATATATATATATATATATATATATATACCTCTTAACTCAATTATAACTTAACTCATTTAAATCTTTTTTTTTTACTATATAAGATCAACTATATGAATCTGAGGGGATTTTTGTCTAGCATGTGTGGGCTGCTTGCTTTAAGATTTGTGCTATGGGCTTCTTTCTTAAGATTTGTGCTTGGACAATTTCTTCTCTGATCTTCGATGATTTTTGTCGCCAGCTCTGATCATCTCGGATTGTATGATGGCAAACTCTCTAGCACAAGTTCGGCTGCATTCGATAGGGCTAAGAGTGCCAGAATGCCTTAGCGTCGAGCTTCAAAAGGTCAGTTTGGATGGGTTGCTCCATCGCCCTCCCCGGCTGAAGTAGGAGAGCTCGAACGATTGTTTTCAAACATCATCCAGGTTCCAGTTCAATCTTTGAAGGACAAAGCAAGTGGATGGATGAATCAGGAGATCCTTGCTTGGAGCCTTTTTCGTTGGGTTCCGCCGAGGTGATCGTTCAGGAATTTCACCGAGCTGGTTACCAGTGAGGTTGAAGCTGTAACTCTGGCTCGTTGGCACTACATCTTTTGCTTTTTTGATTGCCAAACCAAAGATCTCATTCTGGGGAGGCCCTGGGTAGCCAATGGACAACCGATTGCTATTACGGAGTGGCAGCCCGAGTTGTCCCGACGGTTGACACCCTTCTCAAGGCCCTGCTCTAGATCCACTTGCCTATGCTCCCGATGGATTCTGAACGAGGAGATCTTGTCCATCATTCTGTAGGTGGTGGGGGAGTACATGTTTTTGGATGCTTCAACCAAACAGAGGAATCGGGGGGGATTTGCCTATGCCTGTGTTCGTGTTAACCTAGGCAAACCCCTCCGGCCGGGGCAAGAGTTTGAGGGAGCAAAGTTCCCTTTTGGTAACAGTTTTCATACGAGCACATCGAAGGAATCTGCGAGTCGTGTGGCTCCCTGCACCTCACCAGGACCTGCGATTCATTGCCGGATCAAACTTCTTTCTCGATCGGCCCTGGATTTGGACCTGGATGGCTGCTCTCTGGCGATGAAGGCCCTCCCAGGATCAATCTCTGGCTCCCAGGAAGGTGGATCAGGCGAAAACGATGCCCACCCCTGTTTCGATGGATGGGTGGCAATCTCCAAAGAAGATTGCTCACTAGCAGTTTGGCCGGTTTCCCCTGATGGCCGGACCTCCTTTTCTTCGTTGTGCCGATGGATCAAGGAATGGAGCTCAAAAAGCATGCGTAACGGTCTTCTTCGGGCGTGCGGTGGTTACTGTAGTTGAAGGCCAGTCTGAGCATCCAAAGCCTGAAACATTGCAGTCTGGGAACAATGACTATAATCCTTTCTCTATTCTAGGTTCTAGAAAATGGGCTGGGCGATCGAAGACCTGCAAGGACTCTATTACTAGCCCATCTAAGAGGGCCCGACCTATGGAGCCTTTGTCAAAGAGAGTGGTCTCCAAGTCCACTAAAGCTAAAGGAAAGGCCCCCTACTGCCAAAGGAAGTGTGCTAGCATCCTTCACTTTTTCAGCTTCCTTAGACTCATCCTAGGGGTTTGGTGCCCTGTCTGGTCCGGGAACCAAGAAGTCCTACTGCATGGAAGGGCCCGACTTGGGGATTGCATCAGGGACCACCATCAGGAGCTGTTGGAGGGACAAACCCATGAGTCTGCTATCTTTCAGCTTAAGCAGGCCATTCAACAAGTTGATACAGTTAAGTTGATGGATTCTTTCCAATCAGAGGATTGTAGTGGTAAGGGGCTAGAGGAGGGTACCCCTCCAACCAGCTATCATTCTGACGAGGAGATGATAGAGGATAAGGTCGGGGTCCCCCCCCCACTCAAGTCTCTGGATGAAGTCTTTATTTGAAATGTGAGAGGAGCCCTGAAACCATCGTTTCGCTCCTCTTTTGGGAGGCTTCTACAGCTTCATAGTTTTGACATTTGTATCCTGCTGAAACTCATTTGTTTGGGGATAGTCTAGCTCGCTTTCAAAGACTGATTTTTAGATCCTGAATTTCTTATGCAGTTGAGTCTATCGGTCTTTCTAGTGGTATTCTGGTACTCTAGAGAAAAGATATAATTAGAGTGGATGCCTTTCATTACTGCAGTCAGCAAGTGTTGTTGTCATTTTCGAGGGAACCTCTATTCCTTGGCTCTATCGGGTGTTTATACCAGTACTGACTTTCGGAAGGACCGAGTGCTCTTATTGGGAATTGTGTCCTAAAGCCAATCAACTAACATGTAGATGATTGTGTAAGTTGTAAATATATATGAATTCTCAATCAATAAAATGTTTATTTGGCGGTTCATCACATTGCATCTTCCTGAAATAAATTCTTGTATGACGGAGTCCTTAGAACCATAATCGATTCAATAAAGAGAGGGTTTATTGAGTGGTTCTTAAAATAGGCGCGAACAAATGATATATAGTTATAGGACAACTATGTATCAAGTATGGGTCGTTGTATGTCATATGGGTTGGTTGTCCTCTTTACCAAGGAGTATGGTGATACTAGTATGACATGCAGGTGAGGTGTATGATATCTCACTGAACGCGACCAATTTGAAAACACTCTTCTGCCAAGAAGTATTCGCGAAGGGATATGGATATAAGTGTCTCTCTGACCTGAGATCACCATGGTAGCTTGCAAGCAACCTACTGTACTTTGGTGTCGGACTACCTGAATTTTTAATCCAGTGATAGAAGGTTTCTGGGTACAGTAAAGTATTTATGGAGCAGTGAGTGGATCAAGATAGGATTGACCCTTTCAAATAGTTTGGAGTAAATGTCTCACTGTGTTTTAATTTAGCAAAACCTTGGCCATGATAGTCCTTATGAGAAATCATAGGACTTGTGAAGTTGAGACACTTTATGGATGAGCTGATTAAGGGTTGGCAGTTAAATCCTAAGTCATCCTGAGCATTAGGGGTCAAAGGGATGAATTATACGGTAACCATATGCTAGAGGTTCTTGATTGTTGCTCTGCAACCTTCGGTCTATCCAAACATCGAGTGTCATTGCTAGATGGCAACTTCGATTAGTATTGGAAGTGTTCCAATGCTACCGGCTTAGTGTTCGAACATATAGGGTCACACACCATAAGGGATTCTGCCATACTTGATGATTGAGAAACTAAATGTTAGTAATTAATTAAAGGATTAAATTGTCAATACGATTGCTGGCTAGCTCAATATGATTGAGCTATGAAAATCTGGGTCAAATCAAATGGGATTTGATTTGGGCTCAATTTAGGTAAGCCTAATGTTAACATCCTTACCCATTAAGTTCAAATTATGAATTTGAATTTCACTAAATTTTAAATTCAAGTTTAAAATTTTATTTTGAATTCAAATTTTAAATTTTATTTTTAAAATAGATGTTAATGATCTTTTCCTAATTACCCCTCATTCCTTATCTTTCTCTCCTTTTTCTCTCTACGGTTGCCATTTTTATGTGGCTGATGATGAGCTTTAAAAAGGGTGACTTTTAGCTGAAAAGGAAGATAAAGGATTTCTTCCTAATCTTCAACCCCTTTTCTCTCCATGGTTTCCATTTTTATGGGACTAGTGATTGGGAGTGATTTTTGGTTGACAAAGAAGTGAAGGATTTTTTCCTTATCTTTCACTCCTTTTCTTTCCATGGTTTCCATTTTTATGGGACTGATTGGTGTTAAAAGGGATGATTTTTGGCTAAAAAAGAAGATGAAGGATTTCTTTCTTATCTTCTAACCTTTTTTCTCTCCACCATTTCCATTTTATGGGATTGGTGATTGACATTTAAAAAGGGGCATTTTTTGCTAGAAATGTTGAAAAAGAAAAAGATGGAGAGATGGGAGGTTTTTAGGGTAAAAGAAATTCTCGCTATAAAGCCAGGAGTAAAAGGTTTTTTTCATAAGAAATCTTCTC
>UESW01004090.1:381112-429246 GCA_900491605.1 Calamus simplicifolius | reverse complement strand
TATGATCTAGTTCTTATACCTTGAGATGGATCACCTATAATCAATTCCTTGGGATGACTATGTGCATATCTCCAGTCTCTTGGAAGATCTGTATCATTATGATCATTATTAACATCATCGTCCTTATGTGAATCATCATCTTTAGCTTCTTGCTCATGATCAGAAGATACTTCAATATTAAGTTTTTCAAGATCTTTTTCAATTATGTTTGTATCTTCCTCATCATCAAGCTTTTCAGAACTGGATGCTAAAGATTCATCAAAAACTATATGAATGGATTCTTCAACTACTAAGGTTTTCTTGTTAAAGATTCTATATGCCTTACTAGTTGTTGAATAACCTAGAAAAATTCCTTCATCAGATTTAGCATCAAATTTTTCTAAGTTGTTTTTACCATTATTATGAATGAAACATTTACATCCAAATGCATGAAAGTATTTTATATTTAGTTTTCTTTTATTCCATAATTCATAAGGTGTTTTCTTTAAGATTGGTCTTATTAAGGCTCTATTTAAGATGTAACATGCTGTGTTAATTGCTTCCGCCCAAAAGTACTTTGGTAGGTTACTTTCGCATAGCATGGTACGGGCCATGTCTTCTAGAGTCCTATTTTTCCTTTCAACTACACCATTTTGCTGTGGAGTCCTAGGGGCTGAAAAATTATGATTAATTCCATTTTCAGAACAAAAACTTTCAAATAAGTAATTTTCAAATTCTGTTCCATGATCACTTCTTAGAGATACTATAGTAGTGTTTTTCTCATTTGTGACTTTCTTGAAGAATTTCAGGAACATCGAGAAAGTCTCATCTTTGTGAGCTAAAAACATTACCCAAGTATATCTAGAATAATCATCTACAATCACTAGACCATATTTCTTTCCTCCTAGACTTGTGGTTCTAGTTGGTCCGAAAAGATCCATGTGAAGTAGCTCTAAAGCCCTAGAAGTTGAAACAATGTTTTTAGATTTAAAAGAACTTCTAGTTTGTTTTCCAAATTGACATGCATCACATATTTTATTATTTTCAAAAACTAGTTTAGGTAATCCTTTAACTAAATCCATTTTAATTAACTTTGAAATAAGATGTGTGCTTGCATGACCTAATCTACGATGCCACAACCAACTAATTTCATTTATGTTAGCATTGTCAGCAATTAGGCAATGACTACTTTCAGATAATTTGTCTAAGTCAACTAAGTACACATTGCCATATCTATAACCAGTAAAAACAACGCTATCATTAATGGAATCAGATACTATGCAAATAGAAGATTTAAATGAAACATTAAAGTTCTTATCACATAGTTGGCTTATACTAATTAAATTGTGCCTTAAACCATCAACATAAAGTACATTATCAATAAATATAGATGGAGTTATGCGAACTTTACCAAGGCCCATAATTTGACCTTTACCGTTGTCGCCAAACGTCACAACTCCACCTTTCTTTTCCTCTAGGGTGATGAATTCATCTTTGTCACCCGTCATATGTCTTGAGTAGCCACTATCAAGGTATCACTTTTTCTTTGATCTTTTGGCTATAAGACATTCCTGCAACATAATTTAAACTTTATGTTTAGGTACCCAAGCTTTCTTGGGTCCTTCATGGTTAGCAGCAACAAGAATTGTTCCTTTCGGAACCCATATTTCTTTGTTTTAACATTTAACTTGTTGTCATTATTTAACGTTTTGCATTCAAATGATTTATGACCTTTTTCATTACATTTGAAACAAGTTATATTACTTTGGTTAGCTTTTATAAAAATATTCTTTAGAGATTTCTGTTTCCTTAATGTGTTGTATCCTAAACCTGCTTTGTCAAAAATAGCTTTTTGACTATCTAAGATCATGTTAAGTTTAGTTGAACTTAAGGTGAATTTCTCAACAATGTCTTTATATTTTTTAACATCTTTCTTTAATAAATCATTGCCTTTAGAGATTGATTCTTTTTCTAAAGCTAAGGTTTCTAATTGAACTTTTAAATCTTTTGTTGAGTTATTAGTTTCAGATTTCAATAAATCTATTTCTTGATTAGTATTTTCTCTTTCTTTCCTAAGTTCTCTTTTTCATTAGTTAAGTTCTTAACTTCTAAAGCTAATTCATTTTTACTTTTAGCTAAGCTAATATTATCATTTTTCAAAAACTTATACTTCTTTTTCAGAGATTTAAAATCAATCATAAGTTCATTGAAAGCCTCAAACATTTCATCAAATGTAAAGTCATCATTTGAGTTTTCAGAACTTACCTCATTATCGTTGTCGTCGTCGTTGGCCATGAAGCAGATATTGGCAACTTCCTTTTGTTCATTTTCTTCCGATGAGGAAGATTCATCTGACCATGTTGCCATGTATGCTTTCTTCTTTTTTTTGTAGGCCTTTTTCAGCAAAGGACAATCATATTTAAAGTGCCCTGGCTTTTTGCACTCATAACATACTAAGGGCTCTTTTTCTTTTTCTTTCTCCTTGTCCTTTTTCTTATCCTTTTCTCCTTCAAATCTGCTCCAAATTTCTTTTTATGGAATGACCTTTTTCTCATAAATCTTCTGAATTTTTTGGCCAAGAGAGCAGTTTCCTCATCATCTTCATCATTACTTTCACTGCTGCTCTCTTCCATTTCTGCAGTCTTGAGGGCAAGAGTTTTCCTTCTTTTTGTTTCCCTCAACATGCTGCTTCATTGTTAACTCGTGGGTCATTAAGGATCCTAGAAGCTCCTCTAAAGGTAATGCATTGAGGTCCTTTGCTTCTTGGATAGCAGTGACTTTAGCTTCCCACGATCTTGGTAGTGACCTAAGAATTTTGCGCACAAGGTCAGCATTAGAATAAATTCTACCAAGACTCTTTAAACCATTCACAATATCAGTGAATCTAGTGAACATGCATGTGATGGTTTCAGTTTGTTCCATTGTAAACAATTCATATTTATGAACCAAAATATTTATTTTTGATTCCTTAACTTGGTTTGTTCCTTCATGAGTTATTTCCAACCTATCCCAAATTTCTTTGCGGAATTACATGTTGAGATACGGTTGAATTCATTTGAGTCTAAGGAACAATATAAGATATTAATGGCTTTAGCATTTAGTTGTGCCATTCTTATCATTATCATTCCAATCCCTTTCGGGTTTAGGAACAATAGTGCCATCAATAAGGTGTGTGGGTGTACTAGGTCCGTTTATTATTACTCCCCACAATTCATAGTCCGAAGCTTGAATGAATATTCTCATTCTAGCTTTCTAATATGAATAGTTGGTTCCATTAAATAAAGGAGGTCTATTCGTAGAATGACCTTCAGCAAAACATGAACCACTTTGTGTTGCCATAAGGATCTTTAGCCCTTGATCGTGAGATCAAATTCTAAATAAGCACTTGCTCTGATACCAATTGTTGGCCCAGATGGCAACCCAAGAGGGGGGGGGGGGGGTGAATTGGGTTCTTTAAAAATTAGCCCCTTTTTAAAATTAGTTTGCTTGAGATTAATGAGGGCGAATGCAAGATAACTATAAAGTGCAGTGAGTAAGATAGAGATAGATAAAGAGACAATAAGACACTGCAAACACAAAAGATTTTATAGTGGTTCGGTGTATCCAACACCTACGTCCACTCCCAAGATTCACTTGGGTCCACACTATAATCTCTCTAGATTACAGCCGAGTTATTTTCCAAGCTCACAACTCAAACTTGTTGTTTTACCGGGTGCACAACGAACCCAGCTGGTTTTACACGGGCTTACCAGCACAAAACCCTATACGTTGTTTTTCACGGGCTCACAACTAACCCAAGCTTAAACAAGCTTAAACCGAGGTAAAACTACCTCCTCTAGTTCAATCCCCCAGATTGAACTAGGCAAATATAAGATGAGTTTTGTGTGTGAATACAAAAGCTCCTCAATGAGCAAATACAAATTTAAGAATAAGGTTTAGAAAAGCCTGATTTGTAGATAGGTTGGCTTTTGATCTTTTCTTCTTTTCTTCTTTTCTTCTTCTCCTTGCTGGATTGAATCAAGCCTCAGCTCCGATTCTTCGTGGTTGAAGCAGTTGAGAAGGGATGAAAAGCAAGAACCGAATCTCCTTTCTTCAAGTTGGGAAATCCTCCAAGACTTTGATTTTGAACGCTTTGGATTCCTCTTGAGCCTTTTGGAGTGGAGTGGATTTGAGCTAGATGATTTTTCCTTTCAAGATTCAAGCTCACGAATTTTTGAAGTGGGATTTGTCTATCTCAGATTTTCTCTTTGTTTTTCAGATTTTTCGTTTTTCTCTCTTCTTCACCTCTTTTTTGAACAATAGACTCCCCTTCTTATAGATTTCTTTTACACCTCTTTTGGAATAAAACTATCCGTTGGAGTGTACCTTCTATCAAAATATATCCGTTAGAAATGAGTAAAAATAGAAAAGTTACCGTTAGAGCTGATCTGGCAACTTCGTTTTTCGTTCCAGGTGGATTGGAGTCGACTCTAACTTTTCTGGAGTCGGCTCTAGCTCGAGGCGTTTCAAACTGATATTTCCAGAGTCGTCTCTGGCTTTTTCTGGGGTCGACAAGATGCTTTTTCCGAGTCGACTCTAACTTACCCGGAGTCGACTCTAGGTTGGAGCCAGAAAAATTGACTTTCTGCTCCGTCTGTGAGAGTCGACTCTCACAGTCTCGGAGTTGACTCTAATGACCGTGCCAGTTCCGGAGTCGGCTCTGTGATTCTCGGAGTCGACTCTAATGTCTGCAATTCTTACCTAGACATTAGATTCGATCTAGAACACATTGTAACTCTTGATTTTGATCTTTCAATAGTTTTATAGGCTGAAACACTAAATCAAAATCATCAGAGCCTTCACAAATTATACTCAAATAGTTTTGTTAATCATCAAAATCATCAATTGGGTCAACATGGATGAATTATACGGTAACCATATGCTAGAGGTTCTTGATTGTTGCTCTGCAACCTTCGGTCTATCCAAACATTGAGTGTCATTGCTAGATGGCAACTTTGATTAGTATTGGAAGTGTTCCAATGCTACCGGCTTAGTGTTCGAACATATGGGGTCACACACCATAAGGGATTCTGCCTTACTTGATGATTGAGAAACTAAATGTTAGTAATTAATTAAAGGATTAAATTGGCAATACGATTGCTGGCTAGCTCAATATGATTGAGCTATGAAAATCTGGGTCAAATCAAATGGATTTGATTTGGGCTCAATTTAGGTAAGCCTAATGTTAACATCCTTACCCATTAAGTTCAAATTATGAATTTGAATTTCACTAATTTTAAATTCAAGTTTAAAATTTTATTTTGAATTCAAATTTTAAATTTTATTTTTAAAATAGATGTTAATGATCTTTTCCTAATTACCCCTCATTCCTTATCTTTCTCTCCTTTTCTCTCTACGGTTGCCATTTTTATGTGGCTGATGATGAGCTTTAAAAAGGGTGACTTTTAGCTGAAAAGGAAGATAAAGGATTTCTTCCTAATCTTCAACCCCTTTTCTCTCCATGGTTTCCATTTTTATGGGACTAGTGATTGGAAGTGATTTTTGGTTGACAAAGAAGTGAAGGATTTTTTCCTTATCTTTCACTCCTTTTCTTTCCATGGTTTCCATTTTTATGGGACTGATTGGTGTTAAAAGGGATGATTTTTGGCTAAAAAGAAGATGAAGGATTTCTTTCTTATCTTCTAACCTTTTTTCTCTCCACCATTTCCATTTTATGGGATTTGTGATTGACATTTAAAAAGGGGCATTTTTTGCTAGAAATGTTGAAAAAGAAAAAGATGGGGAGATGGGAGGTTTTTAGGGTAAAAGAAATTCTCGCTATAAAGCCAGGAGTAAAAGGTTTTTTTCATAAGAAATCTTCTCCATCTAATTTGATCCTCCATGTTCTTTTACAACTCCAAAAGCACCTTGGTGTTGAAAAGAATAAATGTTATCGTCGAAGCTTGGGAGAGGAGCCAGCACTCCGAAGAGGCTGGTCAGGACCAGAACCCCAGTGTGGATCATCTATAGAGGCTATACACCTTTAAATGGCATGCAGAAGTACTACCTACCACCGTCTTTCATTGCTGTGAGAGTTGTTAAGCATCCAAAGGTAAAAGATTTTATAGTTACTGGTGACTTAGATATGATCTAAGGCACTAGGCCACAAACATAGATATGATCTATGTTATTTGTATTTACACAGATTTGATCTGTGTACTTTTTTTTATACCTTTATATATAATTTTTATATCTTGATCCTGTTGTAGGCTGATATTTGATATTGGATTAGAACAATATCTTATTGCTTCCGTTTCTTATGTATTTTAGAAATTTTAAAATGCATACATGTAGCCTACAAATAGATTAACTTACATCTCTGAGATGAGATTCATTCTTTGTTTGCTCAGGAATTTCTCTTCCTTATTGCAGGCAACTTCAACTGCATTATGGGGGCCTATAAGAAGAAAGGGGGTAGGCAGTTGTTGGATCTGCAGGCATAGCTGAGTTCAGGACTTTCATATATATTGCTGGCCTATTGATCTGGGGTTCTAGGGGTCCCAATTTACTTGGTGCAACAATCGAAAGGGATCTGCTAGAGTCTGAAAAAGACTGGATAGGGCCATGGCTACTTCTAATTGGCTTAAGCTTTACCGTTCTGCCACTGTCACTCATTTGTCCCGAATTGCCTCTAACCACTGCCCTATTCTTATATCTACTAATGTAGCTTTTCAGCGGAGTAGGCAGTTCAGATTTGAGAAGTTTTGGACATCTTATTCTTCTTTCAGGACCATCATTTCTCAGGTGTGGTGATTGCCTATCAAAGAGAGTGCTATCTATAAGTTATCTAGGCATCTAGATCTTACTAGATGCAGGCTCTCCAGATGGAATAGACGGAAGGTGGGGGACATTATGAGGCAAGTGGAGCAAGTTGAATCTATTATTGCTACTCTCCATGCCAAAGAGGATCAGGAGGAATTTCTTACTGATTCTGATCTTTCATCCCTTCGTTCTAGTCTGGTGCTCCACCATTCCCTTTTCTTGCAATAGGAGATTTTTTGGAGGCAAAGGTCCCGGATCTAGTTGATTAAAGAAGGAGATTGTAATACTAGATTCTTTCACCAGGCCACACTAAAACGTCGAGCGATGAATCGTATCAGGCGTTTAGTCGATGATGAGGGTCACTTCCAGGAGGATGTCCGGGTGATTAGGAATCTACTTCTTCACTTCTTTCAGTCTAGATGGACTAAGCAAACTGGTGATGGGTTCCCTGTCTACCCTGTTTTGACCCTCAATAGTGTCTCCACTACGAAGAATGACCTTCTTATTATATCTATTACGTGGAGGACATTCGGATGGCTTTATGGGACTTTGGAGCTGATAAGGCCCCTGGGCCTAACGGGTTCCCACCTTTATTCTTTCGCCACTATTGGGGTATATTGGGTCAGGATGTTGTGCAGACCATCCAGCTAGTTTTTTTGACAAAAACTATTCCCTCTGATTGGAATTGGACTTTTTAAAACCCTAGTGCCTAAACGCCCTAATACTTTCATTCCCCAGTACTACTGGCCTATTAGCCTCTGCACTACCTTATATAAGGTATGCGCATGATTATTGGTCTTCTGATTGCGTACGGTGATCCCTCGTCTCATTTCTCGAAGCAAAGGGCTTTTCTTAGAGGGTGTAGCATCACTAATAATGCCCTATTAGCCTAGGAATTCATGCATGATCTTCAAAGAGCCTCTGGTCATCAGTGTCTCATGGCCATCAAGCTGGATATAGAGAGAGCTTACAATAGATTAAGCTGGGCATTTTTGCGATGTACTCTTTATGAGTTTGGGTTCGAGGAGTTTTTTATTGACTGGATCATGGCCTGTGTTCACCGGCCGTCCTTTTCTATCCTTATTAATGGTGGCTAGACTGATTATTTTTACTCTAAGGTCAGGTCGAGGCAGGGATGTCCTCTTTCCCTATTTCTATTCATCCTCTTGTTGATGCTTTATCTTGAGCACTATCTCAGGCTCAGCATGGCTCTTCTTTGGTCCCCTACAATGCAAGCCCCCAGGGGCCCTCGTTTTCCACCTTCTGTTTGCTGATGATTGCATACTCCTAGGCAAGGCTACAATCTACAATGCTACCACTTTTGCCATATTACTTCAGTCTTATTATCGGGCCTCTGGTCAAAAAGTTAACCTGAGTAAATTCTTGATCTGTTTCAGCCCGTTGATGACTTCTATATTAAGGGGAGCTATCATGCAAATTATGGGTATCTCAGTTCAGGCTGACCGGCTATCCTATTTGAGGATACCTATAACGGAGAGATGGCCATGTAGTTATGACTTCAGTGACCTTAAGAGGCATGTCCGTGATTGTCTGGATGGGTGGCAGGTTACTGGGCTATCTATGATGGCGAGGATTACTCTTTTATGATCGATGCTTTCTTCTCCTCCTCTCTATCTTTTATTTAATGCTGTTATTCCATTGACTTGCTTGAGAAAGATTGAGAGATACTTCAGGGACTTCCTTTGGGCCTCGATGCAGGATGGACATGGTATTCACCTATTGGCTTGGGACACTATCTATTTGCCAATCACTGAGGGGGGGCTTGGGATCCAGTCCCTTACTGTTAGGAGGGAGGCTTTGATTGCTAGGCATGTCATGTGGTTTTTGCTTGATCCGTACTGTATGTGAAGCTCTTTCATGCATGCCAAATATGGAGACTGAAATTCTTCCACTGATCCTCAGCCTACTCGAGGGCACTCATTCTTTTGGAAAGAGGTCTGTCGATATATTCCAACTATTCTGAATAGCATCTCGTGGCTGATTGGTGATGGAGCCTCAGTAGATGTTGTTCGGGATATGTGGATTGTAGACCTTGCCCTATCTCGATGGCCTACCTTTGTTAGCACTATCATTCTAAGTGGAATGAGAGTCTCTGATTTAATTGTCCAGAACCATTCTGCTTGGCATACCCCTTTGCTATCCAACCTCTTCGGGGATGAGCTCTATCATTGCTTTCTATCTATTCCTCTCATTCTGAGTCACACCTCCGACATCAGGGTTTAGAGGAAATCTTATATGGCTCGTGCTCCTATTAGGGACCTCCTAAGGATTTATAGGCCACAGTCCCAGTAATCGATGATGTGGCATGGATTGGCAACTTCTCATTCACCCTAGGGTTTGGCTATTTATTGGAAGCTTGCACGGAACTGTCTTCCTATCTGCTCCCGGCTCTCTGGGCGAGGTTTGAGCATCCAGCCTACTTGCTCGTTATATGGCCTTGAGGAGGAGATGGTTGACTATGCTATTTTATCTGCTCTAGAGCCAGACAGATATGGCAGATTTTAGATGATGGCCTTGGGATGATGGTACTTTTTCTCACCACATCTCCTTTCTGGGCTTGATCAGGCAGGATTTAGGGAGGGGCATCTACCAGATGGGTACTATGAGGGCTTATATAGCTTATCAGGTCTGGTTATCCTATAACCGGCTTGTATTCACTGATAGGATGACTCCTTCCCATAGGATAGTCAGGACAACCTTCTCCTTATCCATGGGTACACTTTCCATCACACAATTCTTGTTCTGATAGCTCTGGCCTCTGAGGCTAGGGGTGCAACTTGGGCTCATGAAACTCAGGTTTTTCTCAATCCTAACCTACACCCTATTGTAAAATGTTAACCCTAATCCTATTTGTAAAATTTCAACCCTAACCCTATTTTTAAAAATCAAGTTCGGATTGAGTTTTGGGTTGAAATTCGAGTTGATAGGAAAAAAAAATTAATTGCAAGCTTTGAGCCTACAGGCCATTGAAAAAGAAACTGCTTACAGAAAACAAACAAATGAAAAAGGTGACATGTAACATCATGCTTACATGAAAAAGCTTCAAGATTTCCTTTATTGTGCTTCTTCTAAGATTCAGTTGACTAAGGAAAAGATTTATACTGAAAAAAAGTATATAATATCTCATTATCAGACTACCACAATGACTGGAAGGATCGGAATTGACCATTGAAAAATCTTTGTCAAGCAACTTTAATTACACTCCCATTCGTAATAGAACCCAGGTATGTTTCTAGCTAACCTAAATAGAATAAGGATAGATGAAACAAAAAATTACCTGTGGATTTCGTTGCTCACCGATGATGATCGGAAATATCTGGCAGCTCCCCTAGGTCCGACGAAGTCACGAAGACGAGCGGCGGAAATGAATGGGAGGCTGAGAGGCAGGAGCTAGGGTTAAGACTTGAGGGCGACTGCCGACTAGGCGAGCGAGCGAGCGGAGCAGAGGAAATAAGGCGAGCGGGTTCGAATTATCTCAGGTTCGGGTTGCAGTCAACTTGAACCCGGATCAATTATAAATTGGTCCGGATCAAACTCAAATTTTTCAGGTTCGGGTTGGGTAGACATAGGTTTGAGTACTGCTCTAATTTGGGTTCAGTGGGCTGGGTTCAGGTTGAACCGGACCCAAGTTGCACCCCTATCTGGGGCTCCCATGTGCCTTGGCAGTACACCGGTGTACGGTCTTTATTTCTTGGGAGCTTCCACCTCTAGGGTTTGTTAAAGTCAACTTTGATGGGAGTGTTCGAGGTAGATCTGCTGGATTAGCTTTTGTGATTCGAGAGTCGAATGGAGCGATGCTGGCAGCTGGTAGATTTGGCCTTCTTGACTCCTCGATGCCTCTTGCTGAGCTGTCTACCGCTTGGACTGGTATTTCCTGTGCCATTCGTAGTTTGAGCGCTCGTTGTCTTATTATTAAAGGGGATTCTATTACTGTTATTCACTGGCTCAACAGGACCCCTGCGACCGCTTGCCAACCAACCCTTTGATTTATGACATTCGATCTATCTTCAGGGAGTTCATAGCACCTAGATTCGGCACATCTATCGAAAGCTAATTCTGTGGCATATTGGATCGCGCCGGGGTGGCCTATCACTTTGAATTTTGGAGCTGGAAGCAGGAAGAACCATGCCTTCCTGTTCTTACCCAAATTTTGTATTATGATATATCAGTCTCGACTCATCCTAAATTGGTATGATCACCGTCGGTACCACAAAAAAACTATATATATATATATATATATATATATATATATATATATATATATATATATATATATATATATATATATACACGCGCGCAAATGCCGAAACCTTGTTCGCCACGCAGCCTGGCCCCATGTGTAAGTTTTGGAAGGCTTGAGTTCAGGAGAGCCTGCAAGGCTCCTTTTCTTCCCGAGCTTCCCAAACGATCTCCCGCTTCCAACTGAGCGAAGCCTAAGGTAGTGTTTGGTTCCTACTGTTTGGATGGGAGGGAATGAAGGGGGTAAGGGAAGGAAAAGGGGGAAAGGTCATAAGTCACTTTGATTGGGAAGATAAAGAGGGGGAAGGGAATGGGAGTAACCGGTTCTCCTCTTTCACCCTCACGAGTAAATCTGTTAACCTTCAAATCGGAGGATAAGCTGGGGAGGGGAAAATGTTTAAGTCATACTTTTATGGAAGACCAAAATATCCTTTTCTTTCCTTCCCTTCTATCCAACAAAAAAAAAGAACAACCATTCATTTCCCTTTCATCCTTTCAAATAAGAGAAGAACAATCCTTCCTTTCCCATTCTTTCCCTTTCATTCCTTTCCTTTTTTTACTCTCCTCCTCTTTCCCTTCTAAGGGTATGTTTGGATGGGAGGGAATGGAGGGGAGGGAAGGGAAAGGAGGTAAAAGGTCACAAGTTATCTTGTTTGGGAGGAGGGTGAAAGAAAGAGGGGGAAGAGAATGGAGTAACCATTCCCTCCTTTTCTCCCACGAGCGTAAATTTGTTAACCCCCAAATTGGGGGTAAGCTGGGGAGGGAAAAGTTTAAGTCATACTTTCTGGGAAGACCAAAATACCCCTTTATTTTCTATTCTTATTCTTTCACTCCCAGTTTATTTCTTATTTTGAAGGGATATAATTGTCACATAACTCTTCCTCTTCTTTTCATCTCTTATCCAAACAAGATAATTGATATTACCTTTCCTTTCCTTTCATCATTTCCAAACAAGAGAAGAAGAGCAACCATTCCTTCCCCTTCCTTTCCTTTCCATTCTTTCCTTCTTTTTACTCTCCCTTCCTTCCCTCCAAAGATCCAAACAAAGCCTAAGGGATGGAAGGGAATGGGTGAAGGGGAAGGGAAAAAGGTAAAGGTCATAAGTTACTTGTTTGGAAGAGGGTGAAAGAAAGAGGGGGAAGGGAATAGAGTAACCGATTTCCCTCCTTTTTCTCCTAGCGAGCGTAGATTTGTTAACCCCCAATCGGGGGTAAGCTGGGAGGAAAAAGTTTAAATCATACTTTCTGGAAAGACCAAATATCCCTTCTTTCTAGTTCTTTCACTCCCCAGTTTATTTCTATTATGAAGGGATATAATTGTCACATAACTCCCCTTCTTTTCTCTTTATCCAAACAAGATAATTGATATTACCCTTCCTTTTCCTTTCATCCTTTCCAACAAGAGAAGAAGAATAATCATTCCTCCCTTTCCTTTCTATCTCTTTCCTTCTTTTACTCTCCCCTTCCTTCACTTCAAAGATCCAACAAAGCCAAGGGAACGGAGGGAAGGGGAAGGAAAATAATGAGAAAGGTCATAAGTCATAGAAAGATAAAAAAGAGGAGGGAAGGAATGGAGTAACATGTTCCCTCCTTTTAAAATATATTAATCCCCAAATCGAAGGGTAAGATTGGGAAAGAAAAAATGTTTAAGTCATACTTTTGTGGAAGACCAAACATCCCTTCATTTTTTATTCTTTATTCTTTTATTGTCATGGTTCATTCCCTATTCTAGAGGAGTATAATTATCACAAAATTCTTTTCCTTCCTCTCCTCCGTTCTATCCAAACCAAAAAAAAACCGTTCCTTTCCCTTTCTTTTTTTCCAAACAAAAGAAAGAGAACAATCCTATTCTTTTCCTTTTTTTTACTCTTATCTTCCTTCCCCTCCAAACATCTAAATATATTCGGGATAAGTGGATAAGTGTATTGGATAGCATGAAAATAGCTGAAGGGATAATTATTTTTTTAAATAATAATTTTATCATCAAAGAATAGCTCTAATTATTGATAAAGTTTTTAGAAAATAAATTTTGATTAAATTTTGTTAAAATTATTTTATATAGTTATAGCCTTCTGAATTAAGAGGATATCAACCTTATCCCCTGTTTCAATCACTACCCTAATCTAAAAGCGGAATCTAAAGCGAAGCGGAAGCGGAAAGAAAGCAAAGCCTCTAGTTCTATTGTTCTCTTTTCTCTCTCACGCCACCTCTTCTTCTTGGTCTTCCATATCGCGGACGGAGCCAGAGTTAGAGAAACGCTCTGTTGATCTTTGGCTTAGGGTTTTCTCGACTGGAAACGAAACGACGAGAGCTGTTTAACAATCCTTTTATCACAGACCGGCGCGGAGGTGTGACTCTGTCTCTTTGACCTCTCTCTCTTTTTCCTCTTTTGAATCCCTAGTCCGGCTTTGTGCCAAGAAATCTCTATTTTTTTTGCTGGTTTATTTGTTGGATTAAACAGCTCTCTATTTTCTTTCATAATTGGGACTTTAGTGCAAGAAAAAGTTTCGGCGCTGGGGACAAGATAGCTATATGGTCTGGTGGGGGAAGCCCTAATTTCTCGGGAAAAAAATGTTTTTTAGGGAGAAAAGATTTTTTGATTTGGGGCGGCTGCTGTGCTCTAGGGTTCGCTTTTTCTTTTGGGAAAATATGTATCGTTTTGCGGAATTAGTGCAATTGTATCTGTTTTCTCATTCTGTCTCTAATTTCTTTTTTTTTTTTTCCCCCAGGAATTTCGTATTAGTAGTCAAAACGAACCCGGATTTGATGCATCAAGAGTTATGTTATTTACTATAATACCTTGCTCTGGGGCTTGCTATTTAGTTATCAGAGAAAAATTGCCTCTTTGCCTGCGACTCTAAGATGCCATCTAGGCAGAAAGTGCTTCAATCCTCCGTGGATATTCTACTTGGGCGGGGCCAGAGCTTGTCATTTGGCAGCTCTGGTTTCTTTCGATCTCATTCACCTTCTACTCTTTTTGACAAGATTCAGTTGTTTCATAGAGCCAATCACCTGACAACACTACCCATCAGTGGAACACTTTCCTGCAAGGTACCTGTTCCTTCAGTTATTGGACCTTCTTGTCAGTCCAGTGTATATCAAGCTGAAAGACTGATTTCTGAGTCCACGCGGAGTTTTCCCTTTATCCTGTTACAGAGGAATATGATGTCAACTGGCAATTCTTTATGTGGTGAAACTGAAATGGCTGCGCAGCAATTGGAAAATTTACATTGGAAGAGTGGGCAGATTCTGAACTCTGTGATGAAAGCTGATGTTAGTTTTCACAGCAGAAGCCTTGATTATTGCAGAAGAGTTTCTGGGAGCTTAAAAAATCGAGAACTATGGGGTAACAACATGATTTATAAGTGTTTTTTGGTCCAATGCAGCTGGAAAAAGTTTGGGGTCCAATCCTTTTCTAGAGCCTAAGACCAAGGAGATTTGGTCATCATGGTCTTCACCATATTCTACTGGAGCAGCTCCTGACGTGTCCTTCGATGGTTCTCCCAGGGAAGAGCAGCTTGAGAATTCTTCAGTTTCCTCCCACCAGTATGTTTCTTGCCATCTATTGAGAAACATTTATTTCATTTATTTTTGTAGTTACGTTTGTGATTGCAGTAATGCACCAGACATCTGTAATCTTTACTCAAATTATACTTTTGAATGTATGTTATGGTTATTTATTTATTTTTAATCAACTGTATTATTGTCAACTGGGATTCACAATGTTACTTGATTAAATGTGATAAAGAGTTTTAGTGATATTGTGATGATGGCTGTACACTGTTTGCAAACTTTTACTGTAATATTAATTAAAAGCAGAACTTGTGAGCTTAGAATACAAGAATAGATTAAAAAAAAAATTTATATTAGTGTGCTTTCATTTGGAGAAAACAATAGGGAAATATCATTGCAATCTTTGGCAATATGCTTTTTCAGTTTGGGTAAAGCCTGGTGGTTGTTGATATAGTTGTATACTGAGCATGCCTGCATCTTGTCCTTTCTCATTAAAAGGAATTTGTCTTCTAATAAAATCATTGTGTTGACTGTAGGAACATTTTCTTGTTTTAGACCAGAAATTTAACAAACATAGATCCAACAAAAAATAATCCTTAATCATATAAAATAGAAAACCAAATTGCAACTCAAGTTTAGGTTTGATGGAAAATTTAGGACAAAGGCCTGTGAATTATTGTAGGAAATTGCATGGCTTATATATTTCTTTCTAATCTCTACCCAGATTGAAAATACTACAGAATTCAAAGTTTGGAATTTTATCTTTTTGATTCCGGATTCATTTCTTACTGTGATAGATTTTATAGAAAGTTTACTTAGGTCTTATATAATTTCATTTTTCTTCAGGTTGTTTTCTCCTATATCTTTCACATGGGAACTGGTTCTTTCAAATTATATCATTTATGTGAAAGAGATATATTGGCATTAGAGAAAAGTGATGATATGCTTGAATTGGATATATTTACATCTTTGAGAAATGTACCTTATCATTGCTATGAACTCTCTAAATTAGATACCTCTTCTTTGGCATCATGTACGTTAAAGATTATTGATGCTGATCATCTCAATGTGACCATTTTTATTGACACTATTATTCAATTGGCCTTTCTCTGTAAGTACATTGGTGGAAGAAACAAAATAAAACCATAATGGCTTGTTGTTGTGCTTGAATTTTTACTTGTAAATTTGAACGTGTCTCATAAATATGAAGGAGCTCAAGGCTTTTTTCCTTATTAAGAGGAACTTATTTAGTAGTAGTAGATTTTGCTGACAATTTGCCCTAGATTTGTTTTTGGCATTAAATGAAAAATGGAGAGTTATTATGAAAAGGAGACCCTTTGTTCGCTATGTTGTTGCAAAGTCTTAATCGTTTTCTTCAATTGAGCTATAGAAATTAGTTCCAAGTTCCTAGGGTAATGATATAGAACCATGCAAATATGTCATCATTGATGTTATTTGTTGAAGGTTCAGACACCTGCTTAACACGTTAGCACATTGCTGTGGCATCTCTTAGTCGATAGTAAAGAGAGTCTAGAAAGGAGTGAGTCATGGAGTTTTTTAATTAATTTGTGCAGACTCTGATAGAATTTAAGCCCTGACTAACTTTTAAAGTTTTTAATTTTTATTTTTTTTCAAAGTTTTGGGGTAAGCATATTAGGAAACTATTAGAAGTATTTTTAAAGTTTGTAAGAGAGTATAGAAGTGTCACTATTGTACTTTCATCAATGTGACAAGATGCCATCAACTATGAAGAGACTAGGTTTTAGAAAAAAATGATCCTCAAGCAGACTTAAGACTCCTTGAATAATGTAATTGGAACTAGGTGGCTTTCACATGTTATTGCTATTGTACTTAAATGTTCTCTACATTTTCCACCAGTTATTTGCATATACCATGTCAATCTCTAGTTTCTTTATTGCCCAACTTCTCACTCTGGTGAGTAGTGGAACAATGCTTCCAAAATTCTTCCCTACTAGAACTGTTGCAGTGCCAAGCAATCAACTAATACTCACCTCAATTCATCTAAGCCTTTTCCCAACTTCATGGAGTTGGCTACTTGAATCTGCTTCCTTTACTCTGCTCTATTCAAGACTCAATCGACATTCAAATTATAAATAGTTATATATCTTTTTTAATTACTTTTGTTATGTTAGTTTAGGTCTACCTTTACCTCTATTCTTACCATGGATTGTTAAAAGATCACTCTTTCTAACTGGAGCATCTAAAGGTCTTCGTTGTATATGTCCAAACCACCTAATCGATTTTCTCTCATTTTATCTTCAATTGAGGCTACTACTATTATTTCTCTTATATGTTTATTTCTAATTCTATCTTTTAAAGTTTTATCACATATTCATCTTAACATGCGCATTTCTGTTCCACTTAATTTATTCACATGTTGTTTCAGTATTGCCCAACACTCTGTTCCACTAATACAAAACAATTATAAGATTAAATATAAATGCAAGCTTTGATGTCAAAGGGTTCCCAAATTGATGGTGTCAAGGTTTGTCACTTGATTTGCATAGGCGATACAATTGCTATCCAGATCCATAGCCTCTTCAGAAGATCACAGCCATTGGAACCTTACCCGAGTAGATGTCCAGTTGGAAGTTTGACTTTGAAATGTATTCTATATCATATACCAAGTGCAGCAGATCTCCTTTGAACTATCATGTCATTAAATAGCATTATGGAGGAAATGTTTAATGGTTTATTGGTTTCTTTATGACATTCGTACTGATGGTACTCACCTTTGCCCTGGGAAGAGTGAGTAGCAAGAGACTAGTTGACTGAGTAAGGTTTGGAGGTGTGGTCCTTTGAAGAGTTCTAGAAACACTTGATTTCAATGCATTGTCAACTTTCTTTTTTCATAATGTTATTGAAAGTGCTGCATTATGACATTCTTAGTGATGGTACTCACCTTTGCCCTGGGAAGAGTGAGTAGCAAGAGACTTATAGTTGACTGAGTAAGGTTTGGAGGTGTGGTCCTTTGAAGAGTTCCAGAAACACTTGATTTTCAATGCATTCTCAACTTTCTTTTTTTCATAATGTTATTGGAAGTGATGCATTTGGTTTGAAGCAAGTAGATGCTAGGAACCATTATTTTTTTCACTATAATCACTTGATAGGTAGTACCACTACTCCCCCAATATTTTAGTTCTGTTCTATGTCTCTTTATTTAATATTTTTTTTTAAAAAAAAATTATACCGCATAACCTCATTTTATTTGCTCTAGCCAAAGTTCTTACTAGAGTTTTCAGTATTAATTACAGAGATTAACTTATGTTGAGACATGCTCATTTGTTGTTTTGATGATTAATTTCTTTCTTTATTGCCATTTTAATGTTCACAATCTCTTATGATATCTTAATGACCATGCTCTCTATTGGCTATTTCTAAGAAGGCTGGTAATAGCTTTCTAGGCCTATGCTAATTAAGTTCTCATACTACTAAAAAATGTTCAATATTTTAGCTTGCCAAAGAACAAATTTTCTCTTGTGTGATAAGTGGAGACTAGTAAAGTTGGTCAAGGATGCAGATGCTTGTTTCTGGTTGGGCTATGTTCTCATAAGTTGTATTCTTTTTGAGTTGCAGGGAAAAGCTGGGTGATGGAACCTTGAAGCTGCTTTCTGGATCTTGTTACTTGCCACACCCAGACAAGGAGGAAACTGGGGGGGAAGATGCTCATTTTATATGTGATGAACAGGCCATTGGTGTAGCAGATGGTGTTGGTGGCTGGGCAGATCTTGGAGTTGATGCAGGACAGTATGCTAGAGAACTCATGTGTCACTCTGAAACTGCAATCCAAGAAGAGACCAAAGGATCAATTAATCCAGTAAGGGTGTTAGAAAAGGCTTACTCATGCACTAAGGCTAAAGGATCATCAACAGCATGCATCATCGCTCTCACGGATCAGGTTTTGCTAATTCCTTATTCAGCCTCCTTTTTCATTTTGTATGTTTTATTATTGTACTGCTTGTATCAATAAATCTCTTCCAACTAGAAAAAAAAAAGAAAGAAAAGCTGAGATCTTTAATCAGTGAGTCATTCATATTTATTTGTTTTTAATTCCTATCTTTTAGCTTTAATTATAGATGAGCTTATGAGACGTATTTAGGATGATATTACATGATGCATGTTTTTCAGATAATATAGTACTAGTGGATGAAACTAAGGCTAGGGTTAATTGTAAGTTGAACTATGGAAAAATGCATTAAAATTTAAAGGTTTTAAGTTAAGTAGGACAAAGACAGAGTATATGGAATGTAATTTTCGTACAATTAAAAATAGAAATGAATGTAGAGTAAAAATTGAAGACCATAAAGTTCCTAAAAATGATCATTTTCGATATGTAGAATTGGTTATTCATAAGAAAGGTGAGTTGAGGATAATGTTGTCCATAGGATTACAGCAAAGCTGGATAAAATGGAGAAGTGCAACTGAAATATTATGTAATCATAGAATATTTGCTAAGTTGAAAGAAAGATTTTATAGGACCATTATAAGACCGGCTATGCTTTATGGTATGGAATGTTTGGCTGTTAGAAAAATACACATACACAAGATGAATGCGGCTGAAATGGGAATGTTGAAATGGATGTATGATTATACGAGCAAAGTTAAAATAAGAAGTGAAATTATTTGTAAAAGGGTGAAGGTGGTACTAATCGAGGATAAATTAAGGAAAAGATGGTTTGGATATGCGCAAAATAGATTTAGAGATGCACTTGTGTAAAGAAGTGATTTTATACATATAGAAGAAAAAAAAAAAAGAGATCGACCAAAAATTATATGAAGAAAGAAATATTTAAAATCTTTATATTTTACAAAAAAAAAATATTATTCAAAACCGAGCGGAATGGGGAAAAAGGATTTATGTAGCAAATTCCAACTAGTTTGAGATTAAAGCTTTGTTGTAGTAGTAGTAGTTATGATTCTAGTTTGCATTACCATTGTGAGAGTACTATTACATATGAATTGCTTGTGTTACAAAATTCATTTTCATCATTCCACTGGTTCCTTTGAAGCATCATTCTATGTTGTCATTTATCGTCCCCTGGATTATAACTACAAATTGCATCCCAATTAAGACCATGCCAATATTAGACTTACGAAGATTTTCATGTTTCCTCATGCTATTTTATGAAGAGGGGAGGTTGAATATGGAAATGTCATGAGAAGAAATAATGAAGTGTTATGGAACTTTTGACAAAATGTATGGGTATATGAATGGTAACACTGCCCATTTACAATCAACAGCTAAATTACCCTTTTCTGTTTCTACTATACAGTGAACTGTTTAATTATATGGTTTGCCCATGATTTTCCACCAATCTATCATCATTCTATTTGGGCACAAGCCCTTGTATGTATGCATACGTTCTTTTTGAATCTTGTCCTTTTCTAGAGGTGTGAAATACTTTTTCAATCCTTCCCTTAGTAGAGTCCTTATTCAGCGCATTTTGGAAGCACACTCAATCTTCATTTTTTGGCAATCTCAAATGATTCTTAAATTTAAAATAATCCTATTCAAAGTTTATCTAATAATTTGCATTTATCATTGCTTTTTTTCTGCTAATTTTTTAAAAGCTGGTTGACAAGCTAAGCTTGGAAGAGATTCTTGTATATCATGTTACGCTATCTTGTTGCCTTACCTGCAAATTTCTCTTACCTGCCAAAAAAATCCACAAGTAAAAGGTGAATATTGTACTGCATCTACTAAAGTCTGGGTGATTTGCCTGATATTTTTTTCCCCTAACTTTCCTGTATGTTGTATCTTAAGTAGCGCTCATACCAATGAGCATGTAACAATGCATCTATATTTTTTTTCATGGTTTAACATTTTTATGTCTTTTGCCTGTAGGGCATACATGCTGTCAACCTAGGGGACAGTGGCTTTATTGTTATAAGAGATGGGTGCACAATCTCCCGGTCACCTGTACAACAACATGATTTCAATTTCACATATCAACTTGAGAGTGGCAATGCCAGTGATCTACCTAGTGCTGCACAGGTCAGTTCCCATTTCATGTAATCATTCTTATTGCTAACTCCGCTTAGGTATAAAATTTTTATACATAACGGGTTCCAAGCCCAGATAAAGGAGAAGAGTTGCGGTAGATTGATGGCCATCATAAAACTATAATTACACATTATGAATTCTTGTTGCTCATCTTTTGGGACCATTTGATTGATGAGAGGCTTGAGTTCAGTATATATGCCTCAAAATAACTAATTTATTTTCCCCTAGAAGGGTGATTATGGTACCTCTGGGCTCCTTTTTGCTAGAGTACATGAACGAGGACTGAGGCTTATATGTTGGTCACATTATTGTGAAATGATATTAATAGTTGATGAGAACTATTGCCCTAGATACTGGTAGCACCCTATTGTTATCTTTTAAATCACCACTGTGGAATAGATGATTATCTTAGCTCCATGAATTAAATACTTCTTAACCTCTCTATAATTTCATATAGAAGTACAAATTATGTTAGTTTATATTCTTGTGAACTCGTTGGGAAAAGGCTTAGATGAGTTGAGTTGAGTTGAGTTGTTGAGTATATTCTTGTGAACAAATAATGATTCCTCATTTTGCTGTGAACAGGTGTTCACCTTTCCTGTGGCAGCTGGTGATGTTATAGTTGCAGGAACAGATGGACTGTTTGACAACTTGTACAATAATGAGATCACAGCTGTTGTTGTTCATGCTATCAGGGCTGGGTTGGAGCCCCAAGTGACGGCCCAGAAGATAGCTGCACTTGCTCGCCAGCGAGCACAGGATAAGAACAGGCAAACTCCATTCTCTTCTGCAGCCCAAGATGCAGGATATCGCTATTATGGGGGCAAGCTTGATGACATTACTGTTGTGGTATCCTATGTCACGGCCTTTGATGCTTGAGACATGCTACTCTTGCTTCTCTGTGCATGCAGTCCCTAGTGCAGGCAATCAAGAGGTATGTAATCAATAAAAATCACCCCCCACACCCCCCCCCCCCTCCCTCTCTTTCTTTTCTTTTTTGGTTTGTTCATGTGTGTTGCAGTTACATTTCGTAAAGGAGAATCCAGGATGTCTTGATTTGGATTTCATTTAAATTTTATTTTCTCATAATTTTGTGGAAGAGCTAATGGACATTAGATCTTGTTTATTTTGTTTGTTTGAGAACAACTCGAAGTAATACAGTCTTTGTGACTTACATTCATTATCAGTGCTGACATGGAGAGGGCTGTACTTCCTTTCACTTCCCTTTCCTTTTGCTTTTTTTTTTTTTTTCTTATATCTAACATGGCATTCCTCCTCAAATCCAAGCTTATTCAGCTGATTACAGCTTCTTGGAAAATTCCCATTGTTTCTGTCTTCACATCCACACCATCTCTTGCACCTCTTTTTGACTAGCTCAGGAATCTCACTGTCGACTGAATCTGTACAAATCAAAGGTCTAGTTTTATCTTTAATTTGTCATGGTACAATCCTTTTTTTCGCCAATTAGATCCAGACTTAGTAATTTAAAACATGAGCTAGGATACAGCCTCATGTTCTTCTGTCAACCAAAATTTTGTTCCCTTAATTGGACCAAGCCTACCTAACCATGAACATGAAGTGGGACCGTAAAATCCTGCACAAAAGAAAGGGAAGATAAACTTGTACTATAGTGAGAAACTTGAAGACTTGAAAACCTGAAATCTAGACTAGAAACAAATTTGAAATTTACAGCTAACATCTCCATGGGTTTTCTGCATACCTTTGTTGCTAAACCACCATGTCATTGGTCTCCAAATAAATTTATAGATCTTTTTTTTTAATTAAAAAAGAAAAACCTTAGTTTGGATGGTAGTTTAATTTTGAAGAAATATTATTATGTCAAACCTTGCAGATTGTTTTTTTTTTTTTCTGAATATATTAGAAGCTTTTTCTGCATCAAATCCAATGACCACAAAACTCTGTTTCACCACTTCAGTTAAACCATTTCATCCAAATTTACATTCCATGATAGTTTTGTTGTTCCCTTTTCAAAATTTTTAGAGAATAACAACCATTTAGTTAATTACATTGCCCCTACTTTATTATCTTAATTCCTTTAAAGTAGCCATATTTCTCATCCCTCCAACCAGTTGTCAAAGTAATATTTGCAGGACTTGATTTTCCAATCTACTTTTTTTGTTTTCTTGTAATGTTTGGTAGGAAGTAGGAGCACTATATTTCGTGAAAATTGAGGATGGAGACATGATGACTAATATTAGATTGGGATCCTCTATTTTTCATTGTGTCCCGGTCATCCCAGATTAGACCAGTGAGATATCAGGTTCTTAGTCAGGTTTGAGACCCCAATACCTATTAAACTGACGGTGTCCTGATTGATACTGGTCTACAAGTTGGTGTAGGCTTCGTTGGTGATGGGGATCAGCTGGTACCTGTCAGAACCATTTGAGACCTCTAGAAAAAACAAAGAAAAAGAGGCCTGAGGCTTTTTTTGCAAGAGAGGGAGGAAAGAGAGAGGGAGAAAGACTGAATGGGAAGAGCAGAGACTCATTTTCGTAACATTGTTGTTAAAAATCTTATGATATGCAATTCAAGTTAGATCAAAATGGCCCTAAACAATACAGGTCTCATTTTTTTGACTGACCATGATTTTTAGGAAAATAAGATCTCGAACCTTGTTATGAATTATACACTCACTTGGATCATAAGATTCATCTTGATTATGCTAGTTAGATATTAAATTATTTGTTATTTCATTTACTATGATTTGTATGACTGCATTACTTTTAAGTTATTTATTATTAATAATTCTTGAGTTCTAAATTAGGAATCTTGTTATTTTAGTTTATGGGGTTAAAGTGGTTTTGCTAAATTATTCTAGCTAAGGTTTTAAATCTTATGAGATGAGGTTGTCTCGATTTTTCCATGTAACAGAATGTGCTGCCATCCCAACACATAGGGGTGGTCCAAAGGTGCATCAATTGGGATGTTGGGAGCTTGAAATGATGGCAGGATGGTCCCGCCTTGTCACTAGGGATGGCAACCCATCTCGGCTACCCATCAGGATCTGAAATCATGATTTTAACTACATGGATTATTGAATTGATGGGTAGTGTTTAAGTATCTTGAATAACCTGATAGTTTCTTCATTAGACATGCTATATTTGGGCTTATGATTCATATTTCAAAATTTGAATTTCTTATATATTTTAGAAACTGAAAGAATCCAAGAAAACCCTGTGATCCATGATGCAATCTGTAAACTAATTATAAAAACAAGCTTCTTGTCTTTAATTATAACAAAGACCCCAAAAAATCTCTGAATAAATCTTTGAAATAATAAAGATAAAATACAGTGCTGAGATACTATTTTATGGTATGATACAGAAATGCAATAGCATATTGTACAATAATCCTAGGGGTGATATTTATAATTGTATTTTACTATATGTTATGGTATGATACATACTTATATGATACTACTAATTGTTAAATAAATCTTTGATAGAAACCATACAATCTTATTACCTTTTCAACAATTTGAAGATTGGGGTGAGAAGTCTTAGGACATTCATTTTTAGTTATAGTGCCCACAATCAACTTATTTAATTATCACACTAACTATTTTTGCACTTGTTGTATTAGCTTAGGGGTGGTAATTTTGGACACAACTCGAATCCGATACAAAGTTAGCTGGTTTGGATTGAGCATAAACAGATTTAGGTCATAAATGAGTTGACCCATTTGATATGATTAATGAACAAGTCGGGTTATGGGTTGACTCGCTAATTAGAAATTTACTGCAATCAATCCAATTATTAAATGGGTTAATTCATGTAATCTAATCTGCCAATCCGGATATGGTCTATCAGATATTTATCTAAGTTAATGTCATCCTTTAATTAATTATTATTTTATGATGATTATATGCTTATGTAAGGAGTATGCTAATCCGAAATTTACCCGCAATCACTCCAATTATTAAATGGGTCAATTATTAAACATGTTATATAGGTTATATTGGTTAGACAGGTCACCCAGGTCACATGGGTAACATGAGTTACATAGATTATTTAGGTTAAATGGGTCATGTCGTGTAACCTATGTAATATATGGATTGGATTCAGATTGAGATTTCTGACCCGATTAATAAATGGGCTGGGTTCGGATTGACCCATTTGTCATTATATTTTGAAAATGATTCGACCCGGACCTGTTGACACGATTTGTTATCTTTAAGTTGGCTATAATGTCCAACACCTCCATAAACAAGATGCTCATTTCCATCATGCTATCAGTTCAATTTCATGTTCATAATTTGGAATTTGCTTTATCTTATTAAATTGGGTTTGCTAAAATCAAGAAAATTCATTTTTATTAATTGATATCATATTTTACTTTGATTGATAAAAAGTCTTTTAATAACATGATTTGAAATTACTGAAGACATCTATATATTATATGAATTAACGTTTCCGGAGGAAAGTATAAGATGAAATGGAGACTGAATAAATTAGTCTCATCTTTTCAAATAGTATATTCTTTATTCTCTTATTATCTCATGCTAAATCAAACCTTGTTGCAAATATATAAGATTCATACCAATTCGTAATTTGCTCAATAGTTAGCAAATTCAGTAACTGTGGTTTTATGATTCTACCATACTTGAACACCAATCTATACATTAAGCAATGTCTCGTAGCTATGAATCCTGCAAGCAAATAATTTGTTTGTTCAGTGATTGACAACTGCAAATGCATTTCCTATTATTTGGTTGTATGACAACTGCAAGCGACATGGTAGGATTACTTCCTGGATACAATACATCATTTGCATGTTTTGTTGCATTTGTCCAATAGATGGCCAATCATGGATCATTTACATCTATTATGAACTCTAGAGCTATTATTATAATTGGAAATACAAATTGACTCCATGATTTCAAAGGTATCAACTATAAAGAAACACAAATGAGTTGGACCATAGATCACAACCAGACACTATAATAAAATTATCACAATAAACCAGCTAAACTGAAGTATCACAATAGCATCTGATGTCACAAGAAACCAGCTAAAGGAACAACACATGATCTAAAGATGTGTAACACATAGCTATGCAATAGCTTTCATGGTGCTGGGGAACGCAATTTAGTGCGTTCCATTCATTAGAGGGTGGCACAACTATCTATTAACTTGTTGTGGAGCCTAGGGGCCAGCTTGACCTCCTCCAACTTGTGGTTTGTATAACATGACTAGGGTTATCTATTGACCTGGTTAATAGCAGGCATCCTGACTAGCATACTGGTTGGATAATAAGACGAAGGGTGTGGAGGAGAGGGGTCTCAGAATGGAGAACACGGAGAGTGAAGAAGAAGAAGATGAAGGGTTCAAGGCCTTTTTTTTAAAGGTTTTTTTTTTTTTTTTTGGTGGGGGAGGGGGGGGGGGATGGGTTCAGGGCATGGGTGTTGGGAAGGGGCACATGTGGCGCCCCAATCCATGGTTGGGTGCAAGTTACAAGCAAAATGGGCACAGCAGTTTTACCAACTTTTGGAGCTTTTTTTTTTTAATTGTAGCTGACTTGCAGCCTTGCAAATGACTTGCAAGCAATCAAACAATGGCACGACTTTGCTGCAAACCATTCTCTGCAAGCCAATTGAGTTTTTTCAGTCAATGGGAGTAATGGAACCGTGAATTTTATTTCTTTACTTTATATGGCTTCATTAATTGATGCCATTAGTTTTATATATACTGTGAAAAGTGTCATGCTGATGGAGGAGTCCAAGCATGAAACCTATGGAATCTTTTCAGGCCATGCTCAAAACAGGTCCTATTTAAGTTTTATCACATAATATTGAGGTTCAAACTTCCGACTTTCTAAGCCCAGTTGGGCTTTAGGACCTAAAATTTGAACCTGAGCCTGGTTCTTCTGGGTTGGCTCTTTAGGCCACTTGGACTGTCCCATTGAAAGCCCTACATAACAAAGAAGGCTCTTGGAAATGCAGTTTGATTTTGTCCTTGATTAGAATTCTGTAAAAACCTAATTCTGAATGTAAATTCCAAAACTGATTTATTTTTTATTTCTTATTTATGATGCTTTTGCTATAATGGAGCACAATGAGATGCGACTTATTGTTAGTGGTTATCTTTTATATGTTAGAATAAGTAGTGTTATTGAAAGTACTCCATGAGAGTGCATGGGGATGTGAGGAAACCCTTGAGTGCCCTAACAATCCCTAAGTGAGTCAGGTTTACTGGAGTGGCACCTAAGCAAGTACCTAGGACAGTGGGAGAGACGCTCACCTCTTCAATGTCTAGAAATATTCCTCCTGTCTTGTTTGTCTATTCTCTTAGAGATTTATTAACTTTATATTGATGTCAATATTGGTATATTAGAGCCCTTGTAAATGAAGGGCTGCTCTCAAATATTCAATGGGTTACTGGTCAACATAAAACGTGTTTATAAAACTGTATTTTGTTGTCATATTTGAACTTTGAATCTGTCTTTATATATCTAGTAGTTTATTTTTGCTGAAATTTGTTAAAAACTGATGTTTGAAAGTTGTGAAATATGTTATTTAATGTTCAAGATGATCATGATTTAGGATGTTGAAACGTGGATGATTAAACTTGTGATGATTTTGTTGCTTATAGATGCAAATAATATTTATTTCTAATGCAATATTTGAACTTTTGTAATTCATGTCTTGCTTTTCTCATCCAAGTGCCTTTTTGGCACTCATTGCCTTGGGCAATGTGGGTGTATTGTCGCCTAGAAGGGGCCTTTTGACAAATCTTGGATCAGGATAACCAACTAAGGGCTCATTTAGTTTGATGCTAGAATTGGGATCGAAATCAATTTCATTAAAATCAAAATTGGAATCACCCGTTTTCTCAACCCATTTGGTCGAATTTCGGTTGGGTATGTTAGGTGGAGTTAGGACTTCAAATTCCTCCTAATATATGATTTGAATTTCAGATGACATTGGAATCAGATTCCAATTCTTTCCAAACAAATGCTTGAAATTGTAATAAGTGATTCGGGTTCCAGCGGACTATTCCCATGAACCAAACAGGCCTTCAAGATGAGGAAAAGTTCTAGATAAAAGAATAAATTCAGAAGATCTATTAATTTTCTATAATTTTGAATAATATACACTTAATTTCCGATAATCACTAAAAGGCTCAAATCAATCTTCGGTACTGTAATTACTCCTTAAATCAATGCTGCAAATAAATTAGGGAATATACGTACAGCCCTATCATGGGAGAAGTGCTCATTAACCTATTCTGTTGCGTCTTTTCTTTTCCTATTTTCTCCTTGCCTTTTGTACCCCTGTAGAAGTGGAAGAACAGTTTGTATCCAAGTTTCAAATCCCAATGGAACATTTTACAGGACATTGGGATTGTGTGCAACTATTGTTCAGCATGTTGCATCCTTTTCCACAAAAAATTGGGATGGCCCTATACCACAAGATTCGAATCATTGGCTTGCATGTCCATTTGGTGCATGGAGGGTGGCAGAGAAACTTTGAGTTCCTCTTCTTAATCAGACATGGGCTACACATGCCACCCAAGTGCCTTTGTACTCGTGCTACCCAGTGGGATGAGTTATGGATCATAGAAGCGTATGTGAAAAACATTGTGAGATACTGAGATTTAGTCTCGACTTGCCAGCAACTGATGTTTAAGTGACTAAAATTAGAAGCATGACGCTAGAATAACAAACACTCTGCTTTTAAAACATATGCCTGATTGTACATTGACTATATCAAGAATTCAACTTTTATCAACATTTATTCTTAGGATGGGTAATTGCAATTTTCTCATTCATTTCTCACTCTAACTCAATCCTATCAGTTATTAAATTCATAGTATCGAGATTGTACAACAACCTCGATATCTCTTCATTCACTTCACTTGAACCTTTTCAAAGTGAACTCGTCACATTCACATCGAATATAAAGTGCTTTCTTTGACATCTTCAAATGGTCCTTAGAAAATTTGAAAGAAATATATAAAATCTGGGGATTGAAGACCTTGAATCTTAGACACACTCTCGGAAGAAATTCTTCTCCTTCTCTCATTAATTGAGAATTGTTCATAAAAGGGAACTTTACATTGACAGGACTCTTTGCTGGATACATGGAAGCCACTCTCATGATCACTCATATTGAATTTCTATTTAGTAAACAATTGATAAGCTACTTCAAAATACTGATGAAGTCCACTAAGCATCCCATCACGTAGCATGTGGGAAGGAAGCTAGAGATATTTTTGCCTTAGAATTACTATTTTCATTGGCAAAACCATTGATCGTCATTGTTGGGCGGCTACAAAGATATAAAACCAGTCTCTACCGCAGATACTGTCACCATTGCAACTATTTAGAGCTCTGCGTTCTATAATTTTTTTCATTCAAAATTACTGTTTTGGCAATGAATTCTGCTCATGTCGCATCTATTTTCAGTTTAACAAACCTCCACTATGTGGCCCCTTAAAAGAATCACTTCTGTAGTATACAAGTCTTATTTATGGCATCATTCTTATCAGGAAACTTGCTTACACATTTTGTTACCTCGTCATTTTCCAATTCTTCTTTTTCATTGAGAGATTTTTGTTGTCCCACAAATTCACCTGAATCTTCTCTTACACCCAGCTGGGAACCAACGGTAAGTATTGAGCTTGGGTGAGAGTTTTTTCTTTGGGCCTGTTGAGAGATTTGCTCTTCTAATGATCGCTTTGGCCATTGCCCATTTCGAGTCCCAAACACTAGTTCGTAGGGCAATGGTAATAAGGAATCACTCTCTCTTCTATTATGTAACCACTTCTAGTACTGATTAAGTGCTTATTTTCATAGGTATCTTGGAGCTTGCTCACCTAGATCATATCCAGAAAGGTAATGTTACTCGTCTAAGTTGCGGAGGTTCATCGATCTAATGATAAGGTCCACCCTTTCGTCTCCACCTGTTTGAAAAATGAAACATTGAGAATGTGAGCCTTATAAAGTATAATGCAATGTATTATCTGTTTGGCAGAACAAGACTTCTACTCTACAAAAAGTTGTGATTTTTTTTTAAAAAAAATTATGGGTATCGTCAAGTTAATCGAGGGGGCTTGTAAATTGCCATAAGCACCCGGTTTACTGGGATGGTTTTAAGAGGGAGCGGAAAAAGTCTGGGGAAGAGGAAAGAAAACGACTTTAGAAATATTCGCCTCGACCTTTTTTATGTACATAATTGACGGTGGATGAGAAGAACTCTGAAGAAGCTATCAAAACAAAAAAAGATGATCTAATTGGTTCATCCTTGACATCCTCAACATTTCATGGCAGCCAGAAAATCTAAAGCCGAGCCAGGTCTGTCTCAAGTATTGCGACTGTTATTAAGCTGTCATTGGAAACTGTCTAAAACATTCCAATTTCAAAAATTTTCATATCTCAATGTCACGCAAGAATCAGCATTGTAACTTAAATCATGTTCGTACTTCACTGACTGCCATGATCGAGGAAAATGTACTTCATTTAGTAGTTTTAATTACTAAGCATGTCCCATGTCTGACAAAGGCAATGGCAAGTAAATTGTAGTTGGCAAATGTACCAACCTAGAAACAAGTGGCATTATTGAAGAACGATTAAAATAGGTCGTATATTGTTTAATTATTAGAACCGTTTGGTTTTTTGGAATATTTTTTGTTTTCATTTTTTTTTATTTTTATTTTTTAAAAAAACATTTTCATCCCTAATCATCAAACAATCTTTTCCTAAGAGCGTTCTGTTTTCTCTTAAAAAAGAAAATGAAAAACAGAAGTGAAAGGATGTTTACTTGAAGGCTTCATATACATGACAGTATTATATCACCGTGATTATGCTGCTGCATTGAAAGCATACGAGTCTGAACTTTGACTGCATGACTTTCCGTCTGGACAAATTAAGAAACAATATCTTTTCCTCAATAATTTGTATGGTTTCTAGCTTCAGTCACGACAGGCAGTAGTATCACAGATGTGGAGGAAAAGTAAAATTTTCAGCTGATTTGTCTCGTAGTTTGTTAAAACATCATGAACGAAATTCAAGATGAAATCGAGAGGAAACATTGACGATTAAATCGGTAGTCATCGATGGCATCAGCTCTTCAAACCAATTATATTGAAAAACTATGATCCGACAAACTCTAAACCACTTCAAGCCAAATAATATTAGAAGACAAGGACCCATCGGCTGTGTCAGCTCTCTGAACCAATTAAATTTTCTCACATGGGAGGGGGAATGAAGTAAAGTGCTGCGGCTTAATGAATTTTTGAAGTATACATACGGAGGGTGGTGACAACAGGCCAGCGGATTGGTTTTATATTAGCGTCCATTGCTGCCTTTATAGCCTTTTAAAATTAAAAAAAAAAATTCTAGCATATTGTTGCCTATACTGTTCTTATTATTCCCCTGCAGCAGTTTTGGTTTTGGATTTATTGGCAGCCAGCGGTGTACGATGTTGACGTGGCAGAGGCGATTTGGTTGGCAATGGTTGACGTGAATGTTACTTGGTGGAGTAAGTTCATGGAAGGTCCTCTCCGGTGTTTCAGCAGAGAACCTAATTAGCGAAGAAAACCCAGCATGGCCCCCGAAAGGACAAAAGGGCAATAAATACGTAAGGAGAAATGGGCAAAATAAAATACGTAGCAACAAAAGTTAACGATACGAAACTTAAGAGAGGAACAAAGTCGAATCCTAGGATGATGATTACAAACAAAAATAATATGCATGGGCAAAATATATGGTAACAAATGCCGTAATTCCTTGTAAATTAAACCCTCCACATTTTCTTCCAAAGAGCTCTTCCTTCTCGATCCTCAAAACTTTTTCATCCACTGTTTTCTGATTTCCTAGTTTGCTGTTCCTCCCTCTCAGTCCGCTCTTCTTCCTCTTGTTCTCTCTTTTTAGCCGCTTCTTCCTCCTCTCTCTTCCAACCTCTTCTTCCTCCCATCTTGCTTCTTCCTGTGTTTCCTTCGCAGCCTCCTCCTCCTCCTCCTCTCCCCTCCTAGCCTCCTTTTCTTCCTCTCTCTTTTTAGATTCCTCACCCTCCTCCTTTCTGGCTCCCTCCTCTTCTCTCCTTCGAGCCTCTTCCTCTCTCCTCCTAGCTTCCTCCTCCTCTCTTCTCCTGTATTCCTCTTCTCTTCTAGCCGCCTCCTCTCCCTGTCTCCTCTTAGCTTCTTCTTCTTCTTCTCCTCCTCCTCCTCCTCCTCTTCTTCCTTCTGTCTCCTCTTGGCTTCCTCTTCTTCCTCTTTCCTTTTAGCTTCCTCCTCCTCTTCCCTCTTCCTGGCTTCTTCCTCCTCTCTTCTTTTAGCTTCTTCTTCTTCTTCCCTCTTTCTTGCTTCTTCTTCTTCTTCTTGCTCAACCTTTTTCTCTAGTTCCTCGGCGCACGAAGTACACGGAAGAATTATTGACTCACGTTGAGATGTTAGCAAAATTTCAATCGTGGCATTTGAAGTATTAAAGGACGCTTCCAAGATCCCCCTCTCAGTTGTTTGAAGCACCGACCTCTCCCCCGCCAAAAACTGAGGATAATTATTGTCCACCATGGTGCTGAATCCCATAAAGACAAATGAACCATTGCTGAATGACATTTGAACCATTGGATGGTACCTTGGCACAACAAAGAGATCCCCTTCTTCAACCTTAAACCTTGTGTTTTGGCATCTGAACGCATTTCCACCCTCACCTGAGGTTTGCCGGCGTAGACCACTTGCACCATACCTTGCCCTTTTATCACCACAGCGATCTCCGTCGCCATGGGATTCCAGTGAGGCCCCATCATAGAATCCTTCAATTGCAGGCATATTAATTAAAACCTTGACTAATTAGTGGATCGATCATATTCGAAGCATGCTTGCATAAATTACTACTATTAAGATTTTAAGTAGCACAAAAAAGCACTAGGGACGATATGATAAAGAGTACTGCTTACATTGTTCAAGTTCACCATGAACACCCCAAAGCTGGAGCCCTTAAGACATGGCAGTTGCTTTTTAGTCACCGCTATGCTCCATCCGTTGCTGTTCTCCACATCCGGAGAGGTTCCGTAAATGTTGAACGTCGTCTTAGTTTTTATCTTCTTCTTCTTATTTATGACGTCATTTAGACTTGGAAGTCGTATAAGAGCTTCAATTATTCCTTCTTTCCAGTTATGCTTGCTACCCTCGTTCTTCTCAGCTGTGAAAGGTATAATTGATGGAGGCTTAACCCATTGGATGCTGCGAACGATTTCCTCGGAAACCTTGCCAATCAAAAATTTCAACCAATTAGTCCAAGCTCGAATATTCTCCACAAGCATGATCAACCGACCATCAGAATCCAGGAACAGTAAAAAAAAAAAAAAAGTGAAATATTAGCGAAGGACAGAGAAAACTTTTATATGGGCTAGCCAACTATATGCTACATTTGTTATGTAAGACATTGTAAGGAGAAAATTCAATCTAGTAGTCTTTTTTTTACCCCAAAAGCCATCTCAAGAATTCTTTCATCAAAGCCTCGAACCAAGTCACTGATATTTGAGTAAGCCCCAACACAGGACTCCTGCATGAAAAGCCACCACTCAATCATCATCACTCCCAGTTTTACGTTAGAAAAGAAACAGAATCGTCACACATACATGCATGGGCCGGAGATCATACAGAGGGGTTTCCGATATTCTGGGTGTCAAAGATGGCATTGATCCTCAGCTTCTCTCTCATTGAATCAGGGTGACTCTTCACGTAGAAAACGGTGCCCTCTTCGAGTCTATAGATATCACCGGGCTCCACCTCAACACTGGTGGTGCCATCCTCAGTCGTATGACCCACTGTTCCCCTCCCTGCAGCACTCATATATATCCATGATCACACATCCTATTTAATCACCACATCAGATTAATAAAAAGAAGGAAAAAAAAAAAGATAATTCGGTTATGGAGAAAAAACAAGTACCACATCGATCAGATTAAAGTAGAATGTTTTCCTCGCCAGAAAACAATCAATGAATTCTACAGTGCAAGTCATCTATAAATAAATAAATAAATAAAATATATATATATATATATATATATATTCAAGAGACAACAACAAGACAAGATAAAATTTCATAGTCATTAGTTTTGGCATATTAATTCAGCCAGTAAACCTGCTAGCTAGGTTATAAGAAGATACAAGGTCAATTCCTCTGCCATGCATGATGTTTTTCTACATGGATCCAACCGCTTTCTACTTTAACCCAGTCCTTCACATAGTAGAGAACTACGTGTTTACTGCTTAAAAGATTTTTTTTTTTTTGAAAAAATATTATAACATCTTAAGGTGATAACTCGAAAATCTAGTTAGTACTTGAAAGTGGTTCAAGCCCCACCATTAATTTGATCATGTAACAATACCTGTTCGCACATAGAACACCATGTCAGCGTGGAGAAGCACAGGGAGGAACAGCGAGCTGGGCTCCATGGTGATGAATTGAAGATGGTAAAGCCCCTTATACCCATCATGCACATCAACGGCTGTGATCACCCCAGATTCAGTGGAGACCAAAGTCCTCCTGCTCTCCTTGGTTACCAGCGGACCAAAGCTTGGACACTCCTCGCCGTTAACGGCCACAAGGGACCACAACAATATCGCTGCGAGCAAAGCTGATGCCATCTTTCTCATACTCTCTTCGCATTCCTTTTTGCTTTATAATATCTCCCAGAGAGAGAATTGAAGCGGTGGAAAGGGACGCGTTTGGGAGACGTGGCGGAGCTGCGAGAAGCGTCGTGCATGGCTGCCAAGTTGTGCGATAGTTAGAGCAAAGAGCGCCACGTGTTGGATGTAACGGTGGTACGTGTGGTAGTTAGAGCAACTTCTCGAGACCAGATATCGCAATGGGTGGGTGGGTGGGCCTTTGATGCATGGGAGATCGATCAGACGGTGGCGACGTCTGGATCAATATTCAATAAGACGGTGGGTACGTCTTGTGGCGCTAGGTTTACGAAGGAAAGTCTTGCAGTACCGGGTCCTGCTGCGCACCGCGCATGCACGCGTAAGCTGAAATTTAAAAAAAAAAAAACATTTTTATTTTTATATGCACGTGTGTCACAGCCTCAACAATGCGCACAGCTAAGAGGGTGGCCCAGCCCATGACGCGCGCATGCGCGGGCAAGATAGGTAGGCGAGGGCATGCTGGATCGGAGACTGACCATGCAATGGGGGTGCGCATGGCCGATCATGGAGCGCGTGAGGTTGACGGGCTATATTTCAGTCAAGCGTAGCAACGTGCGACGTTGGCAAGCTGTGCGCCAAGGGTAGATGCGAATCCAGCTCCAAACGCGACGACATGCGAGGATTCTAGGAATTTTTATTTTTGCACCATCCAAATTGCTCTTCACACCTTCTCTCATTAAAAAAAATATCTTAAACTATTCTTCCCTTTTTTTTCTTCACACCCCCGCTTCCGTCTCCTCCCCTCCCTTTCGGCGCCATTCCCATCTCCTCCCCTTCCCAGCAACACCCCCTTCTAGCCCTTCTCTTCTTCAACAACAGCCCTTTCCTCTTTCCGGCACCGTCCCCTTCCCTCCCATCTCCTTCTCCTTCCGCAACATCCTTCTCCCACTCCTCAGTACCTACTCTCTCCCGGCGCCCCCTAGCTCCCTGGCATCATCCCTTTCTGGCCCCAGTGCCCCTCCCTTCCGGCACCATTCGACCAAACAGGACCGAACGAAGGGTCTCTGTTCGATCCTATTTGACCGAATGGAGGGCCTTCGTTCGATCATGTTTAGCCGAACGGAGGGCCATGGCCGAGCAAAGGCCCTCCATTCGGCCATATTTGACCGAACGTAGGCCCTCCGTTTGACCAAACAGGACCGAACAGAGGCCCTCCGTTCTGTCCTGTTTGACCGAATGGTATCGGAAGGAAGGGGGCATTGGGGGCCGGAGAGGGCCGATGCCGAAAAGCTGAAGAAGGGCGTCGGGAGAGAGCAGGTGTCGAGGAGTGGGAGAGGGTTCTGAGGAAGGGGGGAAGACGGGAGGGAGGAAGGCGGTGCCGAAGAGAGGGAAGGGGGTGGTACCGGAGAAGAGATATTTAGGGGAAGGGGGCAGGGGGTGTGGAGAGAAAAAAGGAAGGGTAGTTTAGACTTTTTTTTAAAAAAATGTGGGAGGGGTGTACTGAGTAATTTGGGCGGTGCAAATAGAAATTTCCGAGGACTCTGTATTGACATCGCCTAGATCAGCCCGGCGACGCATGGCCAAGGCCGAAAGATGAAGCTCGTGCTAGGCGGATCAAACGTCCATCACATTGGTGATGGCACGACGACCGCATGCGCAGACGTGCACATGCTGAGCGCATAGGAAGGCACACGTAGGCTGTGCCTGGCACACGCGCATACTTGGCTAGGCGGGCAAAGTTGGTAGCAGCAGAGCGCACGTGCGTGCGCCCAGAGGCGGGACAACGACCAAGGCTGTCAGGCGGACATTTCAATTTATGTATGGGAAATCGAGCAGACAGTGGTGACTCGATCAATATTAATAAGATGATAAATATATGAAGAAAAAGTCTTGCTATACTGGATCCTACTGCATTGTGCTTAATAATTAGCGCGCGTATGTTAAAAATAAAAAAAAATATTTTTATTTTTAATATGCATGCACACACATCGCGCGTCAAACGTGAGACATGATGCATGCAACCTGCATCATCCGGGATGCATAAAGACTTTTCATATATGAACGGAGTTGGCAACATGGGCGGTAAGCTTGCCTTATTGGATGTACCTTTCAGCATTATGGGCTGGATTAGGCTTCTGATTGGTAGTTCCATTAACTAGCCTCTGGGCCTTCGGAGGGAGTTTTGTTTGCCACTGCCTCCTGGGGAAACACAAGAGAACTCGTTGGATGTTGGCACGTGGAATATGCAACACGGGAAGGATAATGGCTGTGATTTTTGGACAAAATGGGCTTTCGTCACTAACCTGTCCATCAGAATCAAATGGTGGGTGGAGATGAGAAACTACAGGTTGGAGATGCGTGTGCCCTCACCTTTACGGTTTGAACATTAGAGTGTCTCATACCTCTTTCGTTCTTGTATTACAAAGAGGAGTACATAATATTGATTTCGAACAACCCTAGTTATAAGCATTTGCAACGATTACTTATGCTATGAAGCTAGGTGAAGTTCAACTACTCTCTCTCTCTCTCTCTCTCTTTTACAAAAAGATGGAGTTGTGATGATTCAAAGTTCTTCAATCACAAAAGAAGTTGGCACCATCTAATCTACATCAACGCCATCATTAGCGCGTCTCACGGACACACTAGAGGCATGCACCTAAGAAGTCGCCATGAGATGCACACCCGACCAGTTGGCAGATGTATGGCCTTAGATAACATGTCTCGTAATTTAATGGAAACTAATGATTGGCTATCAAAGTATGCAGCCCATAGTACTCATAATATCCTATACAGAGAGGCAAAGTTATCATAACAAGGCAAATGACTCATAAGTGAGATAATTTATATTGTCCCATCACAAGATACGGGACCTTTGCTGAGATGTCATTACTAGATTATAAAAGGAAGGATCAAATATTCATATAACAACAACTAATCTCCATTCTACTAGGGCCTTAAAAGAATTAAGGCTATACTTCATTTTTCTTTAATTTTGTCTGTTAATCCAATTTAATTTGTCTACGGACCCAAGGGCTATAAAGTCTGCCTTTGACTTCCCTCATCATCTCTCTATTAACTTGAGCATCAAAGAGTCTACCTTAGCTGTTACCGTTGGATTTAGTAATGACCTTATTAGTGCATAAGGTCCTACATCATATTTTGGCATCATTTACCTTATTGGTGTACTGTCAATAATATTATTAATAATGACACCACCTACATTTGGCTTTGGGACTAGATTCCTTTCTCTACCTGCTTTAGAGATTATCACATATATGCAATTCATCTAGTTGCAGTAGTAAGTTGAAGCACTTACCACACTAGTTTGAAGCCTAGTTTTTCAGCTGGCATAAATAGCAAAATTGACACTATTGATGTAGCCAACATTGCTAGATCAAAGCCATCAAGAAGCGAACCTTACAGATACCTCAAAAGCAAGGACTCACAATGAGGAGGTGTAATGAACAATAGATAGAGCCTGCATTGTAGAGCCCTCATCATCTCTAAAAGGACTAGAATAAAAGATTTTGACTTGAGACACCAACTCAAAGCCAAGAACAAACATCTCGACATCATAATGAGAGAAGTCTCCAGGTTTGGCCCTCTGAATGACTTTGATTTTTGGAGATTGATTTTTCATTTATAGAAAAAATTATGAGGAAGCTCCTACCATCTAAATTCAAAATACCACAACTGAAGTAGTATGATGGATTGGGTGACCCAAAGACCACTTAGAGACATACGAAACTCTAATGATATTCCAAGAGGCCTCGAACGCCATCACATACAAAGTGATCCCCATCACTCTAAAGAAAGTAGCCCAATGTTAGCATTACGGCCTCAAGCAAGCTCCATTGCCTCCTTCAAAGGGATTGAGAGACAATTCCTCGTTCACTTTATTACAAGTATCAAGCAAAGAAGATCAGCTTATGTCAGATGTCCCTGAAGCAGCACAAGAAAAGCCATTGCATGACTACATTAAGTGTTTCTATAACTAGGTGATTGAGGTCAAAGACTTTTAGCACTTCATGACTATTGCTAATCTCATGCACAAAATATTGGATTCATCCTTTAGCTTCTTACTTGGTAAGAAAGAGTCAAAGAATATGGCAAAACTTTTGACCAAAATTAAGAAGTACATCAAGAATGAAGAAGCCTTCAAAGGGAAGCATGAAGCCATTATCTTATCCTTGGAAAATATGTGCTTTGATTAAGGAGATTCGAAGAGAGCTGAAAGGAGGTGAAGGAAGTATAAGCCTGAAATCCAAAAGCTAAGGAGCCTACCTTGACATGGCGCCAACTATGCTTTGCCGACCACCTCAATGTCTTGATGGAAGACCCATAACAAACCCTTCTTTTGGTGGCTCAAACCAATGAAAGAAAAATCAGAGAACAAATATATAGGCAGATATTGTTGCCTCCACATAAACCATAGTCATAATACTGAGGAGTATTGGTACCTAAAGGATGGGATGAAAATCTCATTTAAAGAAGCTACTTCAAGAAGTACATCCAATGTAATGGAAGCTCCTCCAAAAGATTAAGAAGCCAAGGTGAATAAACTGCATCAAAGAAGCATATAGTTAGAGTGATCTATATCATCTTTGGATAATTAGTTAAACGTGATGGAATATCTGATATGTCATCCCAAAACGGTAACATAGATTGGTTGACATGATGACACATCAACTATTATGTCAATATTAATTGACCCTAAATAATGAGACATTAGGAATGTAACATTCTTAAAGCATAAAGAATTAAACTATAATAATTAAAAGTTTAAGAATCAAAATAAATTTTGAGTTAAAGCTTACGAACCAAAATTTATTTTCATTTTTTTAAGACCAGACTTGATTTTTAGATTGAATCTATTTTTTAATCCAAACATGCTTCGTGAGTCTATATTTAATATGCCAAACTCTTAATTTTCAAAGGTGGGCCATCTAAATGGGCACAAGCGTCCCGTTCCAAAGATTTCTTCATGCTCTCATTCTCACTCTTATTCTTCATCTTAGTTTTTCCTATGTCCTGACAATGCCACCCGGCCTCATTCATACCTTCTCCATACCCAAGCACTTCCCAGCCATCCTCTATCCTCTATTGATGCCCACCTATCTCAGCCTTTCCCTCTGAATCCAATCTGATCTTTTTATCCCCTTTCCTCCAAGAAGGGAAGTTAATGATTCGATCACAAGTTATGGTGATTTTGTGCCCTATTAGGCTAATGAATTTTTCGTATTAACTTTTGTAACTATCCCTCCTTTTGTAGGTTAAAAGGTAATACGAGCATCTAGTGAGAAACATTTCATGCTATTGTACATAAAAAAGACAAATAAGGAAAAGACAAATAAGGAGAGAGGCATGCAAGCATAATAGTAACAAAGAGAGAGAGAGAGTAAAGCTTATTAATTGAGGCACACCCTAAGGCACTTTTTTTTGAGAAAGATTTATACCTCTGTAAGGTTCATGGATTTCTTGGTGGCTTTCTTCCGAGATACAATGATCTTCTCATGAACTATGTACTTAGTAGATGTTCTTTATAACTCCATTAGAATTGGAACAATCAAATAGAACCCAGATTGGAAAGAGCTTTAGAGAGAAATTTTAAAATTATTGTTAAATCTTATAAGACAAACTTATATTTTATAAAGCAAAGCTTCCATTAGCACTCCTTGATATAAGCCCCTCAAAAAGGTACAAGTAGCCCTTAGTGGTAAAAATGGTTAGTTAGTTAAGCTAATCAAGTCATCACACAAATATGACAGTCCCATAGGAGTAAAATTGATAAAATCATGCAATAAATCTAGTCCAATTTTATTACCACTACAAAAAAAAAAAAAGAATCGCAACTCTTTTTCCCATAGCGTCGAGAAAATCCGAAACCTGCCGACGACGCTTTTTCTCATAAACGTCGGGAACTTAATGACGCTTTAAAGTGTGGTTAAATTTAATTAAAAAAATTAATTAAAAAATTAATTTTTTTAATGAATACCGATGCTAAAAAGCGTCGGTATCTTAAATTTTTTTTTACCCCGATGCCGGCTTTAAAAAGCATCACCGTATTTTTATCTTTCGCGCCCCTAGGTTTCAACTTCTGTTTCAATTTTCATCCCAAAAAATTTGGCACAGTTTCCTCCCGCTCCTGCTTCTTTCTCTCTGATTCGAGATTTAAGGGGGCATTTGATGCATCGCCAGGTAATCCTGAATGGTAATGTGGATTACCTATAAGATAGATTACCACTAGATAGATTGCCAGTAATGCTGATTACTGTGTTTGGTATGCACAGGTAATCTTATAGTAATATTGATTACTGTATTGGTATGACAAACAGATTACCAGTCATATAGCATCAAATCCCCAAAATATCCCTAAATCAAATCTATTAAAAGTATAATATAAAAGTATAATATAAAAGTTTATTTATCATATAAATATGAGCATTATCTGTTATTTATTCTTTTAAAATAAGATAAACATTAGCCTTTCTTGGCTTTTTGGGAAAGAATAATTTTAAAATATTGTTAGATACAAACAATCGTTCCATGCCTACAAAGTTTGAATAAAAGGATGATAATTTACCTTTGAAATCGATCGGATTTGATGGCATCTCCACCTTTCCTCTTTCCTCTTGCTCACGGCCTCTCTTTTTATTCTCTTTCTGTTAGGAGGTAAAACCGTCATTGCATTAACATCCGTGCAAGGAGGCTAAGACCGACCTCCTCCCTTCGTCTCTCCCGAGCTTCCAGTAGCTCGGCTCTCCCGAACTCCCATAGCTCGCCTCTCCCGAGCTTCCCTAGCTCGGCTTCCCCGAGCTCCCATAGCTCGCCTCTCCCGAGCTTCCCTAGCTCGGCTTCCCCGAGCTCCCATAGCTCGACTCTCCCGAGCTCCCATAGCTCGCCTCTCCCAAGCTTCCCTAGCTCGGCTTCCCCGAGCTTCCGTAGCTCGACTCTTCCGAGCTCCTATAGCTCGTCTCTCCCGAGCTTCCGTAGCTCGACTCTTCCGAGCTCCCATAGCTCATCTTCCCAAGCTCTCGTAGCTCGTCTCTCTCGAGCTTCCTATAGCTCGACTCTCCCGAGCTCCCATAGCTCGTCTTCCCCGAGCTTCCATAGCTCGGCTCTCCCGAGCTCCCATAGCTCGACTCTTCCGAGCTCCCATAGCTTGCCTCTCCCGAGCTTCCATAGCTTGCCTCTCCCGAGCTTCCCTAGCTCGGCTTCCCCGAGCTTCCGTAGCTCGACTCTCCCGAGCTCCTATAGCTCGTCTCTCCCAAGCTTCCGTAGCTCGACTCTCCCGAGCTCCCATAGCTCGTCTTCCCCGAGCTTCCATAGCTCGGCTTCCCCGAGCTCCCGTAGCTCGTCTCTCTCGAGCTTCTTGTAGCTCGTTTCCCCCGAGCCTCCATGGCCCGGCTTCACTGAACGACCCACGATCCAATACTCACCTCCGCGGAACCTGACGCGGGAGAGCCTACGCCTACTGTAACAGCACCCTAGGCAAGGAATCATGCTGAGAAGTGGTCTAGAACCTATCAAGGCTACCTGAGACCTACACATCTACCAGATCTCAAGCCATCAAGGAGCTCTCCCAGCCGTCGATCCTCTAACAGACAAGATACAGATCCCAACAGCCCCACAACGGTCTGATTCGATCCACTCCCGTATCCTAACAACCTCTGAACCTTCCAGAAGACGCTTAAGATCCAGGTGACAGCCTATAAGTATCACACTCACAGATTCCCTCAGGTACGTGCGCGCTCACACCCTCACTCCCCACTCTCCTGCTCTCCTGCTGCTCATCGGTGCTCTCACCCTCTAGAGCTCCGATTGGCCGCCCCCTAGAGAGACTCCCCGGAAAGATTCACCTCCCCGTTTTCTGATTGATCGCCGATTTCTCTCACTGACTTGAGCGTCGGAGGGTCTTCCATGGAGGGCCACCCCCAACGCCTCTCATGCGAGGACTTGTGTGCAGGTCTGCCCCCCTGGAGATCGACTGCCCAAGTCGGAGGACGGATCCCGGCGGCAACAGATTGGCACTAGAGGAAGGGCCTCAAGTCCCATTAAAACTTGAAGAAAGGAGACAAGGATCCTAATCTGGAGTAGAACCTCTCTAATGGCCAATCGAAGAAGAGCAACCTATGAAGCTCAAGATCAGGTCGCTTTCCAGAGGCCTGATCCGACGAGCGGTGTAGCGCCGCAACCACCACCAGTCGAAACCCCGTCACCGCTTGCCATCCCGGTAACCCAGGACCAGTTTGCCTCGCTGGTCCAATAAGTTCAGACTCTGACCCACCTAGTCCAGGAGCGCCTTACGGCTCCTCCGGCTCCACACTTTCATAAGGAAGCGGCGGTTCCTTCTTCGCCGGCGACTTCCTTCTCTAGTCTGCACAAATCCGCGGACCCCCCGCATCGACCTAGAGGGGACAAGCCAGTCCTGCGAGGCGGTCATGATAGAGATCCTCCCAGATCTCGGCAAGCCCGGTCTCTCTCTTCGGTGACCTCCCACCATGATTCGATGCCGTCCCTGCGATCTTCTCGCCCAGCTCCTCTTCTAGCTGGCGAAGAGGAGATCCGTCGTCAGATTCAGGAAATGCGTCAGGAACTGAACGCCGCCAAGCAGGCCCATCCATCCCAGCCCAAAGTGGAGCAGGGCATCCCTTTCTCTAAGGAAATTATGGAGGAAGTGATTCCCTCCCATGTCAAGTTACCAGCCGTCGAACCTTACCACGACTCTTCTGACCCGGACGACCATCTTAGCAGCTTCCGGTCAATAATGATGTTCCATGGAGCATCTGACGCGGTCCTCTGCCGCGCTTTCCCCTCCACCCTCAGGGGATCTGCCCGGACCTGGTTCAATGCTTTAAAACCAGGTTCCATCGATTCATTTGACGAGCTGAGCCGCCTTTTTATTGGTCAGTTCGTCAGCAGCCGCCGCCACCGACGAAGATCCGACTCCCTCTCTGAAGTTAAGCAGAGAGAGGGGGAGTCCTTGAGAAATTATCTTGGCCATTTTAATAAGGCCATGTTAGAGGTGGACCACCTTAATCATGAGGTGGCTATGTCTGCCTTGGCGGGGAGAGTCTCGAAGGAAAGCGACTTCTACCTGGCTATGGAGGTCAGCTACCCCCCCAGCCTCTCTGATATGATGGCCTTGGAGGACAAGTACGCCAGGGTCAAAGAATCACGAAGAGTTGCCCGCACCGAGCAGGCAAAGAAGAAGGAGCCCAAGGGCCCCGACATTCATCGTCCCGCCCGTCGGCCAAGTCCGTCTCGCTGCCAAAGAGTTCCCCCGCTGCCACCAAGGAATCGCTCCCGGAGCCCTCCCAGGAGATTCGACCACTACACTCCGTTGACTGTGCCCCGGGCGCAAATCCTCATGGAAATAGAGCGCCAGCTCCCCCGACCAGTACCTCTCCGAGGGAACCCGACCCGAAGAGATCCCACCAAGTACTGCCGTTACCACCGGGAGCACTGCCACGACACTAAAGAATGCTGGCAGCTAAAAAATGAAATCGAGAGGCTGATCCAGCGGGAGCGACTGAATCAGTTCAGGAGGGCGCCCGAGCCACAGAAAGGAGGTGACCGCCAGTCCGAACTTCAATAACCTCCTCCTCCATCGAATCCGCCCGTGATCGGCCGCATTAACATGATCGAAGAGGCCGGCGGATCGAGCCCCAGGGGCGACAGTGAAGGATCGGCGCCGAAGAAGGCACGGACGGGCGAGCTCTCCTTCTCCGATGATGATCTCCAAGGGATACAGCTTCCCCATAAAGACGCACTAGTTGTATCCCTCAATTTAAATAACTATGATGTAAGCCGAATCCTTGTTGATAGTGGAAGTTTGGTGAATATTTTGTACCTCGGTGTGTTTGCCAGGATGAAATTACTCATGGAAAACCTGCGAGCCATGGATTCCACCCTGATGGGATTCACTGGCGACGTCATCGTCCCGAAAGGGGTCGTCACCCTGATAGTCCGTGCGGGAACCTGGCCCCTTGTAGCCATTATCCAGACAGACTTCCTAGTAACCGACCTCAGATCTCCATACAATGCGATATTCGCAGGCCCGGCCTGATGTCCCTCAAGGCAGTTGTCTCCATCCCGCATCTGTCCATGAAATTTCCCACCGAGCGAGAAGTTGGAGTTGTTCGAGGAAGTCAGGCCATGGCTCGGCAATGCTTCGTTACAAGCCTTCAGTCTAGAATGCCGGAGGTTGATGGGCTGGACGCTCGGGAGGACTTCACCGAACAGCGAGGAGAATCGGCATAGGAATTGGAGGAGGTGCCATTGGACGAGGCTCGTCCCGACCGAATTATAAAAATTGGGTCGCTGCTCAAAGGAGAGTCTCGGCGCAGATTGATCAGGTTCCTCCGGAGCAACGCTGACATCTTCGCCTGGTCCGCCTCCGATATGCCTGGGATCAGCCCCAAGGTTCTCGTCCATCATCTCAACGTGGACGAGATGCATAGGCCCATCAAGCAGAAAAAGAGAAGCTTCGCCCCAGAGCGATAAAAGGCCATTGAAGAAGAGGTAGACAAACTCATCAAGGCTAATTTCGTTCGGGAGGTAAATTATCTGAGCTGGCTATCAAACGTCGTCATGGTGAAGAAGTCGAACGACAAATAGAGAATTTGCATCGACTTCACCGACCTCAACAAAGCCTGCCCGAAGGACAGCTTCCCCTCCCTCGGATCGACCAGCTTGTGGACGCCACCTCAAGTCACCAGATGCTGTCATTCATGGATGCCTATTCAGGCTACAATCAGATCCGAATGGCCCCTGAGGATGAAGAAAAGACGCCTTCATAACCGACCGAGGTACCTATTGTTACCGTGTCATGCCTTTTGGTCTTAAAAATGCAGGTGCAACCTACCAGAGGCTGGTTAACAAAGTATTCAAGGAGCAAATCGGCCGGAATATGGAGGTGTATGTGGACGACATGCTGGTCAAAAGCAAGGAGGCATCACAGCATGTCGAGGACCTCACAGAGAGCTTTGCAATGCTGCGCAAGTACGGAATGAGACTCAATCCGACCAAATGCGCCTTCGGCGTTAATTCTGGGAAGTTTCTTGGCTTCATGGTCTCCCAGCGAGGTATCGAAGCTAACCCCCAGAAGATTCAAGCTCTCCAACAAATGGCACCCCCAGCATATGTTAAAGAGGTCCAGCGCCTAACTGGAGGATAGCGGCTCTTAACCGCTTTGTGGCACGGTCGGCCGAGAGATGCCTCCCCTTCTTCAAAACCCTTCGGTCGGCTAAAAACTTCCAGTGGACTCTGAATGCCAAAAGTCATTTTAGGATCTCAAGAAATATCTCGGCTCGCCCCCACTTCTCAGCAGTCCGGCCCCGGGCAAGACCCTATTCTTGTACCTGGCTATTTCTGAGGGTGCCGTTTGTTCGGTGCTGGTCAGGGAAGAAGGCAAAGTCCAGAAGCCGATCTACTATGTCAGCAAGCTACTCACGATGCGGAGACGAGGTACAGCAGAATTGAGAAGATGGTGCTGGCCTTAATTACCTCAGTTCGGAAGCTGCGACCGTACTTCCAAGCATATTCTGTGACGGTCCTGACCGACCAACCCATCCAGGCAGTAGTCCACCATCCCGAGATGTCGGGAAGAATGACCAAGTGGGCCGTCGAGTTGAGCGAGCATGACATACACTTTCAGCCTTGCCTAGCTATCAAAGCTCAGGTGCTTGCCGACTTTCTCCTCGAGTGTACCATCCCGGAGGACGGCTCTACCCCAGACTCCCTTGAAGAACCAAAAACTGGAGCCCGGTGGCTCCTCCATGTCGATGGGTCATCTAATGCCCATCGCTCCGGTGCGGGCCTGGTTCTCACCAGTCCGGAGGGGGTAACCTTCAAATATGGCGTCCATTTCTCCTTCCGGCCTCCAACAACGAAGCAGAGTACGAAGCCCTGTTAGCCGGCCTCCGAATCGCCTGCAATCTGAAGGTGGAGAAGCTTAGCGCCTTCACCGACTCTCAACTGGTAGCCGGTCATGTACGAGGAGAGTTTGAAGCCCGGGAGCCGAGCATGGTTCGATATCTTCAGGAGGTGCGGAGCTGCTTCCCCATTTTGCCGAATTTGAAATCATTCAGATCCCCAGGTCCGAGAATGCCGCGCCGACCTACTCTCTCGATTGGCAACTGCGGAGTCGATGGACGCCGAACAAAAGTTCCACCTGGAGACTCTGGAAAGGCCCAGCATCGCAGAAGCCGACCGGATAATGCAGGTCGAAGCTGAACCATCATGGTTCGACCCTATTCTTAAATATCTCAAAGAGGGTCGCTTCCACCCGACCGAAGAGAAGCTAGAAAGCTGAAGCTACAGGCCACCCACTATGTGCTGATCGACAACCAGCTTTACAAACGGTCCTTCTCATGCCACTGCTCAGGTGCCTTCGCCCGTCCGAAGCAGATTATGCTCTGCGCAAGGTACATGAAGAGATTTGCGATAACCATCTGGGAAGTCGGTCCCTATGCCACAAGGTACTGCGACAAGGCTACTACTGGCCGACCATGCAGAAGGATGCGGACGACCTAGTCCGAGCCTGCGACCCATGCCAGAGGCATTCAAGCATCCAAAGGCTCCCCTTCGCCGAACTAGTTTCCATATCCTTCGCCTGGCCTTTCGCCAAATGGGGGATGGACATCCTCGGCCCATTCCCGCTTGCCATGGAACAGCGAAAATTCTTATTTGTCGCCATTAACTACTTCACTAAATGGGTCGAGGCGGAAGCAGTTGCACAAATAACCGAAGCACGGCCAGAGATTTTGTATGGAGGTCCATCATCTGCCGATTCGGCCTCCCACATACCATAATCACCGATAACGGTAAGCAGTTTGATAACTCCAAATTCTGCCAGTTCTGTGAGGAGCATGGAATCCGTCACCACCTCACCTCAGTCGGGCATCCACAAGCCAACGGAGCGGCTGAAGTGACCAATAGGACCCTCCTTCAGGGGATCAAAGCTCGCCTTTCCAGAGCCCAAGGCAGATGGACGGATGAGCTGCATCATGTTCTATGGGCCTACCACACCACCCCGAGAATCCCGACAGGTGAAACCCCATTCCGGATGGCCTTCGGTACGGAGGCCGTTATCCCTGTGGAGATAGGCCTCCCATCGTTGCGGGTAGAAAGCTACTCAGAGGAAGCTAGTGACGAACAGCTCCGCACCAATCTCGATCTGATAGAGGAGATTAGAGAGAAGGCCCGGATCAGAGTGGCTGCTTATCAACAAAGGGTGGCCCGCTACCACGCCTCCAGAGTCAAAGGGAAAGCCTTTCTGCGCGACCTTGTTCTCCGGAAAGCCTCTGTTTCCAAACCACTGGAACAAGGAAAGCTGGCACCAAACTGGGAAGGCCCATACCAAGTAGCGGAGATCATTGGACCGGAAACCTACAAGCTGCAAGATCTAAACGGAAAGTCTGTCCCCTGAATGTGGAACGCGGACAATCTCCGTAAGTATTATCAATAGGGTATGTCCTCTATAAGTCCACTTTTATATACCTTATTATACCTTCCTGTCGGCACGTGTTTTCGTAATTTGCAACGTGAATCATCATGCATTACATTGCCAAAGATTGCGAAAAGAAACAGGTGCTGCTCACCAATCCTCGGCACGACCGAGCTATCTATCCGAACAGGAATTCTCCGAACCTTGGCAGGGCCAAGTAAAAATCTCCGAACCTCGGCAGGGCCGAGCAACAAATTCTCCAAACCTTGGCAGGGCCAAGTAAAAATCTCCGAACCTCGGCAAGGCCAAGTAACAAATCCTCCGAACCTTGGCAGGGCCAAGTAAAAAATCTCCGTACCTCGGCAGGGCTGAGCAATAATTTCTCCGAACCTTGGCAGGGCCAAGTAAAAAATCTCCGAACCTCGGCTGGGCTGAGCAACAATTTCTCCGAACCTTGGCAGGGCCAAGTAAAAATTCTTCGAACCTCGGCTGGG
>UESW01004090.1:351631-374876 GCA_900491605.1 Calamus simplicifolius | reverse complement strand
GAAGATGATTGGATTTGAGCTTTTCTTCTTTTCTTCTTTTCCTCTTCTCTTTTGAGATGTTGAATCAAGCCTCAGCTCCGATTCTTCACAGATGTTGCAGATGAGAAGTTGGGAAATCACAAAAACAGAGCTTTTGGAAAATCCTCGATTTTTCAAGTTGAACGCCTTGGATTTCTCTTTGAGCTTTTTGGAGTGGAAGAATTTGACGTGGATTCTTTTCTCTTGATTTCTTGCTCAAGACCTCTCAGATTTTTTCAATATGATTTCTCTATTTTTTCATTTTTCCTCTCTTTTTTTTTCTATTTTTCAAACGAACGCTCTTCCCCCTTTTTATAGATTCCATTTAATCCATTTTTGGGTGTGAAACTAGCCGTTGGAATGTACCTGAAAGTTTTTCCATACATGAAATATAGCCGTTAGGGGTTAGGTAAAGAAAATATTACCGTTTGAGCTGATCTGGCAATTTAAAAATTGTTTGACAGGTTGGAGTCGGCTCCAACTTTTCAGGTGTCGGCTCCAAGTCGTGTATCCAAAAATAGAAAGTTCTGAGCTCGTTGAGGAGTCGGCTCGAAAAAGTAAAGTGTCGGCTCGCCATGTTCAGGTGTCGGCTCCAAGAGACTGTAAGTGTCGGCTCCAAGGTAGTCAAAAATCATGCGTTCTGTCCCCATGTTGGAGTCGGCTCCAGACACTGTAAGTGTGACTCCGAAACTCTGGGTGTGGCTCCGAAACTCTGGGTGTCGGCTCCGGACCGTATCAAAAATCAGAAAGACATTTGATTGGCCATGGGGTCGGCTCCAGACTTTCTAGGTGTCGACTCCAGGCTCTGAATTTTGAACTTACCTTTGGCACTTGATTCAAAAAAACATTTCTTGATGCCTTTTGATTAAACAAATATTTTTAAGCCCTGAAACACTTGTTAAATTTATTAGTAACACAATGAATATACTCAATTCCTTTATTAATCATCAAAATCAATAATTGGGTCAACAATCTCCCTTTTTGATGATTATAAAAACATTGAGTATATGCATAGGATTCTCAAATCAAAATTTTCAAAGATGTGATCCTCACAGGTAAGCTCCCCCTGAATAAGGTAGCTCCCCCTATGAAGTTCAATTTAACAATTGTTCTTCCTTTTGCTTTACATTTTACATTTTAGTTTGATACCTACAATTCAGTTATATCAATTTTCACTTAAGCTTATATATCCAAAATAATTTAATCAATCAAATACCAATCAAAGCATAACTAATCAATGCATATACGACATAACTTTCTCCCCCTTTTTTGTAATCAACAAAAAGATTAAGAAGAGTAAAATGATAACATTGATAGATCAAAAGATAATTTCATTACATCAAAAAGTAGGTATTACAAAGTGAAACTGAACTTTGTCAAGCATCAAACTATACATCATTACATTAAGATTTCAAGATAAAACATCAAACTACATTGAATCAAAAACTTGTACTTCATTACATGATAATTACAGATTAGTTCTAATAATCCTTTGTAAACGTTCTAAAATCTTTCCATCCCATCACTCTGAGTTGCTACAAATTCTTTTAATCTTCTATCAACAAAAGAGCAAGCAGTCATGATCTTATCTTGAAGTTCAGCATTGCATCTTGAGTAGGTTTCTGAGTCTCCACAAATATCCTTAAGTTCTTCAAATATATTCTTTAGATCATTCCTTAAGGATTCAGCAGATGAGCTAAGAGTGGACTCAATTTTACTAATGCGATCTAAAGAGTAAAGGGTCTCTTTTAAATTCATAAATGACTGTCAAACTCAGTCTTCATTTCATCCTTCTGAGCAGCAAGTAGACTTTTAAGTTGCTCCAATTGAATGTCTGAAAATCCGACTGATGAAGTAGATGGAGGTACCGAAACTGGAGCAGGAGCAGGAGCAGGAGCAGGACTGTCAGGCTGTGAGAAGGAACCCTCACAGACGGACCAGCCTCAAAAGGTGCTGAAGACCTCATTCAGTGGCTCTCACATCCAAACTGCCTTTCCTCTCCCATTGTCCATTGATCTTCACAAATCCCATCCGATGAACTGTAGCCAAACTATAGTAGTCAGTATGCCTAAGGTTCTTGGAAGGCTCATTATCCAAAATCACAACTCCTTGGCTCCTGAAAACCATAGTCAAAATCATGCCGTAGGGTAGGGAAGATCTCCTTTTTCCTCCAGCCTCGGCCATATAGAAAATCATCATTGCAGCAAGGTTTATGGGTTGACCAGTCAACACACTATCCATCACCACTATGTCTCGCTCGAGACATACTCAAATCGTCCGGTCTTAGGAAATAAAATTCTGCTGCAAATATTGTGAAGTAACCTCAACTCCAAGGGCAATTGGTTAGCCCTAACCTCTTCAAATTCTGTTACCTCTCTCCCTAACATCCTTGACAGAGCATCTGACCTCTCACTGTGAACATCTGCCGCTAATCCAATGATAGGAATGCTTAGAAGATTTCCTAATTTCTGAAAAGTAAGGTGGATTCTTTTACCTCTAACAGAGCTTACGATCCCACCATCACCTCTTGACAAATTGAAGTAGAACTCCTTGACAAGGGCCGGATAGGTAGGAACATCTAATGAGCACACTTTATCCCATCCTAGCTCTTTGAGTTGATTTCCAATTGAAAAACCCTCGGACTCAAAGAATTCGAAATCGACCTTTCTACCCATGTGATTACTCTCCCGGCTAAGGTGTCTACCTGAGGAGAAGAAGGGCCTGGATTGTCCGATTGGGTTGTGGAATCCTCGCTCGGAGACGGCTCGCAGACGGGTCGCCTTGCCGAACGTTTTCCAGTCGTCACGGGCGCTCCAAGTATGGATCCTCTCCTCTTAGGTGCCATTTAGATCCTTAGGAAAGTTTGAATAGAGTGGAATTTGAGTTGGGGAGGTTTTGAGAGAGTTTGGGAAGAGTTTGGTTAGGATTGAAAATGAATGAATGACGAAGGTGTCGACTCTGCCCTAATAAATTCGATTTGGGACCCCCAGGTGTCGACTCCCGCAAAGTCGGGTGTCGACTCCAAATCGCTAACACAGTCAGCGCTCGAACTGGAGTCGGCTCCACTTATACGGGTGTTGGCTCCAAGGTCAGGGACCGAGAGCGACACAGACGAGGTGTCGACTCCACTGACAGTTTTAGAGAAAAAAAATGAGATTCAAACATCTGAAACTTGTCAAAATAGGTTCAATAAAATTTTGAAAAAATCTTTGGAATATGAAGAACAAATTGCTCAGATGACTAGATAATTTGTCCTTAAAATTATGAAAGGAATATCAAGAAATTAATAGAAATCTAGATAGCCATTCCTTAGAGTTTCAAAATCATTCCAAAGGGTCACAAATCCCTAATTCACCTCTAAGATAACAAAATCTCTCTTCACTTAAAGGTTTTGTAAATATATCAGCTAATTGTTCTTCAGTATTAACATAATCAAGACAAATTTCATTATTAGCTACATGTTCTCTTATAAAGTGATATCTAATTTCAATGTGTTTTGTTCTTGAATGTTGAATTGGATTTTTTGTTAAATTTATTGCACTCGTATTATCACATCTAATAGGAGTTTTATCAAGTGTTATGCCATAATCTTCAAGTTGTCTCTTAATCCAAGGATTTGAGCACAGCAACTTCCAGCTGCAACATATTCTGCTTCAGCAGTTGATAATGCAACCGAATTTTGCTTTTTGCTAAACCAAGAGATTAAGTTACTTCCTAAAAATTGACATGCACCACTTGTGCTTTTTCTATCTAGTTTGCATCCAGCATAGTCAGAATCAGAATATGCAATCAAGTTTAATGTTGAGTCTCTAGAGTACCATAAACCTACATTTTTAGTTCCACTTAAAAATCTTAAGATTCTTTTCACAGCAATTAAGTGAGATTCTTTAGGTTCAGATTGAAATCTAGCACATAAACAAACAGCAAACATGATATCTGGTCTACTAGCTGTTAAGTAAAGCAGAGATCCGATCATACCTCTATAATGTTTTTGATCTACTTTCTTACCATCTTCATCTTTGTCCAATTTGCATGAAGGACTCATAGGTGTTCCAAGTGGTTTGATTGACTCCATTCCAAACTTCTTGAGAAGTTCTTTTGTGTATTTTGCTTGATTGATGAAAATCCCCTCTTTGCTTTGCTTGATTTGAAGTCCTAGAAGAAGTTGAGTTCTCCCATCATGCTCATTTCGAATTCACCCTGCATTAACTTAGCAAATTCTTGACACAAAAGATTGTTAGTAGCACCGAATACAATATCATAACATATATTTGTACTACTAATAAATCCTTGTATTTTCTTTTCAAAAATAGTGTTTTATCAACATTTCCTCTTGTAAAATATTTTCAATCAGAAATTTACTTAATCTTTCATACCAAGCTCTAGGTGCTTGTTTTAAACCATATAGTGCTTTGTGCAATTTAAAAACATGATTTAAAAATTCATGATCTTCAAAACCAGGAGGTTGTTCAACAAAAACTTCCTCATTTATAAATCCATTTAAAAATGCACTTTTAACATCCATTTGAAATAAATTGATATGCATATGACATGCAAATGCGAGTAATAATCTAATTGCTTCTAATCTAGCTACAGGTGCAAAAGTTTCATCAAAATCAATTCCTTCTTCTTGATTATATCCTTTTGCGACTAATCTAGCTTTGTTTCTAATTACTATGCCATTTTCATCCAATTTATTTCTAAATACCCATTTTGATCCTATAAGAATGATCTTTAGGTCTATCTACAAGGGTCCAGACATTATTTCTAGTAAATTGATTTAATTCCTCTTGCATAGCTAACATCCAATTATTATCTTTTTCAGCCTCTTCAATAGTTTTAGGTTCAATTTGAGATACAAATGCAAGATGATTATTGATGTTTCTCATTGATGATCTAGTTCTTACTCCTTGAGATGGATCACCTATAATTAATTCTTTTGGATGACCATAGGCATATCTCCAATCTCTAGGAAGATCTACATCATTATGATTTGCATCAACAACATCAACACTAGGAGAATCATCATCTTTAACTTCTTGTTCATGATCTGAAGATACATTTATATTCAATTTTTTAATGTCTCTTTCTAATATTTGTATCTTTCTCATCATCAATCTTTCCTGAACTCGATGCTAAAGATTCATCAAAAATTACATGAATAGATTCTTCTACAATTAAGTTTCTCTTGTTAAACACTCTATAGGCTTTACTAGATGTTGAATATCCTAAGAAAATGCCTTCATCAGATTTTGCATCAAATTTTTCTAGATTATCTTTACCATTATTATGAATGAAACATTTACAACCAAATGCATGAAAGTAACTTATGTTTGGTTTTCTATTGTTCCATAGTTCATAAGGAGTTTTCTTAATGATTGGCCTAATTAAAGCTCTATTAAGAATGTAGCATGCGTGTTTATAGCTTCCGCCCAAAAGTATTTTGGTAGGTTGCTTTCACATAGCATGGTACGGGCCATGTCTTCTAAAGTTCTATTTTTTCTTTCTACAACTCCATTTTGTTGTGGTGTTCTAGGTGCTGAAAAATTATGATGGATGCCATTTTCAATGCAAAAGTTTTCAAATAAATGATTTTAAATTTAGTGCCATGATCACTTCTAAGAGACACTATGGTGTTGTTTTTCTCATTTGTGACCTTCTTGAAGAATTTCAAAAATAGTGGAAAGGTCTCATCTTTATGAGCTAAAAATAATACCCAAGTGTATCTAGAATAATCATCTACAATCACAAGTCCATATTTCTTTCCTCCTAGACTAGTGGTTCTAGTAGGTCCAAAAAGATCATGTGAAGTAGTTCGAGTGGCCTAGAAGTGGAAACAATATTTTTAGTTTTGAAAGAGTTTCTAGTTTGTTTTCCAAATTGACATGCATCACAAATTTTGTTATTTTCAAAGTCTAGTTGTGGAAGACCTTTTACTAAATCCATTCTAATTAATTTTGAAATTAGGTGTGTGCTTGCATGACCTAATCTACGATGCCATAACCAATCAATCTTATTCATATTAGCATTATTAGCAACTAAGCAATGATTACTAGTAGACAAATTATCTAAATCAATCAAGTATACATTGCCATTTCTATTTCCAGTAAAAACAATGCTATTATCAATGGGATTAGAAACAGTGCAGATAGAAGCTTCAAATGATACTTTAAAACCTTTATCACATAATTGACTAATACTAATTAGATTATGTTTTAAACCATTGACATATAAACATTTTAATATATGTGGAGGGAGTTATTTGAATTTTACCAAACCCCATGATTTGGCCTTTGCCATTGTCACCAAACGTAACAACTCCTCCTCTTTTGCTTTCAAGGGTGATGAATTGATCCTTGTCACCCGTCATGTGTCTTGAGCAGCCACTATCGAGATACCACTTTCGTTTGCTCTTTTGGCCGCAAGACACTCCTGCAAAAATGATCAAGTCTTATATTTAGGTACCCAAGCTTCTTGGGTCCTTCATGGTTAGTAGCATAAAAGATTGTTCCTTTGGGAACCCATATTTTCTTTCTTTACTACTTAAATTCTTGTTACTATTTCTTGCCTTACATTCATAGGATTTATGGCCTTTCTTGTTACAATAATGCATGTAACATCATCTTTATTTGGTTCTTTTCTGAAAAAGTTTTTGACAAACTTTTGTTTTATGTTAGGCCTATATCCTAATCCAGCTTATCAAATATAGCTCTTTGATTACTCAATAATAAATTAAGTTTTTTAGAACTATTAGTGAATTTATCAACAATATTTTTATATTTATCAACTTCCTTCTTTAATTTATCATTTTCATTGGAGATTGATTCTCTTTCTTTTGTTAAATTATCTTTTTCAGATTTCAGCATCTCAATCTCATGAGTAAGTTATCTTTTTCTTTAATGAGAATTGAATTATCATTTTTTAAAAATTTGTATTTCTTTTTCAAGGCTTTAAAATCATCAACTAGTTCATTAAAAGCTTCAAACAATTCATCAAATGCGAAATCATCACAAGGGTTTTCAGAACTTACCTCGTTGTCATCGTTTGCCATAAAGCAAATGTTTGCAACTTCTTTTTGTTCTTCCTCTGAAGAGGATTCATCGCTGTCGCTCCAAGTTGCAACATACGCCTTCTTTTTCTTCTTGTAGGCTTTCTTCAGTTGAGGACAGTCATATCTAAAATGCCCTGGTTTCTTACACTCATAACAATTAAGGGCTCCTTTTCTTTTTCTTTGTCCTTCTCTTTCTCCTTTTCTCCTTCCATTTTTGTTCCAGATTTCTTCTTGTGGAAGGGTCTCCTTCTTTGCATAAATTTCTTAAATTTTCTTGCAAGGAGCGCAGTCTCTTCATCATCATCATCACTACAGCTCTCCTCACTTTCTGCAGCTTTAAGAGCAATTATCTTCTTTTTCTTGACTTCCTCCTCTTGATGTTGTTTCAATGTTAGCTCGTGAGTCATCAAGGATCCAAGTAGCTCTTCCAAAGGTAACACATTTAAGTCCTTTGCTTCTTGGATGCAGTCACCTTCGCTTCCCACGATCTTGGAAGTGACCTAAGAATTTTACGCACAAGTTCAGAATTAGTATAGGTCTTACCTAGACTTTTCAAACCATTTACAATATCAGTGAATCTTGTGTACATGCATGTGATGGTTTCAGTTTGTTCCATGCTAAACAATTCATATTTATGCACTAAAATATTAATCTTTGATTCTTTAACTTGATTTGTACCCTCATGGGTAACCTCTAATCTATCCAAATTTCTTTCAGAAATACATGTAGAAATTCGATTAAATTCATTTGCATCTAGTGAACAATATAAAACATTCATAGCCTTGGCATTAAGTTGTGCCAACTTTTTATCATGTTCATCCCATTCCGTTTTCGGCTTAGGAATCACATGTTATCTACTCTAATTGTGGGTGTGTGTGGACCATTAACTATGATACCCCATAAGTCATAGTCAAGTGCTTGAATAAAAATTTTCATCCTAGCTTTCCAATAACCATAATTAGTTCCATTAAACAAAGGATGTCGATTAGTGGATTGACCTTCTAAGTAAGATGAACTAGTTTGAGCTGCCATTTGGATCTTTAGCTCTTGATCGTTAGACCAAATTCAAATGAGCACTAGCTCTGATACCAATTGTTGGCCCAGATGGCAACCCAAGAGGGGGGGGGGGGGTGAATTGGGTTCTTAAAATTTTAACCTTTTAAAACTATTGGCTTTGAAATAATCAAGTGCAGAATAAATTCAATCACAAATAAAGAGATAGAGAGAGACAATTAAAGTACAACAAACACAAGAATTTTATAGTGGTTCGGTGTATCCAACACCTACGTCCACTCCCAAGTTCCACTTGGGTCCATACTATAATCAACTAGATTACAGCCGAGTTGTTTTACAAGATTACAACTCAAAACTTGTTATTTCCCAGGGATCACAACGAACCCAGCTGGTTTTTCGGGCTCACCAGCACAAAAACCCAAACACAAGCTAATCTAGCTTGCCCCGAGGTATACTACCTCCACTAATTCAATCCCCCTGATTAAACTAGCAAAAACAAGAAAGAATAATGTTTACAATAACATACGCTCCTTAAATGAGCAAATATTAAAGTAAATAAACAAGTTTAGAAAAGCCTGATTTGAAGATGATTGGATTTGAGCTTTTCTTCTTTTCTTCTTTTCCTCTTCTCTTTTGAGATGTTGAATCAAGCCTCAGCTCCGATTCTTCACAGATGTTGCAGATGAGAAGTTGAGAAATCATAAAAACAGAGCTTTTAAAAATCCTTCGATTTTTCAAGTTGAACGCCTTGGATTTCTCTTTAAGCTTTTTGGAGTGGAAGAATTTGAGCGTGGATTCTTTTCTCTTGATTTCTTGCTCAAGATCTCTCAGATTTTTTCAATATGATTTCTCTATTTTTCGTTTTTCCTCTCTTTTTTTCTATATTTTTTCAAATGAACGCACTTCCTCCTTTTTATAGATTCCATTTAATCCATTTTTGGGTGTGAAACTAGCCGTTGGAATGTATCTGAAAATTTTTTCATACATGAAATATAGCCGTTAGGGGTTAGGTAAAGAAAATATTACCGTTTGAGCTGATCTGGCAATTTAAAAATTCATTTCTGACAGGTTGAGTCGGCTCCAACTTTTCAGGTGTCGGCTCCAAGTCGTGTATCCAAAAATAGAAAGTTCTAAGCTCATTGAGGAGTCGGCTCCGAAAAAGTAAAGTGTCGGCTCGCCATGTTCAGGTGTCGGCTCTAAGAGACTTAAGTGTCGGCTCCAAGATAGTCAAAATTACGCGTTTTGTCCCCGTGTTGGAGTCGGCTCCAGACACTGTAAGTGTTGACTCCGAAACTCTGGGTGTCGGCTCCGAAACTCTGGGTGTCGGCTCCGGACCGTATCAAAAATCAGAAAGACATTTGATTGGCCATGGGGTTGGCTCCAGACTTTCTAGGTGTCGACTCTAGGCTCTAAATTTTGAGACTTACCTTTGGCACTTGATTCAAAAATACGTTTCTTGATGCCTTTTGATTAAACAAATATTTTTAAGCCCTGAAACACTTGTTAAATTTATTAGTAACATAATCAATATACTCAATTCCTTTATTAATCATCAAAATCAATAATTGGGTCAACAACTTCTTAACCTGGAGTATGTCAACGGGTGGCCGAGAAATTTCAAGTTTTCCTTCGAGAAGTGCACCTACTACTTCAAGATTGCCGTGGCTCTGGCTGTTGCTATGATCCCGGAGGGTTTGCCGATGGTGATCACCACTTGCTTGGCATTGGGTACTCGAAAGATGTCGCAAAAGAATGCACTGGGTACTCGAAAGATGTCGTAGAAGACTTTGGGGTGCATGACGGTGATTTGTTCCTGACAAGTGGAATGGCAGTGGCGGCAACGCGGGGGAGGGGCACCACGGGGGAGAAGGTGGGCCTGAACCTTATTTTTTTAAAAAAATAATAATTATTGCCGACGCTTTAAAGCATCGGTCAAAGCAATCAAATCACGATCTTACCGCGTCGGTACAACCCAACGCTTTGCCGATGCTTTTCAAAGCGTCGGCAAATAACGTCTTCACTCCCGGAATCACGCTTGCAAAAGCGCCGGGACAATATTTTTCGACGCTTTAAGCATCGACAAATGACATTTTTAGCATCGAAAAAGCAGGAATTTGTTGTAGTGTACTAAAATAAGTTTAAAATTATAATAAAGAAAATAAGGAATATGATGACCAAACCATGATAAGAGTACATGCTTACACATGCCATGACATGGCATTCTCATGATACATGTATGGCTAACCTCATAAAGTCAAGACATCTTATGTGCCATACACACAAAAACATGTGGTCTCATACATCAAAATTTCAAAATTTCTAAAACACAAAAAAGAAACTTTACATATTACTAAAATTAAAAAGGATTCCAACAATCCAGCACCTACTTTTGAACTTTTTAAAGAAACAGAATTGGGTGAAATTATATGTTGTGCTTTTAATGAAGGGTATCTTTTGGACATGAACCTTCGTCTACCATTAATAAGCTTCAACTTAAATCCCAAATGAACTAGGTGTTGAACTTGATGTCTTGTATATAAATTTTAGCAAGCTAAGTCATAGCACTAGACTGCGAAGTCTAGATCTTCTAAATAGACTGCGAAGTCTAGATCTTGTATTTCACGAGTGCTCTAAAGAATAGCTCTAATTCTTATAAGTTGCAACCTCACAACCACACTTATATAGGTAAACTCTTTAAGGGTGTACTATGGGCCTCAAACTCATTCAGAGCATAAGCTCTTCTCCTAACTACTATGGTTGAGTACTAATATTTTAGTGCTCCTCCCAATCACTCATGCAGTTTGTTATTACCTATTAGCACTCCTTGATGTAGGCCCCTTAAAAAGGAAAACTAGCTCTTGGTGGTATAAATGGCTAGTAGATTGAGTCAATCAAGTTATCACACAAATATCGTTGTCTCATAGGAGTAAAATTAGTAATATCATACAATAAAATTTGGTCAAATTTGTTAATAAAATGAGTTTAAAATTATAGTAAGTAAAATAAGTAGAATAAGGCATATGATGACCAAGGTATGAAGAGAGCACACACCTACATGTGCCATAACATGGCATTGTCATAGCCATGTGTGGTTAACTTCACAAAGTCATACCACCTTTTGTGTCATACACACATACATTTGATGACATGCATCAAAATTTTAAAATTTTCAAAACACGAAAAGAAATCTTAACAAAATACTAAAATTAAAAAAAGATTTCTACTGCATGCTTCCTTACCCTTGCTTGGAAAGTTATTCTAGGACAAAAATGACAAAAATTCAACTGATTTCTCCTCAAAGCCTCAAAAGATGACTAAAAAGAGTTTAGGAAAAGCTTTATCATCTCATAATTTTAATGAATTTTTTTAATAAAAGAGAAATATATGCAAGCTTCTAGTTTTGAGGGCTTGCTCATGTTTTTCAAATGATACAATCTAAGAGTCAAGTTATTTCTTTCTGGCCCTAAAAACTTTCATTGTTCATTAAAAAAAGAATTTCAAAAGTTGATCTTAACAACTACCTAATGCAGCCCTTTCAAGGACGAATGGTAGAAAAGTATTAACAATAATTGTTGATCATTATTACGGTCAATATCTTTTCTATAAGAGAAAGTGGATCATGATCTCGATAATAGACCATCCATTAAGCACAATGAAAAAAACTAGAAAAGAAAAAGGCCTAATAACTAAAGAATATGATTTCCTTTCAAATAATATCTAGAACAACTAAAATTATGTTAAATTATTGATAAACAATAGTTAAACATATAAAGTGTTGCAAGTATAGCTTTATCTATGCCAAACTCAATTATAACATGAAATTGCAAATTATTATAAAAAGCACATAGATAAGAAGATGTGCAATCATTCATGAAGAATTCTTAGAATAGAAATATTTTTTTATAAAACATTCACCAGAGCTATAAATTGAGTAGCATCTTGTTCCTCAAATTCTTTTCTATCCTTCTATATATAATAGTTTAAATACAAGCTTCCACATCAGCTACTAAAATCTTATTAGATAGAAGGAAAAATGCTTAATGAATATGCAAATTTTGATATCAACCTTACAAAACATGAATAGAAAATATATTACTTAATAAAAGTCAAAAATTATTTCAACTTCAAGAGAAAATATTATGTGGTATGCAACTTAGTTAGTTCTCTAAAAGTGTTATCTACTATAGTTTTCCCTATAGATTAATTTCAAAGTTATTAGTTTGAAAGAAACCATATATGCACTTGTAGCTACCCTCAACATAGAAGAATGGATACTTAAAAAACTAAGCCTAGTGCATTAGGGTGCTTAGATTATCATGAAATACTATAAATAATTTAGTATTAATGCATACCATGATCATTCAACATACATCAATTTGTAACAAAAAAAATATGAAAAGGAGTCCTATCAAGAAAGGCAAGGTATCCATTGTAAGCCATAATGAAGAAGTTAGCCATAACAAAGAAGTATTTATAAACCATTAACCCACAATCAATTATCTACGAGGAGATCACCTTAATGAACTTTTCCACTCAAAAGCATGGTTACCATTTTTTTAAATAAATATGCTAAGTAGTAAAAGTTTAGGATTAGGAGAGATGAAGTAATATATGACTGCAAAACCACTACAATAATTTAATAATGTTTAGTTGTTTAAGGGAGGGTTTTCAAAATGAGAAGCATCTGGTTAGAGTAGATAGAGAAAGAAAAGAATAAGCTCTTACTTGGTAATAATTTGCCACTTATCTTGATTCTAGAATAAGTAGATGGTATGTCTATAATTCTAAAGGCAATGATAACCACCAATTGATTGGAACAGATGATGTTTTATTTTTTAGATCACATTATAAGTAAATAATGCTCAAAAGGTTGAAATTGCTAGCTTAGCAAATATAGGCATTCACAAGAATAAAATTTTATCATTTTCAAGATATAAATAACGTTGATATAATAATTTGGTTTCATACCAAATGATCTTTATAATCTTCAATACCAAAGTACTAAAATAAAGACTCATAAAGGGATGCTAAAGGGCCATTGAATCATATAAAGAGGTGTAATGAGAAGGATCCTTTTTTTTATAGCTTGAAATAAAAATTGAAGGCTACTTGACCTAATTATTTAGTTAACACCTATATAATGCTTTTCATTTATTGCTCATATTCGATAGTGTGTGTCTATGCCTTTTATCCTTTCGTTGGAATAAACCATCATAAAAAACTATGACTTGTGGAGTTGTTTCTTATAATAAGATTATTAGAACTAGTAAATAGTCATAAAGGACATTTTCAAAGATAATATGTCAAGATCACTTGTCATGACTGATAGTACTGTGCAATGCACAAAGCAATTAAGCACATCCTTCCAAACATAGTCCATTGTTATGTAGTTGGTATATCTTAAGAAAATTACTTAGTCATATAAAAAGAATCTAAACACTTTTTTGTTATTGAGAGTCTAATATGTATAGATGCAGTCTAGATCAATTTAAGAGTAAATACCAGGAACTCTTTACAAAGTATGAGATTAGGGAAGATCATATTGATTTTGTACAAAACTTGAAAATAATGGACTTAAAGCTTATTTCCTAAGAATGTTTTCATTGGATATTCAAGTACCCAACAAAGTGATAGCCTAAATCTAATATATACAGATATCTTGAGTGAAAGATATAATTTAAAGACCTTATAGACCACTATGTCCTATGTTGGTCACACTTATGTTATAGCTAGGCTTTAGATGATTGTGAAACATCACAACTAGTAGGGTGAACATAGTTAGATTGGACTAGCTACAAACCAAACCTATAACCGACCAAGATTGGTTCTAGGATTTTTTACCTATACCTAATGGACCCTATCTTGGAATTGACCCAAAACCAACCTAATTTGATCAATTTGGTTCCAGGTCGATTTTAGAATAAATCATTTTTTTCTTTTTGAGTTGATATATGCCTGATATAGATAGATAAAATATTCTTTTAGTTGTACCTAATAAAAGGAATATTATAATATTTATTAACTAATTTGATACTTAAGATTCTTAACAGAGATGGTAGATAACTCATGAAGTGTATGTAATATTCATGATTCAATCTATAAGAGCACTTTAAATTTTTTAATTCCATCAGTAAAAAAGAGAGCGGCCAGTTCTCAGGTTAGAACCAACCTGAAGGAAGTCAATTTCAGAATTCTAGAACCAGAATCAATCCTATTAGCACTTAGAATCAAACATATTCGAGTCTATTAGATTCAATTAGTATCGATTCTTAGGTTACCCTAAACCATTGCTCACCTCTGTCAATCATACTTTTTTGTTAGAGATAGATGCTAAATATATGTGCACAAAGGGTTTTCAAACTTGACCAAAAAGAGCTTTCAATACCATGACACAATTTGATCTTTTTTATGTTAGATTTTTCTCCTTCAAAGACATTTATACTAACAAATGACACAAAATTATGGCCAAATTTGATTGCATTTCTGGTAGTAGTCTAGGAGAGATTAGGTATGCTATTTAGAGTTGCTGAAAGAGGGTATACTTTGCAACCATGCTTTTGTTGACATGAATCAATGATGAACAATAATAATTCCTTGATGTTGCATCTAGTCTTGGTAGACCAAGATAAACCCTTCGAATAAGCATATAGTTATCTACCATACACTCTTACATTGATTAGATATCGGCTTATGACCAATTTAGGCAATCAATCATTTTAAGTAACATCTAAGTCTAAGAAGTGTTATGAGGAGATCATGGATATATTAAACACTTTATGGAAGCTTGTGATATCAATCATCTAAGTAATAGTAATGATAACTCTATTTATAATAATATAGAAATTGCTAGAAACAATGAAGATTGGGAAATTATTTAGAGGAGAAGATATATGTGTCCATTTGTGAAGGCATTTTTAATTGTGTTTAGCTATTTTTCTTGGATTATTAGACATATGCTATTCTAAAGGAGCTCAACTTGTCAGGTCCTCTTTCCGATGCATGTTCACTTTTGATAATTGGATAGAGTTCTACTAGTCTTTATGCTAGGTACCATAAAGCCCAAGTGAACCCTATCAAATTGCCATAAGTTACATGTATAAAATACTAATATGTTAAAACCTCAACTTGCTCATTTATAATTCATACAATTCACAAGGCATCATCACAAACTAATTTAACCCTGCTCACAAGTCAATATCACCATCTAGACAAAATTTACAATCCAGTTATAAATATCATACTCACAATTAATATACAATAAAAGTTACTTTCCACTTCCAATCCAAATCCCAAAATACATCACAGGTTTATAATTTTACACATCCATCCATACTCAGTTCAAACACATATACAATCCAAGTAACATAAACCAATAACATCAACAGATTTGTTCATAAACTAGCAACCCACAATAAATTCATGTATCCAAGGCCAACCTGTAAAGATGCTGAAGGCTTAATGCACAATCTTTTATTCTACAAACTAGTTATTGCTGATCTGAAATACAAAAATTTTTAATAATAGAGGGGTGAGACCTAAGTCCCAATGACTCGATAGCCATCTAACAATGGAGAACTGAGAACCACATTGTAAAGCAAATATAAACTTTTTATAAGAGATAACAAAACCTATAAGTTAGCTTATGCTATCAATAATTAATACAACTCAAATAAAGTAATACCACTTTTGCAAAATCTTATGATGCTGGGTTGTGTGTGCTACGACTGAGGTACCTCTCTCCGTCGCCCTCCTACAAGGGTACTCTCAATGGGTGAGTGTACTAAGCACCGAGGATCCTCGCACCATATGGCATCCCTCACATGTACAGTTCACCCTAGGTGTGAGGTTGCCCATTTTTTCTAGGCCTCCTTGCCCCTTCCATGGGCCTATATTCTGTGCTCCCTGGGCTATATAGTAATCTAGCTCTTTACGAGCTGTGATTCATTGCTCCCTCAACTGCTTGCAATCTATATCACTGGGCTGATCTAGCGTGTACTCTCTTTAGCCTCAGGATCATAGTACGATCGAATTGCAAGAAGGTATCGACTATAAGTAGTGTATGTAATGCTCATACTATGGCATAGTCTATAAGGTGATCAGACCTATGGCCCAATGCTCTTATGATGCATGCCTTGGAAATACTCAAAATAAGCTTATAACTCAAACATATACTTTCTTTAAAACATTTTTATTCTTGCATGCCCATGCATTACTTGAAACATATACCAAAATAAGTTTATAACCCAAACTTAAATAAGCCATACTTTCTTGAAAACATTGCTATACATGCATGCCCATGCTTCACTTTGAAATAAAATTTGAAAGACAAGTTCAAGCTTTGCTTAAATATATGTTTTTACTCAAAACAAACTTTTCATGAAACTCTATGCTTTGCATTAGAACATGCTGTATGGTCATGCTTTTTCTTAAACTCATGCTTTGCTTTGAATATACTGTAGGCTCATGCTTTTTCTTTAAACTCAAACTTTGGTTTGAATATATCATAAGCCCATGCTTTTTTTTTTTAACTCATGCTTTGCTTTAGAACATGCTATAAGCTCATGCTTTTCTTTTGAACTCATGCTTTGTTTTCAAACATGCTTTAAAATACACCATAAACTTGGTTCTCATTTTTCATATTTAAACCACTTGAAATGCTATACTTAACATAACATATTTTGGTTTGTAGCAAAGTATCCACACAATATCACAAAAAAATTATTAAGCTAGATGAGAAACCCACTCACCTTAGCTATTAGTATACTTCAATAATTGCTATCTCTCTTGTGATGGCTCTCTGAAATCAACCTTTTGACCTATGTCACAATAAAACATGTACAATATCAAGGTTTCATACACCTAGGGTTTCAAAACTATGCATGCGTGCTCTTTACTTCAACATTCTTAGCATGAAACTCTCAAATCCCTCACATACTCAAGTATTTATAACATATATCAGCTACAACCTCATTTACATCCTAATCTTAAGATTCTAACACTATTTTTAAGCTTAGGGAGATTAAACTTACCTCAAAGAAAAATGAAAAAAATCCTTAGCTCCTCTCTTCTGCTATGCTGGTCAAACCACCAAGACTTTCTTCCCTCTTTCTTCTTCTTCTTCTTCTTTCTTTTCTTTCTCTCCTCTTCTTTTTCTTTCTTCTTTCTTTCTTTTCTTTTTCTTTCCCATGGTTGAAACCTTTCTCTTTCTCTCTTTTTTTTTTCCTTACAGTAGGTGGAGATAAGGTAGGTGGGTTTTTAATGCCCCTTGAAAATTCTCATCTTGCCCCCTTAAGTTCTTAAGCTACACTTCTTAAAGTCCACATGACACACTCTCTACCATGATATTTTGCCCTTAAATTTTTTTTTCTATTTTACCCTTGATCAAACTTCCAAATAACTTTGAAAACTTTTCCTTTTATGCACCTAACAATCCTTTCTTTATGCTCTTTATGCCTTTGGCAATCCCTTAAATAACTTTTGATTAAATCTCAATCATGCCCTTGATAAATTTTTGTTTCAGGTTGAATAATAGAAGCTACTCATCAATTAGTCGGTTAAGTAGTCGACTACTGGCCCATTAATCAGCTAAGTAGTTGACTACTGTGGCATTACAGAGAACACAAGGGTATTAGTCGACATGGTAGTCGACTACTAGCCCATTAGTCGGCATAATAGTCAACTAACAGGATGACAGCCTCAAATTAGTTGACTTGTTAGTCAGCTAACTTGTTAGCTAACTTGATTACAGCCTTCCCAAAGGTAGTTCTAACTCATTCCAACTTCCAAAATCTTCATTCCAACCTCTTCCAACTATTAGAAATAACTAGTAAACATTAAAATCCTTCAAAAAACTTCAAATACAAGTCTAATAAATGATTTTATCGAATTTTAAGGAGAGAACAAAGAAGAGAAGGAGAAACTCAAAATAATCATAGATTTTAGCTTTCACTTCTTCAAGATCTCTACTCAAGTTATATACACTAGAAACAAACTAATGACAAAGCATGCACAAAATTAGAATACAAGACTTTAAAGTTTAGGATATTACACAACTAGTTGCTCTCAAAAAATTCATTTCTCAACTAAATAGCTTAGCTGCTATTGATCAAGGATATATCATCTTCATAAAAGTCTCGATGTTGTAGGGTACACTTTTAGCAAGAAACCAACAAAATAAATAATACTAACATAACAAGCCTTTAAAATATTGTTCAAAAATAAAAATAGTGGCTAATAGTAGGACATGAAACCACTATGTCTTACTCTCAACAATAAAATGGTATTGCTAAAAGGTGCATAGAACTCTTTTAGATATGACTAGATGTATACTTTTACAAGCTTACTTACCTAAAATTTTCTAGGATGAGACATATATACTATATATATATATATATATATATATATATATTAAATAGGATTTTCACAAGAGTGACAGAGTCAATCTCATAGAAATTATGGATGGGAAGAAAATTTGTCCTAAGCAATTCAAGAATATGGGGTTTGTTAACTTATGTGTTAGCGCCACAACTTTTAGAAACAAATTAGATTATAAGTTTCAAAAATTTTATTTTATTGGCTCTCCTAAAGCTTTAAAAGGATATAGTGAGAAAAATAATTTAGTGAAAAGTAGAGGCACAATAATTTTAGAGGAAACTAACAAAAAAAATCAGTCAATAATGAATGATCCCCTAAAGCAATTGAAGAAATATATCTATACAAACTGAATAATGAGAATGTCATTAAATTATCAATGTGGTAGGAAAAGACCAAGAGCACCTCCATCATATTTAAAGGATTATTATGTTTATTTAATTGAAGGAATAGAAAAATATGAAATTAGATGAGATAGATGAATCTTGTAATTGTAAAGATCTAATAACTTTACATGAATCTTATGAATAGCTAAAAGCTATTAATGAAAAATTAATTCAATTGAGAAAAACTAAGTATGTATGCTTACCAAAAGAAAGAAAACCTATATATTATAAATAGGTATTGAAAAAGAAATATAAATAAATACAAAGCTAGATTAGTAGCTAGAGGCTTTACTCAATGACAATATAGAGATTTTGTTTTACTTAATGATAAAGTATAGATTTTTCTAACACCTATTTTCCTATGACAAAATATACAACTATTAGATTAATTTTCCTATTATTGATTTTATAATTTAGAGTTCATACAATTAAATATAAAACTACTTTTTTTGATTGTGAACTAAATGAAAAAATTTATGTGGAACGATGTAAGGGTGCATTTGGTGCATCGCCAGGTAATCCTGAATGGTAATGTGGATTGCCTACAAGATAGATTACAACTAAATAGATTGCTAATAATGCTGATTACTGTGTTTGCTATTATTACAATTATATTTATTACTATGTTTGGTATGACAAATAGATTACCAATCATATAGCATCAAATTTTCAAAATACCCCTAAATCAAATATATTAAAAATTCATATACTATTATATATTTGGGTTAAAAAAAACCTGCATTTATAATTGACAATGACTAAATGTGATGATCCTCAAATTAAGAAAATGGCACTCCACATATAACAAAATGGAATAGACAGGATCTAAATATGTAGCATATATAATAGAAATTAGTAACATATAATCTAATAATAAATTGAACATTAATAAGCAATATGAACAATTCAACAACAATCTGAACAGTACTATAATATAAATATCTTCTTTCAAAATACTTTCAACAATCTGAACAATTCAAAACATTAATAAGCCTCATAAACCTTTTTCTTGTCTCTTGATCATTTACAAGAAAGTAAAAACAATCTACCAACTTATCAATACCTTTACTTGAACTTTGACACATTACTTCAAGATTTTTATAATTTTAATCAAAGTGCTTGTAAAACCAACTTCTTCCTCATCAGAAGCCTTCCTTTTTCTTGCTCTTGATGAGAAAGCACTTTGTTGAACATGACTGGTAGGAGTTTGGAAAATGGGGTTGTTACTCTCAAATTCGGTAGGATCTACAAACTGGACCTCTTCTTCACTATTCTTTGCTTCTGTAAGGATTTCATTGGCTTCATCTGAAGGATCCTCAGCCTTATGACATGTTGCATGATCTTTTCCAAATATGATCGAAAGTTTTTCTAAATATAAGAATGGCTTGTTCCGAAGACCAGATGCTTGAGGACGACTCTATCATAATGAACCAATATAAATTAAATAAACTATACCTAAAGAACCAAAAAGTAAATAAGAATGAAGAATTAATTAATATGTTGTACATTTACCTTGACCCAGTTGTCCCATATATCTTGATCAAAAGTAATACATTTTCTGTATCATCCCATCCAAATCCTGATGTAATCAACATATCATAAATAGCACCATATTGTTGTTTCAACAACTTGAACCTTGATTAGATATGTGGATGAGCCTTGATGCTACATTTAGGTATCTTGTTTGACATCATCTTCTCTAATTGAGGTAAGAATCCAACCTTGAAATTGACACCTTCTTCCCTTCACATAGGATCATTCTTTAAATCAAGTAGACATCCAATTAATATAGCATCTTCCTCTGCATTCCATTGATGCTTCTTCCCCTGGTTCCTCCTTTGACTTAAAGAAGCATCCATATCTAAAAGATAATTATTTAATACAAAAATTAATAGATGTTTATATTGCAAATTTAAATAACAACAATAATAAGTTGAATAAAAACAAACAATCCAAAAATAATAGTAATAAGCATCCGTATTTCAATGATAGTAACAAGATTTATATTAAATTTGCAATAAGGTTCATAATGAAGAAAGACTCAAATACATAAAATAATAATATATAGCAAAATTTGTAATAGTATTGAGAATTTCTTCACGCTCTGGATTGGTCCCACATTTCTTGTGCCAAGTCATCACTAAATTGAGTTCAAGCATTTGTACTCATAACATGATCAATCATTTCACCTTCATTATTATTTTCTTCTGTCGGAAGGACAATAGGCATCTCATCTTCAATTGGGTCAATTGACGTCTCTCTTCTAATATGATTATGAAGAAGAGCACAAGCATTAATGATTCTTGCTTGTATTTTTACTGGATAAAATGACTTCTCTCTATGCATCGCCCATCTCATTTTAAGAAAACCAAAGCATCTCTCGATAATATTTCTAGCAGATGAGTGCCTTTAGTTAAAGTATTCTTATGGTGTTGTCAGTTGAAGATTTTATCTTCAATCATTCAAATGATATCGTTGACCCCTATATGGATTTAAAAACTCTTCTCCATTTGTATATCCAGCATCACATAAGTAATAAAAACCTAACACAAGTAAAAAATCTGTTAGAAAATAAGTTTAATATATAAATAAAGATAAGTTTTAAATAACTAGAACTATTACCTTAGGTTACTTTCAAACCTCTTGGTCTTGATAACACATCTCTTAGTACTCTATCATCTGCAACTGATCCTTCCCATCGAGATAAAATATCGATAAATTGCATATCTTGACTATAAACTCCTAGAACATTTATAGCTATTTCACCTTTTCTTGTTCTGTACTTAAGCTTGTCAATGTCAATGACTGTGCATCTAATGTATGCTCCATCTAACGCACCCAGACAATTCTATAATAAAAAAATATATTATATTATGTTAATATAAAGTGCTTCTTAAATAATTTAAAATTAACATAACATTTATCCATCTGATTAGAAAAATACCTTGAACCATTTTCATCTATAGTCAGTTGAGTTATCAGGAACAGGCTCTGATTTCTTGAGCAATATTTCATGACAAAGAAGAATAAACTTCAACACAGTTATAAATTGCCTACTAATTGTCTCACCACTCCTTGCAAATTATCTTTTAATGACTCTATTCTTAGCATGATCAGCACATATATATAAAAAAATAGCAACCATCTTCTCAACATACATATTTTTGGTACTCAATAATCTTTCAGTAGTTTGTAACATATCACATAATGCATGAAAACTTCTTCTATCCATGCGCGTATTTTCTATACATGCTAGCTCCAAATCAAATACAATCCTATGTAAACTAATTTCCCTAATTTTGTGTCTATCATACTCACCAGGATCAATCATTTTTCTCTTGTTATTTCTCCTAATCAATAAAGTAACACAGTATGTATGCAATATTCTAGTTAAGGCAATAATGGCCCTATAAAGATTGATGTACATTGTAATGATAGATACTAATTTTGAAAGCAACTCTTCTGATAGTCGATCCATCTAAATGATGATATCATCACAAGAAAAAAAATATTTTTCAGTAATATATTTAAGCAAATTTTAGTAAAATTTTAATAAATTATATGTTAAACTAATATAAAATTTAAAATTAATAAAGAAAGACTTGTTAATGACAAAATTTGGATAGCAAATATCCAACCATCTAAGTTTTTATTTTTTTTTTTGCATTATTATAGAGGAAAAAATGATCAAATATATTTACATGCATTTTGATTATTTGATTGATCTATTCTGCACCATGAGATTATATTCAAAGTTGAGATCCTTTGATTGAAGACTAAATTAGGGAAATCTAATTATCAATCACTGGCCATTAAGCACTAAAATTGGGGTTGGTAGCAATTGGGAAGTGGGAGTTGCCCATGTTATCAGAAAAAATGGATTTATTTTGTTTTGAAGAGGATGGGCTCCTAAACTGATGGTTTACCAATCCAAGATAGAGCTCTTAACATCTTGAGGGATGAGTTAAGTATAAACTTAACATGATTTGCTAATGAAAGAAGAAAGACCTGCGAGGGAGCTAGAAAGCAGGGATATTCAAGGAATATATGGCTTTCTAACGATAGAAAGATAGAGATCTAGAATTTTGGATCAACTACCAAGGGTTCTCGGTCCTTGTCATACGTTAAATAACAAAAATGGGTGTTGCCGTGTATCTTAAAGAATGAACTTTGGGAGCCAATGATGGACAAGGGAAGCATCCCGATGGCATCAAAAACATGTGGATATAAAATTTCAAGCTTCCTACAACCAAGAGCCGGCCGTACTTCTCCTTGGTTCGCTTTCTCCACAGATTGATCCATTCAAAGTATAATTACTTTCTGTTATTTCACTACAAGAAAATAATGAAATAGCGATGCAAAGATGCGTCGCTAAAATTGCGACTACATTGCGATGCCTCCGCGT
>UESW01004090.1:308896-348683 GCA_900491605.1 Calamus simplicifolius | reverse complement strand
TGCCACCCAGCGTCGGCCCCCAGTGTCGACCTTCATACAGGATTAGTCTTAGGCAACTGACCCCGCGATCTAAGGACTACTGCCGGATAGCTCGGGCGTGTCAGCCTGATCAGCAGTTACCGCTATAAGCGGCCCTTATCCAGCAACAGTCCAACAACCTACCGTTCGATGAAACATCACAACGGAACAGTTCCGACGGTTCCAACAGACCAAGGTATACGGATCCCCAACAGGTATAAAAGGAGGACCGAGCTCCATGCAAGGGGACTCTCTTTTTCTCTCTCTCAAAATAAAACTTGCTTGACAACAGTTCTACAAAGATCATATCCCTGTTCGACGACTCACTAACTTGGGCGTCGGAGGGTCCCCGCCGGAACCACCGGTCCGGGACTTTTTGCAGGCTCTTGGAGGAAGGCGGCCTTTTCCAAAGGACCAAGGCTCTTCGACGGCCCTTCTACGCACCCAGTGATTCCAGCCTGCCCGACGTTCATCATACGTGAGTCGGCCGCAACAGATTGGCGCGCCAGGAAGGGGGGCAAGCCAGGTCAAAAATTCTCCTGGAACCCCTCCAGTTTTGCAAAGGAAGCGATGGTGACCACGCGAGCGCAAGAGGCCTCCTCCAGCCAAGCAGCCGGGCACATCCCGCGAGTTGAGCATTCGGAGGTCAACCCCCATGCTCCACCCCTCGCACCGACAAGCCAACCCGACCGACTTGATGTCCTAGCTCATCAGGTCCAGGATCTGACGATGATGGTCCGGGGGCTGCAAGAGCGTCATGTGGCTGCTGTAACTCAACCCCCTGCGATGGGCGAAGGGGTGCGAGGAACAGTTCAGTCTCACCAGGGAGGAACCCCGCCTGAGGTTTCTCATCGTTCGCCCCCTGAACCTCATCATCAAGGGACCTCGAAGCGACGACGGTCTCCCTCCCGTCGCCTCGGTCACTCCCACCGCCGACCGGAAGAAAAGGAGTCCAGGCGGGCACATTCGTTGCGCCGGCGATCTTCTTCTTCCGAATCATCCCAAGGGACCTCAAAGCGGCGACGGTCTCCCTCCCGTCGCTCCGGCCGTTCCCATCACCGACCGGAAGAAAAGGAGGCCAAGCGGGCACATTCTTTGCGCCGGCAATCTTCTTCTTCCGACTCATCCCGAGGTAACACTCCCCGGAGAACCACCCGACGGGCTGAGCAAAGGCTTGACGAGTACCATCGGCGGTTGGACGAACTCAGCCGTCGGATCGCCGATCCCTATGCAGCGGAGTATGAGCATCGCCCCCCGCTGTCTCGCCATATCATGGAGGAACCTGTCCCCCCCCGGTTTCGTCTCCCTCAATTGGATCCATATGATGGAACGACGGACCCCCTGGACCATCTGGAAAGCTACAAAGTCCTCATGCAGGTCCAGGGAGCGACGGATTCCTTATTATGCGTCGCCTTCCCGGCCACGCTCCGTAAGGCGGCGCGCGCGTGGTACTCCCGGCTGCCCCCCCGCAGCATCAACTCGTTTCGGCAACTTGAACGATCCTTCCTGGCTCATTTTGATGCCTGTCGAAAGATCCCACGAGTTGCCGATAGCCTTTTTGCTGTCCAGCAGAGGAGTGGCGAGACCTTAAAGGATTTCGTCGCTCGATTTAAGGAAGCAGCGCTGGAAGTATACAACCTGGAGGACTCCGTCGCCACCTTGGCCCTGAAGAGAGGACTTCGCCCGTCCAGATTCGCCTATTCCCTGGATAAGAAGCCTCCGCGCTCCTACGCCGAGCTTCTGAGCCGAGCACAGAAGTACATCCGTGCTGACGAAGCAGATTCTTCCAGGAGAGAAGCTGACAAGAACCCCAGTAATAAACCACCGCCTTCTGACCGTGCTGGTACACAACCACGAAAGCCCGAGCCTCCACGACGCTCAGATCGCCGGCCGCAGGCACTGGTTCCTAAAGAGCAATTCACTCCTCTCATGGCTCCCATCTCTCACATCCTGCTGGAGATTGAGGAAGAACCATATTTCAAGCGTCCGACTCCCTTGAAGTCTGGGGGTCCCCGCAACAAGGAGTTCTACTGCCGTTATCACCGAGACTACGGCCACGACACCGAAGACTGCCGCCATCTAAAAAAGGCCATCGAGGAGCTGGTTCAGCAAGGCCACCTGGGCAAGTTTGTTCGAAGAGGCAATCTCCCAGCGACGGGCTCCGCGGTGCCCCCAGGTCGCCCGGCTGGCGTGGACAATACCCCAAAAGACCATAGCTATGATCTCTTGGGGAGCGGATGGTGGTTCGAAGAGACCACGAGAGGGAATAGACTCTGTAATACCTTTCTTCGGAAAGGATCTAGATGGGGTAGTTAATAAACATGACGACAGCGTCGTGGTGTCCATGACTATAGCTAAACACCCTGTAAAAAGAATTCTAATTGATAGTGGGAGCTCTGTGGACGTCTTGAGTTATGACGCTTTTGTTCGGATGAACTTATCAAGGTCTCTACTCCGACCCGTTGCCACACCGCTAATGGGTTTCACGGGAGACTCAGTGAGCGTCGAAGGTGAAATTGCTCTCCCGGTCACGGCTGGAACTCCTCCATGCCAAAGCACCGTGGTCATAAACTTCTTGGTGGTCCGGGTCCCGCTGGCTTATAACGCCATCTTGGGAAGACCGGGGCTGAATCTGCTGGATGCCGTGATTTCCACTAAGAGATTATTGGTAAGGTTTCCCACCAATGAAGGCATCGGAGAAATGAAGGGGGAGCAAAGCCCACTTCCGCCTTGCTACCATCTGTCGCCCAGCCCGCTGAGCGCAGAATCAGCGACAGCCTCGAGTCACTCGATCCTAGGGAATTGGGAAGAAGGGGAGAGCCGGCAGAACACCTTCTAACCCTCCCCTTGGGTGATGACCCAGCAAGAACTGTTCAGCTGGGGGCATCGCTCCCAGAGGAAGTACGTCATCAACTTCTCACCTTCCTGCGGGCCAACACGGACGTTTTTGCATGGTCATCCTCAGACATGCCGGGCGTTCCTGAAGAAGTAATCACCCACCAACTTAACCTCAAGCCGGGGTGTCGGCCTGTCCGACAGAAAAAGAGAAACTTCGCTCCGGACAGGCAGAAAGCCATCGACGAAGAGATTCGCAAGTTAATGGCTGCAGGCCATATTCGGGAGGTCCACTATCCCGAGTGGTTGGCTAATGTGGTTCTGGTCCGCAAGGCCAATGGAAGTTGGAGAATGTGCGTAGACTTCACCGACCTAAACAAGGCATGCCCTAAAGACAGCTTCCCCCTGCCTCGAATCGATCAACTGGTGGACGCTACATCCGGCCATGAGGTTCTCAGCTTCATGGATGCTTTCTCTGGATACAACCAGATCCGGATGAACCCGGTGGATGAAGAAGCTACCTCCTTCATAACCGAAAAGGGGTTGTATTGCTACAGGGTAATGCCTTTTGGGTTAAAGAATGCGGGAGCTACTTACCAAAGGTTGATGAACAAGGTCTTTGAAGGTCAGATAGGACGTAACATGGAAGTATACGTGGATGACATGCTGACGAAAAGCGTTCATGCCGGTGACCACATCGCAGACCTAGCAGAAACATTCGACAGGCTTCGTCGGTATCAGATGAAGCTAAACCCTCGCAAATGTGCATTCGGGGTGACCGCTGGGAAGTTTTTGGGTTTCATGGTGACCCGGAGGGGGATCGAAGCAAACCCAGACAAAGTCCAAGCCATCTTGGACATGAGGCCTCCTTCCAATAAGAAGGAAGTACAACGCTTGACAGGAAGAGTAGCCGCCCTAAGCCGCTTCCTATCCAAGTCTGCTGAAAGGTGTCTGCCTTTCTTCAAGGCGCTTCGCCGAATCAACGAGTTCGAGTGGACCAAAGAATGCCAAGAGGCGTTCGAAGGGTTAAAGACATTCTTATCTACCCCACCACTGTTATCCAAGCCGATGAGCGGAGAAGAGCTCCTTCTATACCTTGCGGCCTCTCCCGAAGCTGTTAGCTCCGTGCTAGTCCGTATGGACACTAGCGGCACACAAAGGCCAGTGTATTATACGAGTAAGGTACTTCATGATGCAGAGACCCGCTACTCAAACATGGAGAAAATTGTCTTCTCATTGATCGTGTCTGCCCAGCGATTGCGGCCATACTTCCAAGCCCACCCGATCGCGGTGATCACAGACCAGCCTCTGAAGGCGGTTCTGGCTCGTCCAGATACTTCCGGCCGGCTGGCAAGGTGGGCCCTCAAGCTGGGGGAGTTCGATATATCTTTCCGCCCCCGGTCGGCTATGAAGTCCCAGGTTCTGGCAGATTTTTTGGTTGAATGTACTTGGGGAATGGAGCCACCTGAAGAACCTCCTACGGACATTCAGCCCCTTGGAACCAGCGAAGATGAGTGGGTTCTCCACGTGGATGGGGCATCTAACTCTCAAGGGAGCGGAGCAGGCCTCATCTTGGCCAACTCGGACGGGGTTGTGACTGAATGTGCACTTCGCTTCCTCTTTCCAGCTACTAACAACCAGGCGGAATATGAAGCTTTGTTATCCGGTGTAAGGTTGGCTCGGGAGCTTGGGGTGAAACGCCTTAGGGCCTTCACCGACTCCCAACTAGTTGCTGGCCAGATTACAAAGGAGTACGAGGCAAAGGATCCCATCATGGCCCGCTACTTAGACGCGGTGCACTCAATGGTTTCCCCATTCACTCACTTCAGCGTCAGCTACATTCCTCGACAAGAGAATGCCAGAGCCGACGCCCTATCCCATCTCGCCGCCTCGGTTGACGGGATGTTGGGAAAGGCTTATGTGGAGCATTTAGAAGTCCCAAGCATTGAGGTACCAAGAGAAACTTTGCCGGTGGAGCTGGAGCCCTCCTGGATGGACGCCTACGTTCAATACTTTACTGATGGCATCCTCCCAGAGACCCTGCCGAAGCTAGGAAACTTAGAAGACGAGCCCCGAAGTTCTTCCTTATGGAAGGAAAGCTCTACCGAAGGTCATTCTCATACCCTATCCTCAGGTGTGTCGGTCCCACCGACGCCAACTATATTTTGCGAGAGATACACGAGGGGATATGTGGAAGCCATCTGGGGGGCAGGGCCCTTGCATATTCTTCAATGACAAATCTGAACTCGGATGTGACAGCTGCCAGCGTCATGCCAACGTCCAACATCAACCGGCGTTGACCACACACATGGACATCTGGGACCTTACAACGTAAGTTCCTAATGGGATCGAGGCGGAAGCTCTTGCTAGTTTGGAAATACCACACGGCCTTTGATAACACGAGAATTCTGCGAGGGCCTAGGCATCCGTCACCGATTCACCTCCGTAGGGCATCCCCAAACCAACGGCGCAGCTGAGGTGACCAATCGCATCATCCTCCAAGGGCTCCGGGCTCGGCTAGATAGCTGTAAAGGGCGCTGGGTGGAAGAACTTTCCAGTGTGTTGTGGGCCTACCATACGACACCGCGAGCACCCACAGGGGAAACCCCTTTTAGCTTGGTCTTTGGGACCGAGGCGGTCATCCCCGTAGAAATAGGGGCTCCTAGTCCCCGGACGGAATTATACCACGAAGAAAGCAACTCCAACCAGCTAAGGGCTGATCTGGATTTGGTGGAAGAATTGCGAGATCAAGCGCATCTTCGTATGGCAGCGTTCCGTCAGCGAGTGGCCAGACACTACAACTCTCGGGTGCGGCCCAAGACATTCCGGCCAGGAGACCTGGTCCTACGAAGAGCTGAAGTATCAAAGCCAACGGAAGGGGGCAAGCTGGCACCAAAATGGGAAGGACCATACCGTGTCAAAGAGGTACTCCACCATGGGGCATATAAAGTCGAAGAGCTAGACGGGAAGCTGCTCCCTCGAACTTGGAATGCCGACAATTTACGACGGTACTATCAATAGAATTCTATCGTTATTAACTTGAATCTGTTTGATGCATGAATAATAGACATGTTCTTATTTTCGAATGAGTATGTTTAGCAAAAGACCGGATCCGCTCCGGCAGTCAAAGACCAACTCCGCGTTGGCATCTAAGACCGGCGCCCAGCGTCGGCAGCAAAAGACCGGATCCGCTCCGGCAGTCAAAGACCAACTCCGCGTTGGCACCTAAGACCGGCGCCCAGCGTCGGCAGCAAAAGACCGGATCCGCTCCGGCAGTCAAAGACCAACTCCGCGTTGGCATCTAAGACCGGCGCCCAGCGTCGGCAGCAAAAGACCGGATCCGCTCCGGCAGTCAAAGACCAACTCCGCGTTGGCATCTAAGACCGGCGCCCAGCGTCGGCAGCAAAAGACCGGATCCGCTCCGGCAGTCAAAGACCAACTCCGCGTTGGCATCTAAGACCGGCGCCCAGCGTCGGCAGCAAAAGACCGGATCCGCTCCGGCAGTCAAAGACCAACTCCGCGTTGGCATCTAAGACCGGCGCCCAGCGTCGGCAGCAAAAGACCGGATCCGCTCCGGCAGTCAAAGACCAACTCCGCGTTGGCATCTAAGACCGGCGCCCAGCGTCGGCAGCAAAAGACCGGATCCGCTCCGGCAGTCAAAGACCAACTCCGCGTTGGCATCTAAGACCGGCGCCCAGCGTCGGCAGCAAAAGACCGGATCCGCTCCGGCAGTCAAAGACCAACTCCGCGTTGGCATCTAAGACCGGCGCCCAGCGTCGGCAGCAAAAGACCGGATCCGCTCCGGCAGTCAAAGACCAACTCCGCGTTGGCAGGCGCCCAGCGTCGGCAGCAAAAGACCGGATCCGCTCCGGCAGACAAAGACCAACTCCGCGTTGGCACCTAAGACCGACGCTCAGCGTCGCCGTAAAAACCAACTATGTGTTGGCACCGAGGACCAGCACCTCGCATTTACGATAGCAACTAAAATCGCGCTACCACCGAATATCGGTTTTGTCAATGCTTAGGACAGCATCACGGTCCTATCTAGCGTAACCTACTATACATAATCCTATCGACTGGCAGTTCACAGCAGTTCGAACAAATGAAGTAGATCATAATTGAAGGATCAAATAGATTAAAAATATTCATTGATGATGAAGTTTACAAAATTTCCGACAAGGAGAAAAACAAAAAGCTGCTAATGGGCATCCGAAGGCGGGGCATCATCCTCAGGGACGTCGTCAGGCTGCAGCTCCTCGATATCTTCCAGGTCGTAAAGCTCCTGGACTTTCTTTTTACAATCTTGGAAGCCGGCGTCATAAGCTAGCGCCGCTGACTCGGCTACCTCGTCATCGAAGGCTGCGGATTTCTTATAATCCTCTATGACATTGGCCCCCTTCTTTCCGCCTCGATGGCTCTTCTCTGGGCCTCCGCCACTACCGCCTCCAGATCCGCGATTTTAATTATGTGTTGGCGGGTGGCTTCCTTAGCCGCATTGGTCTCGGCGAGGCAGAACTCAATTGAGTCTTTAGAACACTTACCTCCTGCTCTGCTGCCATCAGTTTCTCTTCGGTCGCCACCAGCTTCTCCTCGGCCGCCATCAGCTTCTCCTCGGCCGCTTTTTGCTTTTCTTCTGCCACCTGAGCATTGTCCAGCTCATTGGCAGCGCGACGCTGGGCAACTTCCAGCGCGTATTCAGCTTTTTCGGCTCTAAGCCGAATAACCTCTACCTCACCCGTCAGGGTGGCCCGGGTGTCCTCTAGGGCCATCGCCGCCTTTTCTGCTCTGACTTGTAGGGAGACCATCTCCTCCCGCGCCTGTTCAATGGCGGTGTCACTCAGAGTCCAGAGATCTTTAAGGGCGACAAGGGAGTTCAGGGCCTAAAAAAAAAAAAAAAACATCCAGATATAAAGAAAGCAAAAGGGGAAAAGAAAAAGGACAATAATAGTACAAAAACTCACCCAGAGGTGCGCCACCGAGGCTTCACGAAAAAGGTAACACACCCCTGACCTCGGAGGTACTCTTGCACCTCCGCCACTGAAGCTTCCTCTATGACTCGTGTAGCCCAGCGGCTATGGTTTGCCAGCATTGATTGGAAGGAGGGGTCGATACTCCTCCCTTCCCTGGGCGTCGGACCTGCCGAGGCTGATCCCGCCTCGGAGCCTGCCGCATCCGGCCCCTTAGCGGGCAGGGGCGCTTCAGCTGCCGCCCCCGTAGGGGGCAAGGCTGCAACTGGAGTTGCCGCTATTGCCGCCGGAGCCTTACCCGTTTCTTTAGGCGTGGGAGACGGCGTCTTCCCATCGGGAGATAAATCAAGTAAAATAATTGGAGGAGCCGGAGCTGGAGATTCTTCCTCCGGCGGGCCTTGCTCCACCTCCTTGCCGGCCCTGGCCTTCGCCGCGTCTTCCATGACGGGTTCTTCGGCTTGGGGTTGGGCCGCCTCGCCTATGCGCACGGGCCCCACTGCTTTGGCTTCCTGGGCGTCGACCCCTTTAGTGACGGCCCTTTTGGGGCCGCCCTTCTTCGAGACTTTGGCACGTAGGGGCTTCACGACTATAGTTCCTCCGGTGTCGGCCACCCAGCGTCGGTCTCTCTGCCACTAACCCTCTCGGCCCTCCTGGGAACCTTGGTGGCAGCCCTCCCTTCGGTAGGGGACACAGTCCCCGCGGCCTTCCTCTTCTTGGCGGCCACCTGCTTAAGCTTGTGCAAAGTCGGCGCCATCCCTACGCAAGCAAGGGATAGTTAAAAAAAAAAAAAAAAAAAGTAGAAGACAGAGAAGAGAGGCGAGGGACTAATGCTGCACCCCTCGATTAAGCCGGCACGTTGAAGATTCTCCTCGGCTATCAGCTTATTACACTTAGGAATATCGGCAGTCAGGAGCTGCCCAAATGCCATCCGGTCTCGTGGAAGGATGGAGGAGTCCCTGTTGGCATCGATATTGGGTACCCCCCAGCTTCCACGAACCCCGCTGACGTCCGCGAAGAAAAACTTGTCCTTCCACCCCTTAACGGAGGAAGGAAGGCACAACCTAAGAATCCTATTGGATCTAGGAGTGAAAGACCACCACCCCGACTGTTTGCGCAAGGTATAGAAGCTGCGGAACAAGGAAATGCTAGCCTCTATGCCCTGCAGATGGCAGAGTACTAAAAAACCAACAATAGTTCGGAAGGAGTTGGGAACTAGTTGGGACGGGGTCAAGGAGTACCTATCTAGAAGATTAAGGATGAAGGGGAATCGGTAACGAAGCCCGGCCTTAAAAAAGGCCCCGTACAAGGCAACCCTCCCGGAACGGGAAGAGGTTGTGTCGTTAGGGGTGGGAACGAACAGGTGAAGGTCCGGAGGGAAGCCGTACCTGGCCCTTAAGTTTGTGTGGGCAGACATGGCGACGCAGTCCCTTCGGGGGACTCCTTGGTAACCCTAGAAGGGCCGGCAACCGCCGGCCGGGTTCTAACGGTTTGTCCGCCGGTCGGAAATCCCGGTTGAGGGACGATCGACTGGTCGTGGCTCTGGTGAATGATCAGAAGATGAGGTGAGACCATTGGATGGACTGGGAAGAAGACTGGGAAGAACCCCCCAAGAACCGGAAAAGCACAGAAAGCTTGTGCAGATCCCTACGCAAGCCATGGGCTCTCGAGGGAATTAAGCTTGAAGAATCAGCTTATTACACTTAGGAATATCGGCAGTCAGGAGCTGCCCAAATGATCAATGGAGATCGAGGGTACCCCCCAGCTTCCACGAACCCCGCTGACGTCCGCGAAGAAAAACTTGAAACGGAGGAAGGAAGGCACAACCTAAGAAGGATCTAGGAGTGAAAGACTGGCGGATAGAAGCTGCGGAACAAGGAAATGGGCCCTGCAGATGGCAGAGTACTAAAAATAGTTCGGAAGGAGTTGGGAACTAGTTGGGACGGGGTCAAGGAGTAGAAGATTAAGGATGAAGGGCAATTAAAAAAGGCCCCGTACAAGGCAACCCTCCCGGATTGCCCTGTCGTTATGGCGAACCCGGATACCTTTAAGTTCGAAGACATCAGTCCCTTCTCAACCCTAGTCCCGAACGAATCCAACGATCGACTGGTCGTGGCTCGTCTTCCAGGATTGGGAGAAGACTGTTTAACCTGAGAAGACGCTGCCAATGGCGGACAATCTGCCATATGGCGCCATTTCGAAACATCGTCCGATCCAACCACGACGTTTCGAAGCAATAATAAGCTCGAAATTAACCTTATCACAATGATTCCGTCCGCCTTTTCGTAACGTTGCCCGAGGTAAATCCTCCCTAATCCCAACAAAGGCGAAATAATGACGCGGAAACCGGCCACCTAGAGGATATTCGCACCCCTTTCGCGGATAAATAAACGCTTACCCATCTCAGGGGCGGGGGGGCATCTGATACGGCTGGCCGTTTCCCCTGGAGTATTATTATCTTCTGCACGATTTCCGAAAGCAATGATGTGACAACAAAACCCAAAGCCATCCAGCATCGGTCTTCGGAACCGGCCTCCAGCGTCGGCCTCTTGAGCCAGACAGCCAGCGTCGGCCTCAGAGCCAGACAGCCAGCATCGGCCTCGAGCCAGACAGCCAGCGTCGGCCTCTAGAGCCAGACAGCCAGCGTCGGCCTCTTGAGCCAGACAGCCAGTGTCGGCCACCAGCGCCGGCCCCCGGCATCGGCCTCCAGCGTCGGCCTCAGAGCCAGACAGCCAGCGTCGTCTTGAGCCAGACAGCCAGTGTCGGCCACCAGCGCCGGCCCCCGGCGTCGGCCTCCAGCGTCGCCTCTTGAGCCAGACAGCCAGCCACCAGCGTCGGCCTCCAGCGGCCCCCAGCGTCAGCCATCAGCAGCGGCCTCCAACATTGGCCACAGGTGTCGGCCTTAATAATAAATCCCAGTACTGAAGCTTTGTTTCCGGCATCCGGCATTGCCACCCAGCGTCGGCCCCCAGTGTCGACCTTCATACGAGGATTAGTCTTAGGCAACTGACCCCGCGATCTAAGGACTACTGCCGGATAGCTCGGGCGTGTCAGCCTGATCAGCAGTTACCGCTATAAGCGGCCCTTATCCAGCAACAGTCCAACAACCTACCGTTCGATGAAACATCACAACGGAACAGTTCCGACGGTTCCAACAGACCAAGGTATACGGATCCCCAACAGGTATAAAAGGAGGAACCGAGCTCCATGCAAGGGGACTCTCTTTTTCTCTCTCTCAAAATAAAACTTGCTGGACAACAGTTCTACAAAGATCATATCCCTGTTCGACGACTCACTAACTTGGGCGTCGGAGGGTCCCCGCCGGAACCACCGGTCCGGGACTTTTTGCAGGCTCTTGGAGGAAAACGCGGCCTTTTCCAAAGGACCAAGGCTCTTGAAGGAAGACGACGGCCCTTCTACGCACCCAGTGATTCCAGCCTGCCCGACGTTCATCATACGTGAGTCGGCCGCAACAATATGTAATGAAAAAGTTTAAAAAAATATTGCGACGCAATTTGTGCATCGTAATTATTATCATAAATTATAAATATTATCATTTATAAATATTAAAAAATTATTGCGACGCTATAGCGATGCATTTTTAAAGAAAATAATTAACAAATATTGCGATGCAACTAATGCATCACAATAGTTTTTAGTAAATATATTTTTTATCAGTAATAATAAATAAAACAAATATAATATTGCGACGCATTCGTTGCGTCGCAATATTTTTTCTATAAATAGATGTAACGAAAAGTAAAAAAAAATATTGCGATGCAATTTGTGCGTCGCAATTATTATCATAAATTATAATTTTTTATCATTTATAAATATTTAAAAATAAATAAATAAAACATATAAATATTGCGACGCATTTGTTGCGTCGCAATATTTTTTGGATAAATATATGTAATGAAATAGTTAGAAAAATTTTTACGACGCACTGTATGCGTCGCAATTATTATCATAAATTATTATTTTAATCATTTAAAAATATTAAAAAAATATTGCGACGCATTAGTGATGCAATTTCTAGAAAATAAAAATAATTTTTCCGTCGAACATTGGCGCCAAGTTAGCGACGCAATTAATTGCATCGCTATTTTTTCATAAAAATATAATAAGGCCAAATTAGCGACCGATTAGCGACGCAAATTTGCGTCGCTAATCACTCATATATAAAGTAGGCCGGCCTTCTCTTCTTCCCCATCTTGACCTAGCCGCCGCCCTTCCCAAAACCTCTCCGACTCCCACCGTTCGCTGCTCCGGCTCCCCCCCTCCGGTGCTTCGGCTCCCCGGCGGTCTCCTCCAACTCCGGCGTCTCCTCTCAACCGAGGTAAGCCCCCCCACCCTCTTCCAAAATTTTTTTTTTTGTAAAAATTTTCCTCCGGCCACGGCCAAGACCGTGGTCGTCTTCTCCGGCCACGGTGGCCAGGCCACAGTAAAAAAAAAAGTCTTGTAACAGGGGGGGTGGGGAAAACCCCCCCATTTTGTCTTCTTCGGCCACGGCTGCTGCCGTGGCCGGCAGTAGCCTGGCCACGGTGGCCAGGCCACAGTCAAAAAAAAAAAAATTGTGTAATAGGGGGGGTGGGGAAACCCCCCCCCCCATTTTGTCTTCTCCGGCCACGGTCGTGGCCGTGGCTGTCTTCTCCGGCCACGGCTGCTGCCATGCCGGCAGTGGCCTGGCCACGGTGGCCAGGCCACTGTCAAAAAAAAAAAATTTTGTAACAGGGGGGGTGGGGAAACCCCCCCCCCCCCATTTTGTCTTCTCGGCCACGGCCGCTGCTGTGGCCGGCAGTGGCCTGGCCACGGTGCCCAGCCACAGTCAAAAAAAAAAAATTCTTTGTAACAGGGGGGTGGGGAAAACCCCCCCATATTGTCTTCTCCGGCCACGGCCGCTGCCGTGGCCGGCAGTGGCCTGGCCACGTTGGCCAGGCCACAGTCAAAAAAAAAAAATTTCTTTGTAACAGGGGGGGTGGGGTGGGGAAACCCCCCCCCCATTTTGTCTTCTCCGGCCACGGCCGCTGCCGTGGCCGGCAGTGGCCTGGCCACGGTGGCCAGGCCACAGTCAAAAAAAAAAAAAATTGTAACAGGGGGGTGGGGAAACCCCCCCCCCCCATTTTCTCTTCTCCGGCCATGGCCGCTGGCCGTGGCCGTGTGGCCGCTGCCGTGGCCGGCAGTGGCCTGGCCATGGTGGCCAGGCCACAGTAAAAAAAAAAATTTGTTGGCTGTTACAGGCGGGGTGGGGAAACCCCCCCCCCCATTTTCTCTTCTCCGGCCACGGCCGCTGCCGTGGCCGGCAGTGGCTTGGCCAGGCCACAGTAAAAAAAAAAGGCTGTTACAGGGCCCCCCCTCCCTTGACCTTCTCGGCCACGGCCGCTACCGTGGCCGGCCGTGGCCTGGCCACGGTGGCCAGGCCACAAAAAAAAAAAAAAAGTCTTTTACAGGGGGTGGGGAAAACCCCCCCTTTATCTTCTCGGCCACGGCTGTACCCGCCCGGAGAAGCCGGCCACGGCACCGGTGGTCAGGACAAAAAAAAAAAAAAAACATGTCTGTTATGGGGGTGGGGAAAACCCCCCTCCCCTTTTATCTTCCACGGCGGCCGTGGCTTGGCCCCGGTGGCCAGGCAAAAAAAAAATTATTTATGGAATAATTTTTGCATTTGTAGTTATTTACAATTTTTATGTCTTGATTATTTACATTCTGCTGCAAATTGAATGATGCATTAAATTATGAAATGCTTGAATGAAAGTCATGTTGTAGTTTTATTTAATTCTCAAGAACACATTAGTACTTTCAATGATTTATATTTTAGTCTTCACAAACAATTATATTCGACATAATAATCTTAAGAAGCCATTGACTATATATATAGAACACTATGCCTCTATTTGTAGAATTGACAAGAATTTATGAATAACAAGCATAAGTTCGATTGTCTTCGGATTTTCATATTATTAATCACAGCACTATAACCTTTAGACCCGTTTGAGAATTTGTAAGATTTAGTCTTGCAAATTCTCAAATTGTCCTGGTGGACAGTTTGAGAATATTTTTTGCGATATGGTAGTCTGCTATTAATCATCTTTGGTTGAGATTGCGGTTTGTATTTGCTCATACGTTCTCCTAGTGTGGCATATATGCCACACATTTAGGAGAACATATGGGGAAATGCTGCTGAAATTTCAACGTAACCGATCGATGATAATCAATAGCAGACTACCATATCGCAAAATATATTCTTGAATGGGATAGGGCCTTACCTTTTAGACATGGAGTGAAGGTTTAATTAATTTAGGACACTTGAAAGCATGTGAAGTCTCATGATTGAACGAACCGCCTTGCGGCCCGACCCGAACTCAAGCCCTACCATTAGCCATGAACCTGTGCCTCGGTCCTTGCTAGCACGCCAAGGATCGTAGCCGTGGCTCGCCCTTGCATGGTAGGGACCTTAGTTGCCTAAAAGAAAATTGGTTTAGTTATAAATGATTTAAATGGTTGTTATTAACCTTAGTTGTGTAAAAGAAATAATTTAGTTATATATTTAGTAATACTAATATAGTTTTATTTTGTGGTTTCCTTTAATGGTTTACCAGACTTTGTATAAGTCGGTCAAAAATGAGCGGGGCTCGCTCGTGGATGTATGCAAGGATAAAAGATGGCTTGCTTAATCCAGATTTTCTGAATGGATTGGAAGAATTTATCGCATTTGCATGTAGCCAACCTGACTGGATGGATGGCCCTAGGATTAGGTGCCCATGCAACTTCCACAGGTGTCAGAATAAAGCCTACAGAGATGTTGAAACTGTTAAGGTGCATTTGTGTAAGAAGGGGTTTGTTCCTGATTACTATGTTTGGTACTGTCATGGTGAACCAGAGGATATTCCAGCAGCTGTTATAGGCCAACAAGAGTCAATTCCCGTAGATGAACCATTTGTGAATTTAAACACATATGAACAAATGGTGATGAATGCATCGGGTAATGAATTCAATCAGAATACATTTATGGAAGAACCAAATCCAGATGCACAGCAATTTTACGATATGTTGCGTGCTGCAAATCAAGAATTGTATCCTGGTTGTGAGGGTCATTCCCAGTTGTCTACAGCTGCTCGAATGTTGAATATTAAGGCAGAACATCGATTATCAGAAAAGGCGTTCAATTCTGTAGCTGGGTTAATCAAAGAAATTTTGCCAAATGATAATGTTGCAGCAGACAGTTTTTACGCAACAAAGAAGTTGTTGCGTGGGCTTGGGCTCCCAGTAAATAAGATCGATTGTTGCTTGAACAATTGTATGATATTTTGGGGTGAAGACTCAGAGCTGAGATGGTGTAAGATTTGTGGGCAATCGAGGTACAAAAACAGCGAAGGAGGAGCCAGTACAAGTAGGAGGAAAAGTGTGCCTTACAAGAGGATGCATTACTTTCCTCTTACCCCACGCCTGCAGAGATTATACAGATCTGAGGCAACAGCTGCTGATATGAGATGGCATGCCGAACATGAATCTAAAGAGGATGAAATGCGGCATCCATCAGATTCAAAGGCTTGGAAGCATTTCAATGAAAATCATCCTGATTTCGCTGAAGATATAAGGAATGTGAGATTAGGTCTTTGTACCGATGGCTTCCAACCATTTGGTCAAGCGGGGCAACAGTATTCATGTTGGCCTGTGATACTGACTGTATATAACCTTCCTCCATGGAAGTGCATGAAAGATACTGCAATGTTTTTAACCGTTTTGGTTCCAGGACCATCAAATCCAAAGGAAAAGATTGATGTCTTTCTGCAACCGTTGGTGGCCGAATTGAAAATGTTGTGGGAAACAGGAGTCGTAGCCTACGACATTTCTATGAAACAGAATTTCATCATGAGAGCTGCTTTGATGTGGACAATAAGTGATTTCCCGGCATATGCAATGTTGTCTGGTTGGAGCACTGCTGGACGTCTGGCATGCCCTCATTGCATGTATGATTCGGATGCATTTACATTGCAGAAGAGTGGTAAGCAGTCATGGTTTGATAACCATAGGAAGTTCTTGCCCCCAAATCATCCTTACAGGCGTAACTTGATCGCCTTCCGGAAGAACAAAGCAGTCACAAAATTCGCCGAACCGGTTAGGTCCGGCACGGATATATTTGATACTATAGAGCATTTGGGGTTGATGTATGCATGGGAACCGGATGCAGATAGAATAAATGGCCGTATATGTAAAGAACATAACTGGAAGAAGCGAAGTATATTTTGGGATTTGCCTTATTGGAGCACAAATCTCATCCGGCACAACTTGGATGTTATGCATATCGAGAAAAATTTCTTTGATAACATATTTAACACGGTGCTAAACATCCCGGGAAAAACAAAAGATACTGCAAAGTCAAGAGAAGAACTTAATCAGTACTGCAGAAGAGGTGATTTGAGAAGGAGTGCCGATGGGACCTATCCTAAAGCCTGTTACACTCTTGACAGAAATTCACGAGAAGTTTTATGTAACTGGCTTAGAGGGTTAAAATTTCCAGATGGTTATGCCTCAAATATCGGTAGGTGTGTGGACATGCATAAGCTCAAGTTGTTCGGCATGAAGAGTCACGACTGCCATGTTTTCATGCAACGGTTATTACCTGTAGCTTTTCGTGAGTTGCTTCCGCAACATGTCTGGAAGGCAATTACGGAGCTCAGCTTGTTCTTCAAGGAGTTATCTGCCGCAGTCATTACTTCTGCATCCATGGCAAGGCTTGAGGAGGAAATTCCAATTATTTTATGCAAGCTTGAGCGAATATTTCCTCCCAGTTTTTTTGACTCAATGGAGCATTTACCGGTTCACTTGCCATACGAAGCGAGCATAGCTGGTCCCGTGCAGTATCGCTGGATGTATCCTTTCGAGAGGTAAATATATACATCATTAAGATATGTTGACATTTCAAATATTATTTCATTGCAAGAAAATTGGTTAATTTTTTGTTTCAACTTTACATATAGGTATCTTAAGAAGTTAAAAAATAATGTGCGTAATAAGGCAAGGGTTGAAGGTTCTATATGCAATGCACACTTGGTCGAAGAAGTTTCAGCTTTTGCCTCGCATTACTTTGAGGGTCACGTCCACACGAGGAGCCGAAATCTTGGTCGTAACGATGACGTATGTGTGGACGAAGGAGAACCTAATGACGGTAGAATATCAATTTTTAAAGGTATCGGCCGTTCATTTGGTGGGCAGAAGTCAAGAAATCTTAGCGATATGGAGTATAATGCAGCACATTATTACATCCTAATGAACTGTAGAGAAGTCGATCCATATATTGAGTAAGTGTATACTTCAATGCTTAATTGAAAATTTTAATTTAAATTACAATATACCATAATATTTAATTGCTAACATCAGTTTTCATCCTTTTCATCCCATAAGGATGTTTTGTGATAGACAACGACAGATGAATCCCGACATCAGTCAAGTTGCAATTGGGCAGAAATTAGAAACGGAGTTTGCTTACTGGTTTTATGAATTTGTGAGTAGTATCACTCAATCAATTTCAATAATGGCTTTTATTTTTTGAATTGGATGTGAATAGCTTATTAATTTATAGGTAAACGGTCCATGGTCCACAACCGACAATATTTTCATTAAATGTCTATCGCAATGGCCATTGAAGACCGTAACAACCTCTACTGGCTATTTTGTAAATGGGTACAAATTTCAGATTGAACGATTAGCAGCTTCAAGAGGCACGCAGAACTGGGGCGTGTGTGTTAAAGGAGAAAGTGTTGGAGCAAATATGCAGGATTATTATGGAAAGTTAGTAGAGGTGGTTGAAGTTGAATATCCCGGTTGGCCTATGAAACGAACCGTATTGTTTCGTTGTGATTGGTTCGATCCGATAGTTCCTGTGGGCAAAAGGGTTCATAACGACTACAATTTGGTTGAAGTGAACCATCGACGAAGATTGCAGAAATATGACCCATTCATCCTTGCATCCCAAGCTCAGCAAGTCTTTTACTGCGGATATCCAAGTTTGCGCAACGACAAGCGAGATTGGTGGGCCGTTTCTAAAATCGTCCCACGTTCAACAATCGTATTAGAGGAGAGTTCATCAAGTCAATCAGCCGAGTGCCCTGCATTTCAAGAGGATGAGATGGAAATGCATGCAATTGAGGACGACACAAGGGCTCCTGAAACATCACTTAGAGATCCAAATGGTGATGTCCAAGAAATTGCGGATGCAAATGTTCGGTTTCCTTCCGATGATAATGAAACTGAATCGCAGTCCGATACGGCATCGGATGTTGAACCAACATTTCACGAAACAAATGACACCGATTAAACATAGAGGTTTTTTAAAATTTAACTTTTTTTTATAAGTGTTAAATTTTTACATAGTCAATCATTAATCGTAATTTAATTGTATGAATCTTTAGTATTTTCAGTATGAGGGCAGAGGTAGATCTACCGACGACAGACGGAGTGAGCAGGGACGTAGCCCTGCTGCATCAGATCACATGAGCGTCGGAGATGGAGAGTTCGGATCTCCAGCAGTCGCACAGCCTTCGATCTCTCCAGCAGTATTACCATCCAGCCGATCGGCACATACCTCCGAGAGTTCTTCCACCATCGGCCGCACGTACTTCGACTTGATGCTCAGGGGCTGTAAGTATATACTAATTAAAAATATGTTTATGTTTTTAAGTCAATTACTTATAAACATGCATTTTTTTAACAGATTTATTGAGCAGCATCATGTATCCAGCCACATCAGCGCCGTATTTCAGAGGCGTGCAGATCCCAGTGGCTACGATTGGCGCCACGTATCTCCAGCCACGAGGGAGTTTTATTTTTCTGAGTTTCAGGTAAACTTATTAAATACAATTTATCACTGATATAAAATTTCTTAATCTTAATAAATTCAGAAACTAACTATTTATTTTAATGCAGAAAAAGTTTACGTGGGATCCTGCCAGCCATGATGCCATTAGGGCAGCATGGGAGGCTCTGACGGGACGCCGATACTCCGACATGCTTCATCGTTGGAGGTCATCGGGTCAGCGTCCTGCGCACGTGCCAGAGGGTATTTGGCACGAGTGGCAGCAGGCCTGGCAGTCCGATGGCTGGCGCAGGAGGTCCGCATCAGCCAGCACGAACCGCCGATCTGAGAAGGGCGGTCCTGGCACGGGTCTCTCCCGCCATACTTCGGGCTCCATTTCGATTCAGGAGCACAGACGGCGTATGGTAAGAAAACATAAATATTTTAATTACTATTTTAGTTATTTACAAATATTTGTATTAATATCAATTTTTTTATTGTTATAGTCTGAGCAGGAGGGCGGAGATCCTGGTGAGTTTCGTCTATTCAGGGCGACACACACCAGGAGGGACGGTTCCTGGGTCGACACGCGATCACGGGAGGTTGCGGTAAGAAATTAGATTTATGTAGTATCTGTTTAATTTCTAAAATTTTATTTCGAGAAATTTATTAACTCATTTATTGTTGATTTCATAATTTAAAGACACGAGTCGAGGAGCTTCGCTCCCAGGCATCGCAGGTCGACTCTACTGATGGGGAGACGCCCGTCGAACTCTCAGCAGAGGAGAGTCGGCGTGTGTTTTTGGAGGCTGTTGGTGCCCAGCCGCGAGACCGCAGGGTCTATGGTCTGGGCACTAGAGCTTCTACATATTTTTCCCCATCAGGCCTCCAGCTCGCGAGTTTCTGGTGATATTCCTCCCGAGCGTTTAGACGACTTCGGAGATCTATTGCAGAGGAGGTTCGGCAGGAGGTCGAGCAGGATTTTGAGGATCGTATGCGAGGCCGGGATCAGGAGATTGCAGACATGCGAGATGAGATGCATCATTTGCGGATATGGTTAGCCGCTTGTCGCAGAGTCTCCAGCCTCCACAGCCTCCACGTGATCGCTCAGATTCTTGATGTATTTTTTTTCTTTTTATATGTTGTACATGAAAACTTCAAAATTTTAATATATTATTTATTTTTGTAAATTGAATGATTATTGTTTGGATCAATATGAGTGAAGAATGTTTCGATCAATATTTAAATGTAACGAAATTGTATTAACCGTTTTAATTTTTAATTTTTATTTTTTTAAAAAAATATTTATTTAGCGACGCATTAGCGACTGCAATTGCATCGCTAATATTTTAAAATATTATTATTAAATATTGCAATGACTGGCATCGCAATATTTAAAAAAAAAATTAGCGATGCATTAGCGACTCAAATTGCATCGCTAATATTTCATAATATTATTAAATATTGCGACGCAACGATCTGGCGTCGCAATATTTTTTAAAAAATTTAATTAGCGACGCATTAGCGACTAAAATTGCATCGCTAATATATCTAAAATATTATTAATAAATATTGCGACGCAGTGACCTGCGTCGCAATATTTTAAAAAAATTTTATTAGCGACGCATTAGCGACTAATATTGCGTCGCTATTATATTTAAAATATTATTATTAAATATTGCGATGCAGCTAAATGCATCGCAATATTGCGACGCAATTGAATGCGTCGCAATATTTAATATTAATATTTAAAATAAAATTTAGTTTTAAATTTAGCGATGCATTTTGGTGCGTCGCAATATTGCGATGCATCTCTGCGTCGCAGAGAGTCGCTGTTTTGCGACGCAATTGCGACAAATTGGTTTGCGATATTCTCAGCGACGCAGTCATTGCGTCGCTAATGCGTCGCAATAGCATGTTTAGCGACGCATTTGGGCGTCGCAATATTTTTTTTCTTGTAGTGTTTATTAGATAAACATGAGCACTCTCTGTTATTTATCCTCTTTAAGATTAGATAAACATGAGCATTTTTGACTTCTTGGTTAGGAAAGAATAATTTTGAAACACACAAACAACCGTTCAATGCATAAAACTTGGAACAAATATTGAATAAAAAAATTATAATTTTGCAAGGGTTACATTCAAAATTGATTGGATTGGATCTGGGCGTTGCCTTCGCCTTTTCCTTTCCTCTTTCTTACGGCTTCTTCTCTTTCCTCTCTTCCCCTATCGATTATCTCATTTGTAAGGGAAGATGAGGGGACCGGATAATTTTATCATTTATCAGATTCAATATTTCGATAATCTAGATAGCCACCTCCTTCTATGGTATTTGGATTATCTTATGAGAGATAATCCAGATTACCACTGCAATATAGATTACCCCCAAAATATATGTACAAATATATCTATCTGATGGGCCCAATTTAAATTACCAATAATTGGATAGATTACGAGCTACCAAACGCTACCTAAGGAATTTACTATAAAAGGCTGAGAGAATAAAGTATATCATTTAAAGAAATCTTTATATATATTGAAATAGCCTTTTCATCAATGATACTTAACCTTTAATAATGCAACTTTAAGATTAGGATATGCAATTAATAAAATAGACTACTGTGAATACGTTATGAATGGTAGGAGTCATTTTACTATGCTTTCTTTGTATGTTAATACTGAAAATAGTTTAGAAATGTTTGAAAAAACTAAATCTTGCCTAAGCTCTTAATTTGAGATGAGAGTCATGAGAGAAGCATCCTATGTTTTGGGTAACAAATTATTAGATATAGAAAATCTAAAATGTTTTGTTTGAGTCAAGAATGATATCTAGATTGTGTTCTTAAAAGATTTAAAATAGATAATTATAAATTATTATCTACTCTTATCGAAAAGGATTCAAACTTGAGTAAGAAAGATATTTCAATGGAAGAGCAAGAAAAATTAAATGTTCCTTGTGTATAAGCAACAAAAAGTCTGATGCATGCTATGCTTTGCACTAGGCACGATATAAGTAATGTAGTAGGTCTATTTAATAGGTATTAAAATAATCTAGGCATATCTCATTGAAAAGTAACAAAAAGAATATTTAGATATATCAAAGGAACTAAAGGTTTTAAATTATGCTATCAAGCTAATGAATTAATAATAAGTTTGAAAAACCACCACCAATCATGTCAGAGAAATAATAGAAGTACTATTAGCATCAAATACCAAGAGAAACGCATCTTGATCCCAACATGAAACTGCCTTCCAATGGAAGAATATGTAGATACTTGTCTATAGTCCTTTATGTTATATGTTATACATGTTATACATTTTAAGAATCTAATATATTGCTTATATTAAACAAACATAAGGCACAAGCTCAATAGTGTTGAGTTTGTTTTATCTTTCCACAAGATTTGCAATTGCCAATGGCAAGCATGAAACATGCTATGCTATCCAAATTGAGAACTTTTCTAGCATAAAATACAAGAGATTGAAATTCATCAAAGACAATAAGATATCAAAATTAGTTGGCTACAATCACACACATTCAACCCAAACCATAGTTATGTTTAAGTGATTTTATAATATACATGCCCAATTAGTAGTCTATGACTAAGCTTAAGTGTTTGGGTCAAATTTGGCTAAGTTATGGGAAAATTTTGTAGAATTAGGTTGCTTATTAAGACATTTTGAAGAAATCTATGTAATAGTCATTGCACTACAAGTATTGCCAAGATGGACTCTTTATGGGCATGCTCTCATAGGACAATTCATACAACATGCTTTCTATGAAATTAATTGGATACTTATAGGCTCCAACTAATATCATGCTAAAGAAAAATAAATGCCTATTAGATGATTGTTGAGGTTGTCTTTATAAGTGATCTACCAAACATTTTTCTTCCTATTATGCAAATTATAACTATTAATTATTCACTTTCCCAAATTCTTCAATTGGATTTATTGAAATTCTCATTTGTTAATCTTCAATTGATAAAATTCTGAGGTAATTAACTGAAAACAACTAGATTAGAATGAAAACTAGCACTCATAGGAAGAACCTTAGGAAGAAGTGGAATTCAACGGGTGGTCTTGAAATTTTTCTAGTGGGATTAGACCATTATGTTTTAGGTTCTCCTCTAAGAAGGACCTCACAAGGAACATAACTAGTGGACCATGGATTATTGGAGGTTAAATCCTTGCCCTTGAGACATGGAGATAGGATTTCAAAGATTCTAAGGATCTCATTATTAAAGTTGCTTATAGATGTGCATGAAAGAACTCCCAATTGAATTATGGTCTTAGAAAAAAAAAAAGATTTTTGAGATTACTAGTATTGCTAGCAAACCTTTGTGGTTGGACAACTAGACGGAGAGCTTAAAACAATGCAACTATACTTGGGTCTATATATTGAAAAATCTTGAAGACAATGATGTGGCAATCCTTTTCTTACGAAGTTATCCAATTATATTGTTATGCTTGTGGTTGAGTTAAGCATGAAGTTCTCAACTATTCCTTCACTAAAACTCCTAGATTGGTTGCCTCTGTATTTATAGCTAATCAATTATAATCGTCGAAAAGAAGTGCTAATACATCCAACTTAGTGAAAAATCAAACCAATATTTTTCAAACCAATGCTGCAAAACAATGATATATGGTCCTTTGCTAGCTTCTGACCGTTAGAGGAGGAAGCTTATAGAAAGGAAATGTGTAGAAAAGAAATGATCCCTTAAGTTGGATCATCGAACTCAGAAAGAATTAAGCAAGTCTTCATGGTTGTAGGACTCAGTAAGGTAGGTGATGGTTACGAGAGGTGAACTATGCTAAGCAAGCTGTGGACAAATAGTGATTGGTGAAAGCCCAGCCTAAATGGTTTGTATCTAGGCCTATGTAGCTAAGGTTGCAATTGAGAAGTTTAAAGAAATTAAGGGAGATCAAGTGTTAGGCCAGTAATAACCCCTCACTTGGCGATGAGGGAGAATGGGTTTTAGTGATGAGGTTGCAGTTAGCTTGGCAAAGGAGGATGGTAAAGGTAGCTCACTTCCCTTAATTGAAGCAACTAATGGTACCCCCTCGATGCTACTCTCAATGACAGCAACTTGATTGATGCCTTCATTCAACTAGCTGAAGTTGCTACTAATAGAGCTTGCACTACAACAATTCTTAGAATAAGCAACGCTAAAAAGCTCTTTTCCGATGCTAAAAGCATCAAAAAATATCATCCGATGCTTCTTGAAGCATAGGAAAGTAGGAGTAAAGACAAAATTTTTCGACACTTTTTAAAAGCATCAAAAAATTTCAACGCAAAATAGCACCAGGAAAGTTTCATCTTGTCGATGCTTTAAAGCATCGGCAAGATGAGAAATTGCCAATGCTTTAAAGCATCGGCAAGATGAAACTTTGCTAATGCTTTTTAAAAGTGTCAGGTTACTTCGATACTTTAAAGTGTCAACAACATTAGAATTTGCCAATGCTTTAAAGCATCAAAAAATTTAGGTTTAACCCAACAATTAACGAAAGTATGATAATTTTTTAAAAAAAATTAAAATAACAAATAGAAAATTTAAATTAAACCTATATAATGCAATTAAGATAAAATCACATTGCATATATAAAATTTATATTAAACCTGTATAATGCAATTAAGATAAAATTTATATTAAACTTGTTATATTTAAAAATAATAATAAACATAGAATTAAAATTGAGCTGACGCTTTTCATAATTTTAAAATCAAAGTCTGTACAAATTTATATTAAACCTGTACAATGTAATCATAACAAATATAAAATCATATTGCATGCATTCTTCACATCCAAATTAAAATTTTAAATATAAATTTATTACAATCAACTAAGAGACAGTTTGTTGCAATTTAAAGTTTAACAAATTTAAAAATACATGAAATAGAAGATATAAAATAAAAAAGTTGAGGCCAATGATTTGCAGGAGGAAGGTCGTTACCCTATCCGCAAGGATATGATGCTTCAGGACCCTATAAGAAAATTAAAAATATTTAATTTGTAATACTATAATGATAATATATTATATAAATAATTGATTTAACATAAGATATATATTTAATAATATATGTATTTATCTAGTGTGGAACAAATATCTGTACGATAGATGTAAGCCGCTCAATGTGCTCTCTCATGGAATCTATCGTTGCTCTATCGATGGTACGGGTCATTGAATCTTCTTCATTGCTGCTCTATCGATAGCACGACTCTATCACATCTCTTCTATCTCCTACTTAAGTCCGCGAATATGTGCATCCTAAACACCATCTACAACATCACGTGTATAACTACTCATCGTAGATAACTGAGTGGCGAGAGTGATTCTAACTCCATAACCTCTCACTCAACCGTAGCGCTTTAGCCTCAACAACTTCGTAAACACCTCGGCCTCGATGTGACTACTCTACATAAATGCTGTAAAGTCATCGACACGCTCAGCAATAAGAGCTATAGCTCTTTACTGTATTAATTTAGAAATTTTAGTTAAATCTTACTGACTAACAAAATCAAATAAAAACATTGCATGAAATAAATTGTAATAAATAATTACATATAAGTCCCTCGACTCATCTCTAACAAAAGTGCATCATGGTGAATATGAGTCATCCGATAAAACTCTACCTCATCGGTTCCCGCCCATGCTCATCCATCTATAAGAAAAATTATAATTTATAAATAATTTAAGTATCACGATATATATGTGCATTGCGATACTTATGTGTATCGCGGTACACATATTTCATCATATAATTTTACTAAAATAAACATAAGTAAAAAGACTGGTTACATATTTTTAAAATGCTAAACATAAAAGTAATGGAAAAGGAAACCTCAGTTAACTCTCGTCTCTGTACTCATAGTTTTTGAATGTTGCCAATTGAATATTTTGGGTTCAGATCTGCTTCCTTACTTCCCTGCTGCCAGTATTGAGTTTTTGGTTCAGTTTGAAAGCATCACAAGCATTATTTTGCAGCCTAATGAGTGGTGTCTGATGTTTCTTGTGAGTGGTAAGCAGATTTATTCTCTTAGTTTTCATGTTAGAGCCTTCCCTCACTAATTTCAACCAGCGATCCTTTTGGCTCATTTTTTTAAAACCCTTCAACTTGTATGCAAACCTTACCTCAAACAACATATATGGTCTATGATGCAATTACAGAATAGTTTCTATAGATCGTTTCTTTTATTTTGTCTTTTCTAGGTGCTAGGTGCTACTGATGCTCATTTCTTACTCTATACCCTTAGCTAGTTCAAGATCTGATTCAACAATCAACATCCTCTATTATACACCAAAACAGAAAAAAAAAAAAAAACCTTAGTATGTCCATGATATGATCTTGTGTCCTCTTTAATACCTAATATCTTCATTGATTTTGTAATTGTCTTTTGGATATTTTTGTCCAGATGATATTTAATGATTATATAATGTTTTAAAATTGCATAGTCATTTCAACCATTTGGCTTTAATCTTGCACAAGATGTCCTCATCTTTCTGCCATTTTGTAATCTAACTACTGATTGGTTTTGTTGCATTGTTACACTTGCATTCCTTCTGTAATTCCATTTTTTAACATCCACACCATCTACATTTCACTAGCCAGCTCTTTATCATCTCTACATAGCATGAAGCAGGGGACCTCTTACCAACACATATAATCCAGAAACAACATAAGCCTAGGCACATCTTAATGCAAGCATCCAATGTTTCAGCAGCTAGTGTAAAAAGATTAAGGCATTCAATCTGACCCATCTCCCAACACCCCACCCCCCCTCTTCAATCTTCTGTTGTAAGCCTATTGTCCTTAAAAAGCTCAGTGCCCCATCTGCAAACCATATGTGTCAAATATAACAAAAAATTTCCCATGTTTTAACTAAATTAAATATGTCGAATCTGCACAATAAGGACATACAACCCATCCCTTTGTACTCCAGCCATATAAATTGGCATATGTTGAAAAATCATTAATAGTCCACAACAAAACTGCATGTAGTTTAAATGTTTTACCATTAGAAGCATCAATTGCATCGACACCTTCTCACAACTGTTTCAATTCCTCCATTAAAGGTTGTAGAAAAATATCAATATCATTTCCTAGACCCTTATCACCTGGAATAACCATTGACAAGATAAGTGAGGATCATTTCATGCACAACCATGATGGCAAATTGTATGGTATTAGAATAACTGGTCAAGTGTTATATGTAGAATTTAGAGTTCAAAAAGGATTAAAACCGTTTGAAGCTAAACCCAACCAAACATTACGAATATCAAAGGCAAAATCAGAATGCCTAGTATTAAATGCTTTCTATGCTAAACTATCTGCTGGATGTCTTAACATTTCATCCTTCGTATACCCTTCATCATGCCATTTCATTAATGAAACCATTTTCAATGATGAATATAGCCTCTTCAATTGAGGGATAAGAGAAAAGTAATGCAATACCTTCACTGATTTTTTTATTTTATTCATTACATCATCCTTATCTTCTTCATGAGTTGTCCATCATGAAGATCCACATATATTGTATGACTCTCGATCAGCATTTCCACCATGATATAACATACAATCTTTCGGATAATTATGAATCTTTTGATATCCAAGATCCAATTTATTGACAACTTTCTTTGTTGATAATAAGAGGATGGTAAACCAGTGCCTTTTGAAAATGCATCCTTTAGTAACTTGAGAAGCATAGTAAAACTCTTTTTGAACCATCCATTCATATATTTTATATGGAATAAACGTATAAGAAAAGAGATCTTAGAAAATTTTAAATAGCCCGAATTTAATTGTTTATCTGCATCTTTAATTAAATTACAATACCAAGCTGACTCAGTAGTTGATGATTGCATCTACTCAACAAATATTTATTCCATAAATGTAGAACCATTACATACTCAGGTGTTTCATGTGTAGTAGTTAAACCTCCAAAGTTTTGAATACCATATCGAAAAGCATCTGTGATCAAACCCATCACATCACCTCCTACAAAATTATCTTGCATATTATTGGATCTAAGATCGGACGAGGGTTGATTACTTGATATTGACAACATAAATTCTTCATGAAAAACCTACTCAGTATAACCTCTTGCAAAATCATTCCATATCAAATCTTCTTCAACGGTTTGTAGATCTAGACAATAAATGTTAACATATCGTCAGCATGGACATGAAATCTTTTCATTCAAACTACTTTTATTCATACCAAATTTAATAAATCACGAACTCTATCTAAATATTCTTTGGTATTTCTCGATTTATTTATCCAACGTTTATCCATTTTAGAATAAAATGATCAATAAACAACCAACTTTTATCTAATATGCATCACAATTCAGAGCCTCATCTAGAAAAACTATCTAAAAAGCTATCACAATATCATATAAACAACCAAACATCCTACACATATTTCATTATCATAAGTATTCAACAATTAATAGCATAGGCATATGTGAGAATAAATAGTAATGTAAAATCTAAATATGCATAACACAATCATATTCAATCACATATGACAACCATTTGTATATAATAAGTACAACCATTATGCTCAATAGTATGCAACATCATTAGCACATTTCACAACTTTAAGGCCTGTTACAATAGAAGATCAACGCAATCAAATTTGAAATCCATACCATCTAGCGTCAATTATCAAATATGAAAAAATTTCTTGTTTTATACTTGTGTGAGTCAACAATGAGAAGTTGAAGTGATTGTGGTAATAAATTTTTCAATCAAAGAAATATTGACCCTTGACTTATAATGCTGCATGGTTTACTGTGGAGGAAGTTCTTTTTCTTTCCTAATATACTTGAATATGTAAAGCAGGTAGCAATAATGGTGCTGTGGGTTTTGGGTATGGGTCATTGGTATAGAACCCTGGGTTTGATTTTGATGAGAAAATTGTTGGCTTCATTAAGGACTACAGACGTGTCTTCGATCTTGGTAAGGCTTACTTGCTGTTTGTTAAGAGGATGAGCTAGTGAGACATCTCAAAATTGTGAAGCAGTACAGTTTAAAATCTTGCATAAGAAAATCTAATGTTATGGTTTGTCTTTGCAGCATGCATATATCACAGAGGTACATCTGAAAATCCAGCTAGAACCTGCACATTGGAGGCCAAGAAAGGAGCAGTTTGTGTATGAAAGACTGATACCTTTCTTTGTGGTATTGTAAAGTTGCATGGTTTTGCCAGAGCTTTTGTTGTAAACCTCAAATTTTTGATGATGTTTTTCTGGACCATGTCATTTTGTTTGTTCTTATATCTTGTCACTTTACCAGCCAACTTGCATTTCTCTTGTTTTAGCTCCCCTGATTTCTATATTGATGTTGTATGAGGGCTGTAATGAAGTAAAAAAACCAAAATGGTTATTTGGTTCCATCTATAAAAGATCTGTTAGGATTTCACATTGGCTTTTATGTCAAGAGGGAAGTATGAATATTCTACAAACTGGTTACATTGATTCTCCAAATGCATGTGAAGTTAAATGCTTGCAGAAAATCATATGTTCTGTGGCTCTGTCTCCTCTGCATTAAATTGGAAAGTTTCCATAGTATTTAATAATCGACATTTTGTATCAGTTGATACAGGAATATGTAAACTTCAGACATGCCATCTTAAAGTCTGACCTCAATCTTGAAAATCTTTGATTTTTATTTTTTCAATATCTTAGTTATACCGTACTAACTGAAAATGGTGTTAACGTGATCAAGTGGGCCAATTGCTTAGGAAATTAAGAAAGTTAATTGTCTATATACAATATAAACTTTTGAAGGATCACAAATCAAAATAGATGTGCATTTAAATGCATTCACAAGCACATTAAAATATGAACTTGTCTACGGACCCATCCCTTGCACAACAAGATGACTTAAAACCCTTATCTATCTGTTATTTTACCTCATCAAATGTCAGGAGTTTTATTGTAGGTTGCCTAACTTCCCTGCTAAATGCATCTTACTATAGGAATGCATTGTGATGACAATCTGCTGGTGATTGGACCACAAAAGAGAAGAGAAGGAATGATTTATCTCACCTGAGAGGATAAGAAGATCGGGATCGAAGAGAGAAAATAGAGGGAGAACGGCTAGGGTTTTGTCGATGCGGGAGAGACACAGAGGGGAGCACGGCTAGGGTTTCGCCGGTGTGGGAGAGGCAGAGAAACAAGGGAGGAGAAAAGTTCGATGCCGATGCTTTTAAGCGTCGTTAATCCCACATTAATTGCTGATGCTTTCAAAATGCATCGGCATCTTTCGGGAATTTCCGATGCCACCCCATCGGGAAAAAATGGTTGCCACCACTCAGTTTTGTTGCGGTGTTGCCTCCTATCTAAAGATGGCTTTGGTATCTCACCAAGCTCTTCATGATAAGGCAGTAGCTAGGCTTCCTATTCTGAATCCTCTATCTACTGGCCGTGACTCACTAACTTGACTCATTTTGAAGGCCATGAAGCAAGTCGTTCCAATTGAGAGCTTGGGAAGCTCAGCTTCATTAAAAGCAAGTCTAATGGCTTCTCTAAATTTCCTTCAGCAGAGACTACTCCCTCCATCAAAGAGTCTGCCACCCTTCTTCCTGGTACAAATGAGATTCATAGTGTTTCATCTAAGATGGAGGATGCTCATATTAGTGTGCTTCATGGGCAATCCATAGAGCTAGTTTCCCAAGTCTTTATGATCCTAATTGATCAAATCTTTTCTAAGCATAAGAGGGTGACGTAGCACCCATTAAGGTACCAAATCCTCCCCACAATCTTACTTTATGAACATACTAATTTGGAATTGTTGGGGTGCCAAAAAAACTAGGGTTCAAAGCAAATTACAAAAGAATAATCTCTTTGAATAAAATTGAAGGTTGTGTAATTCCTAAAACTAAACTCTTTGATAAATCAATTCCGAAGCTCCACAAGAGAATGGGTCACGATTGAAACGTTAGGGCTGTTGACTCTTATGGCTTGTCGGGCTATATAATTGCCACCTAAAGGAAAGGTGTAGAGTCTATTGCATTTCTCAATGCCTTTTCTCAATGTATTTTTGACCTCTTTTATATGGAAGACTCGCAACCGTGAATCATTGTGACTGTTCATGGAAATACCAATAGGGTCACTAGAAGAAGGCTATTGTAGGCTAAATTAAATAATGTGTTGGACTTCTAAATTTCCATGCATGTTATCAGTGATTTTAACTGCATTCTAGCTAGTGATGAGAAAAGAGGGGGTCAAACTTTTTCTAATAATTAGGAGCCACTGAATTATGAGTGATCTTGGATTTTTTGGACCTAAATTTACTCAGTGTAACAATAAAAGTGAAGGTGCTGGAATTTGGGGAGCAACTTAACCAAGGTAAGGCTTTTGAAGCATGGTTGAACCTTTTCCTAGAGGTTGAACCTTTTCCTAGAGACATCAATTAAACATCTTCCCAGGATGGGGTTAGATCATTCTCTCCTCCTTAGTCTGGTTCTACCAAAGAAGGTTGAAAACCTTTTGGTTTGAAAACTTTTGATACTCCTTTAATGAATTATTTTATATTATTAATGGTTCTTGGCGGTCAATGAATGTTAATTCCCTATGCATAGGATAACTAAACAACTCCAGAAGGCTAAACAGGCGATTAAACATTAGAACAAAAGTAGTGTTGGGAATATTTTCACAATATGGAAAATTTGAAAAAAAAAACAGAAGCCTTACAACTAGAGGAGGATAATCAAGGTGGCCTAAGTGAAACTAATATGCATAGTCTCAAATTCAAGCTCAAAGAATATTCCAAACTTCTAAGGCTCCAAGAAACCTTTTGGTACAAAAAAATCTAGAATCCAGTGGATCAAAGATGGTGATAGGAATGCAAAATTTTCCTAAAGTCGACTATTATGTAGATGCATAAGGAACAAAATTTATCTATTATTGATAGGAACGGGAATACACTTGAATATGATGCAGAAATCAATCAATCTTTCCTATAGTTCTATTAGGATCAATGGGCTCAGCCATTTTAATGCACTCCCCATCCTTACATCTTACTAGATATACTCTAAGTGAGGATGACTATAAGGTAGTATTTGATAGAAAAAATATATCCATGGATAAGTGTACGGAATAGAGTTTGTTCCTGACTATCCCTAGGGATATCCCTTGGCTATTCCATTGATCATATCAAATGCAAAAAGGTAAATCCATAGGATAACTTTTTTTTTACTCTTATTTAGAGGGATAACCAGCTATTCCTGCATTCTCTAGGGAATAAATTGAGGGGATATCCCATAGTTAACCATGGATTATCCCTTTGGTTAACTTTATTCCCAACTATCCCTATAGTTATGGCTTTTGGGAATAAGAGGGCATATCCCCTGGATATCTCCTCTTATTCCCTATTTCAAACACTACTAAGTTCTTAATTGCTCCTATCCATAATGATGAGACTATATTAGCCCTCAATATATGGGTTCAAATAAAGCCCCTAGCCTTGATGATTTTCCTCCAGCTTCTTTAAGAGTTACTAGAACATAGTAGGGTCAGATGTTTGTTTTGGTAGTTGAAAACTTTTTACCATTAGTATTATGCAACATGCCTAGAAAGCAGCATTTATGGTCCTGATCTCAAAATGCAACAATCTTTCACTTCCAAGTCAATTTAGATCAATTAGTTTCTATAATACCATCTACAAGATCATTGCAAATATTATTATTTTGTGCATCAGGAAGGTAATCCACAAATTAATTTCTAAAGAACTATCATCCTTTACTCATGGAAAAGTATTTTAGAAAATATTATTATTGCCTAAAACTTAACCACTCTCTTCATAGATGCCTTCTATGAAACCCTTAATAACTATCAAACTCGATATAGAGAAAGCTTATGATAGAATTAACTGAGATTATTTTGTGGTTGTCCTGTTAGTAATAGTGCCCTAGGCCTATTGTATGGACATGGTATTTTGAATATTTATGAGCATTTACTATTATCATAATTTGCATGTTTATTATATAATAATGTCCTTGAATAATATTATGAATTATTCTAAATGTCCCTAATCGGTTATTGTTGTGGGAATAACAATAAATTAAGATTAGTATGAAATTTGATTGATATTCATGGGATGAATATGTGTATGAGATACAAATCAAATTTATATGTATTTGTTGAGAACAAATATTGGACAAGACCCGCCTTGAGATTAATACATGGATCAAAGTCATAAGTTAATCTCTAGTAGTTGTGTCATTAAATCCTTAGACCTGAGATTGCTATAGTTCTCAACATGAGGAATATTATGTTTTGACATAATCAAACGTTGTCTTTAACCGGATGATTATAAAGATTATGATTGAACATAATAAGAATCATGTAGTGAGATATGAGTGATTAAGATGGAATTTGTCCCTCTTATTATAAGAGAGATATCTCTGGGCCCCTCGATGATTGAGACTGAGAAATGCATGGCCATGCTCAAATGAATTGATGGAGATCAATATCATTTGTTTAGTCAGTCTAATTGGGTTTCGAGAAATTAAAGATAGAGCGATATAAGGTTGACTTTTTCCATGCCTTATATTCTATCAAGATATCATGTGACAAAAGGATTATGTCAATAGCTACTTTAAGGTTGTCTCGGAACATGAGCTTTTCATTTAACTTGGGTAGTCATAATGTCTTGCTAGAGGCCGCTTATGACTTGTAGGATCAAAATGTGATTTAGGCCTACTGCCAACGTTAATTGAACCTATAGGGTCGCACACTAAGAACGGACAATAATGGTTACGGTTTGTTACTCTCTATAGTAATTTAAAATGATGAGATTATTTTAAATTACAAATAATAATTAGTTGTCATTTAGATTCGAGTTTAATTTTGAGAAAATTTAAATTCGTAATTTAAATTATGACAAGTAATTAATTGTTATATTTTCTTATTGGATAAGGAAATAATCCATAAAGGTTTTTGGTTAAAAATATAATTCCTTATTTTGTAAGGAAGGATTTAAATTGTTATTATTTAAAAGGAGTTTTAAATAAATATCAATTAAAATCCTAGTTAACCAAAAACCCTAGCAGACTTGTATATATATGATATATACGTTTTAAAGTCGGGGCATTTGAAAGGTCGTCTATTGGGGCATTTGAAGGGTCGTGTCTTTTGCCTTAAAAGAAAAAAGAGAGTTGAAAATGGTTCATTTTTGTGAAAAATGGAACTTTGAACTAGCATTCAAAAAACCATTTTGGTGTCCGTTCGTGTGTGGATACTTGTAGAGGGTGGTCGTCTTTCTGAAAGGCAGCACCTTTGAAGATCCGAGCAAACCCAACACAAGAACAGAAGGATTACATACTGATCAACAAAAGGTAATATTTTTGTTTATCCTTCTTTCGGTTTTTATGAAACGCATGTGATTCTTGGTGGGTTATGGAATATTTATTTTGTTTCCGCTGCCATTTTATTCCAATTAGATTGGGATTTTTCATTCCGTAACCCAACAGTGGTATCAGAGCCACTTGCGTTTTCATAAAAATCGAAACTGCCATGTTTGATTGTATGTATGAGATGTATATGATCTTGGCATGGTTTTCTTGTATATATATGATATTAGTGTTTGCACGAACGACATAGATAATAGGTTTTCTAAGGTGTTAATTGATGAATCTGTTTCCTGTAAGGATTCGTTAATATGATTAAGAATCCGAATGGGATATTGCAATTAAAGTGTTTAATATCATGATATATGATTTCGGTGTTGTCTTAATTAGATTAATACATGAACTGAATTCATATCAATAAGGATTTATCAATTGCTGTTTATGGTGGTGCGGATGTGGAAGATCAATAAAATCAAATTTTAGGATGAAACTTTATTGTATCTCCAAATTTTAGGAACCGCAGTACTACCTAATCAGAGCGCCTTATAAATTTAATTGGTTTTAAACAACACGCCTATTATTATTTTCTTTAATGCAATATGTATATGCTATATGATAACATGATATGTTTTGCATGGTGTGTTGCTTTGTATGGTGCATGGTATGGCCTTGTGACCAATATGATTGGCAGGTTTTTATTATTCTTTTACAAGGGTTGTAATTATTAAATATGGCCTGCGTGCCATTTTGTTTCATTGTAATTTTTCTTTTACTTTAGTAGTATTTGTTTATTTATTGTAATAAAACAAGAAGACAAAGCAAGCCATTTGAAGTCCTGCAATCCAACCATGGTGATGGAGGAGCTAGGTGTCTATGCACAAGATGATGGTCAAGTAGACATTATGGTGTTGCTCATTATTACCTAGGATTGACCATTGATCTTCATATTGGCTTATGAAGATCAATCTTGATAAGGCCATACTATGACACGTTTATTATATACATGTATGAGATGCTATGTATGATGTTTCATAAGTATGTGATGCCATGTATGATATCAATGAGTATGTGATACTAAATGCATGATGAGATCTATTAATCTATCTAGATCCCTCACATAAAATTTTAAGTTGACATGCCATCCATATTTGAACACTTGTCAAGGCTTTTATCACCTTAATGTGGGTTCTACCAAAGTAGAAGTACATTAGGTTACATTAGTGAGGATGGGTAATGGTGCTACCCATATGTTTAAAAATGGTTTAACTTAATTAGGTTATCAAAACGGTTTTGGGCCTAATGGCATGAGATGGGATTTAAACATGCCGGGACATATGATGTCAAAATCCCATAAATTTCTAAGAGTTGCATGAGTTGCAATTGGTAAGAGTTACCTACCTAAAAAACTTAATTTTAAGTGTCATGCCAAAGCTGACTTAAAGTTGAGTATAAATATGGATCTTAGCTCACTAAATTAATATGATTTTATCATTGAGGGTTGTTAATTTAGTGGGAGTTTTTCATAATCAAAATACTTAACGAACTTTGCATTTATTGTAGATGGCCAACAATGATAACAATTCTACTATGTCACTGCGATCAATCCTTGCGAAGGACAAACTTACTGGGACTAACTTCCTTGACTGGTTTCAAAATTTGAGAATTGTTCTCAAACAAGAAAGGAAGCTTTATGTCCTGGATCAACCTCACCCTGAAGAACCAGCCGATAATGCTTCTAGAGCTGAAAAGAATGCTTATGAGAAGCATCATAATGACTCTATTGATGTTGCATGCTTGATGCTAGCTACCATGAGTTCTGAACTTCAGAAAGATTTGGAAAACATGGAAACTTATGATATGATTGTCAATCTAAAGGAAATGTTCCAGCAACAAGCAAGGCAAGAAAGGTATGATACTACCAAGGCATTGCACTCTTGCAAAATGGCTGAGGGTGCTTCAGTTAGCGCTCATGTGTTGAAAATGAAAGGCTATATTGAGCACCTTGATAGGCTTGGATTTCCATTGAGCCAAGAGTTGGCAACAGATTTGATCCTAAATTCACTTCCTGATAGTTATGACCAGTTTATCATGAACTATAACATGAATGAAATGGACAAATCAATTTCTGAGCTGCATACGATGCTTAAAACTGCTGAACAGAATATTAAGTCCAAGCCTGGCCATGTTCTGATGGTTCAAAAGGGAAAGGGCCTTATGAAGAAAAGAAAAGGAAAGGGTAAGGGAAGGGCTGGAAAGTCCAATGCTCAACCCAAGCCCAATCCTAAACCCAAGGCTAAAGCCCCAAAGGAGGGTGTCTGTTTCTTTTGCAATGAACCTGGTCATTGGAAGAGAAACTGCAAGCTGTATTTGGAGGATCTAAAGAAGAAGAAGAAGACTGGTGAGACCGGTTCTTCAGGTATTTATGTTATAGAGATTAATTTTCTCCTTCTAGTTCCTGGGTATTAGATACTGGATGTGGATCTCACATTTGCACAAATGTGCAGGGGCTTAAAAGGAGTAGACAACTGAAGAAGGGCGAAGTTGATCTTCGAGTAGGCAATGGAGCAAAAGTTGCTGCTTTAGCTGTAGGAAGTTATGAACTTTCTTTGCCCAGTGGGCTTTTGTTAGTTTTGAACAATTGCTTTTATGTTCCTACAATGTGTAGGAATATTATTTCAGTTTCTTGTTTGGATAATGATGGTTTTTCTTTTATTATTAAGAATAATAATTGCTCCATTTATCATAAAGACATGTTCTATGCAAATGCCGAATTACTAGATGGTCTTTATGTTTTGAATCTTCAAAAATCCAACAATTCTTCTGTCTATAACATAACTACCAAGAAATTTAAGTCCAATGACTTAAATTCAACCTATCTTTGGCATTGTCGCCTTGGCCATATAAATGAGAAACGCATATCAAAACTCCATCAAGATGGACTTTTGAACTCATTTGATTTTGAATCATATGATACATGTGAATCTTGTCTATTGGGTAAGATGACAAAGGATCCCTTTACTGGACACAGTGAAAGGGCCAATGAATTATTGGGCCTAATACATACAGATGTATGTGGACCATTAAGTTCAGATGCCAGAGGAGGTTACAAGTACTTCATTACATTTACTGATGACTTCAGTAGATATGGTTATGTCTACTTGATGAGACACAAATCTGAATCATTTGAAATGTTCAAATCTTTTCAAAATGAAGTACAAAACCAACTTGGCAAGACAATCAAGGCACTTCGATCTGATCGAGGTGGAGAATATTTGAGCCAAGATTTTTATGACCATCTTAGAAGTTGTGGAATCATTCCACAACTAACTCCTCCTGGAACACCACAATGGAATGGTGTGTCTGAAAGAAGGAATCGAACTTTATTAGATATGGTTCGATCTATGATGAGTCTAACGGATCTTCCACTTACCTTTTGGGGTTATGCACTTGAAACAGCTGCGTTCACACTAAATCGAGTTCCAACCAAAGCGGTTGAAAAGACGCCATATGAGATGTGGAATGGTAAAAAGCCCAGTTTGTCTTTTCTTAAGATTTGGGGTTGTGAAGCTTATGTAAAACGTCAAGTTTCAAATAAGCTGGAACCCAAGTCTGACAAATTTTTTTGTGGGGTATCCTAAAGAGACTAAAGGATACTACTTTTACAATCCCATTGAGAACAAAGTGTTTGTTGCTCGGAATGGTGTCTTTCTAGAAAGGGAATTTATTTCTAAAGGAACCAGTGGGAGCAAGGTACAACTCGAAGAAATTCGAGAACCACAAGATAACATTGAACCGCCTGTGGATGCTCAAAGTCAACAAACCATTGTTGACACACCACCTGTAGCACAAAATTACGTAGATCTGATAGGATACGTCATGAGCCCGAGAGATATGGATTTCTTGTGACTGATAATCATGATGTATTGTTAGTGGATCAAAATGAACCTACTACCTATCAAGAGGCTATGTTAGATCCAGACTCTGAGAAATGGTTAGAGGCCATGAAGTCTGAAATCCAATCCATGTATGATAATCAGGTATGGACCTTGATTGAGCCACCTGAAGGTACAAAGACCATTGGGTGCAAATGGGTTTTCAAAAAGAAAACTGACATGGATGGTAAAGTGCATACTTACAAAGCAAGGCTAGTTGCAAAAGGTTTCAAACAAACTCATGGTATAGACTATGATGAAACTTTTTCACCTGTAGCCATGCTTAAGTCTATTAGAATTCTCATTGCCATTGCTGCATATTATGACTATGAGATTTGGCAAATGGATGTTAAAACTGTTTCTTAATGGAAACTTACTTGAGGATGTGTACATGACACAACCTGAGGGTTTTGTACAACCTGAGAATTCTAGTAAAGTATGCAAGCTTCAAAGATCCATTTATGGTTTGAAGCAGGCTTCTCGGAGTTGGAATCTTCGTTTTGATGAATCAGTCAAAGAGTTTGGATTTATCAAAAATGAAGATGAACCTTGTGTTTACAAGAAAGTTAGTGGGAGCGCCATTGTATTTCTGGTCTTATATGTTGATGACATTTTACTCATTGGGAATGATATCCCTACCTTGCAGAGTGTCAAGTCTTGGTTAGGGAAATGTTTCTCAATGAAAGACTTAGGCGAAGCTGCCTATATCCTAGGGATAAAGATCTATAGAGATAGATCTAAGAGGCTGATTGGTCTAAGTCAAAGTACTTACATAGACAAAGTACTGAAAAGGTTCAGTATGCAAGATTCCAAGAGAGGATACTTGCCTATGTCTCATGGTATTACACTTAGCAAATCTCAGTGTCCTAACACAAAAGATGAGCGAGAGCGCATGAGTAAGATTCCTTATGCTTCAGCAATAGGATCTATCATGTATGCTATGTTGTGCACTAGACCAGATGTCTCTTATGCTTTAAGCATAACGAGTAGATACCAGTCAGATCCCGGTGAGAGTCACTGGACGGCTGTCAAGAACATTCTTAAGTATCTGAGAAGATCTAAAGATGTGTTCTTGGTGTATGGCGGATTGGAAGATGATCTGGTTGTAAGTGGTTACACAGATGCAAGCTTTCAATCTGACAAAGATGATTTCGATCGCAGTCAGGATATGTGTTTTGTTTAAATGGTGGTGCTGTTAGCTGGAAAAGTTCGAAGCAAAGCACTGTTGCTGATTCTACAACTGAAGCTGAATACATAGCAGCATCTGATGCAGCAAAGGAAGCAGTTTGGATCAAGAAGTTCATTACTGACCTTGGAGTGGTTCCTAGCATCACAAATCCTGTTGATGTTCATTGTGACAATAATGGTGCTATCGCACAAGCAAAAGAACCTAGGTCACATCAGCGATCCAAACACATTCTTAGGCGTTATCATCTCATTCGAGAAATCATTGAGAGAGGTGACGTAAAAATATGCAGAGTTCCAACAGATGACAATGTTGCTGATCCATTGACTAAGCCTCTACCACAAGCAAAGCATGATCGTCATGCTAGGTTCATAGGTATTAGATACATTGATGAGTGGGCCTAGTGCAAGTGGGAGATTGTTAGTAATAGTGCCCTAGGCCTATTGTATGGACATGGTATTTTGAATATTTATGAGCATTTACTATTATCATAATTTGCATGTTTATTATATAATAATGTCCTTGAATAATATTATGAATTATTCTAAATGTCCCTAATCGGTTATTGTTGTGGGAATAACAATAAATTAAGATTAGTATGAAATTTGATTGATATTCATGGGATGAATATGTGTATGAGATACAAATCAAATTTATATGTATTTGTTGAGAACAAATATTGGACAAGACCCGCCTTGA
>UESW01004090.1:202053-306715 GCA_900491605.1 Calamus simplicifolius | reverse complement strand
AGAACCCCTCCAATGGCTAATCGGAGAAGGGCAACTTCTGAAGCCCAGGACCAGGTTGCCTCCCAGAGACCTGATCCGATGAGCAGCGTGGTGCCGCAGCCGCCACCCATCAAGACCCCGTAGCCACCAGCCATTCAGGTGACCCAGGACCAGTTCGCCTCACTGGTCCAGCAGGTCTAAGTCCTGACCCATCTGGTTCAGGAGCGCCTCGCAACCGCCCCTGCTCCATGCCTCCCTGAGGAGGCCGCTGCCCTTCTCTCTCCAGCCACCTCCTCCTCTGATCTGCATAGAGCCGCGGACCCCCTGCACCGACCAAGGGGGACAAACCAGTCCCACGAGGTGGCTACAACAGGGATCCTCCCAGATCTGGCAGGCCCGCTCTCCTCGCCCAGCTCCTCCTCTTACATCTGAATAGGAGATCCATCGATAAATCTGGGAGATGCGTCAGGAGCTGGACGCCGCCAAGCAGGCCCATCCGCCTCAGCCCAAGGCAAAGCAGGGCATCCCTTTCTCCAAAGGGATCATGGAGGAAGTGATTCCCTCCCATGTTAAGCTGCCTGCCATCGAGCCCTACCACGGCTCTTCTGATCGGACGATCATCTCAGTAGCTTCCGGTCAATAATGATGTTCCATGGAGCATCAGACGCGATCCTCTACCGCGCCTTCCCTTCCACCCTCAGAGGATCCGCCCGAACCTGGTTTAATGCCTTGAAACCAGGTTTCGTTGATTCATTCGACGAGCTAAGCCATCTTTTTATTGGCCAGTTCGTCAGTAGCCGCCGTCACCGGCGAAGGTCCGACTCCCTCTCTGAAGTTAAGCAGAGAGAGGGGGAGTCCTTGAGGAATTACCTTGGCCGCTTCAACAAGGCCATGCTGGAGGTGGACCACCTTAATCATGAGGTGGCTATATCCGCCCTAGCGGGGGGAGTTTTGAAGGAGAGCGACTTCTACCTGGCGATGGAAGTCAGCTACCCCCCGAACCTCTCCGATATGATGGCCCTGACAGACAAATACGCCAGGGTCGAGGAATCACGAGAGCTGCCCGCGCCGAGCTGGCAAAGAAGAGAGAGCCTAAAGGTTCAGACAGGCACCAACCGATCCGTCAGCCGAGCCCGCCTCGCCGCCAAAGAGCTCCCCTGCCACCACCAAGAAATCGCTTCCGGAGCCCGTCCAGGCGATTCGATCGGTACACCTCACTAACTGTACCTAGGGCGCAAATCCTCATGAGATAGAGCGCCAGCTCCCCCGGCCAGCCCCTCTCCGAGGGAACCCAACTCGGAGGACCCCACCAAATACTGCCGCTATCACCGGGAGCACGGCCACGACACTGAGGAATGCTGGCAGCTAAAGAATGAAATTGAGAGGCTAATCCAGCGGGGCCGACTGAACCAGTTCAGGAGGGCGCCTGAGCCAGGACAAGGAGGTGACCGCCAGCCCGAGCCTCAACAGCCTCCTCCTCCTCCCAATCCACCAGTGATCGGCCATATTAACATGATTGAAGAGGCCGGCAGCTCGAGCTCCAGAAATGATGATGAAGGCTCGGTGCCAAAGAGAGCACGAACGGGCGAGCTCTCCTTCTCCGACGATGATCTCCAAGGGATACAGTTCCCACATGATGACACACTGGTTATATCCCTCAATTTAAATAACTACGATGTAAGCCGGATCCTTGTTGATAGTGGAAGCTCCGTGAATGTTTTGTACCTTGATGTGTTTGCCATATGAGATTGCTCATGGAAAACCTCCGAGCCGTGGACTCCACCCTAATGGGGTTCACCGGCGGTGTTATCGTCCGGAAGGGGTCGTGACCTTAACGGTTTGGGCAGGAACCTGGCCCCTTGTAGCCACTGTTCACACGGACTTCCTAGTAACTAAGCTCAGGTTGCCCATAATGCCATATTTGGAAGACCCGGCCTGATGTCTCTCAAAGCCGTTGTCTCCATCCCACACCTGTCTATGAAATTCTCCACCGGGCGAGGAATTGGTGTCGTCCGAGGGAGCCAAACTATGGCTCGGCAGTGTTTTGTCACCAGCTTTCAGTCCAGAATGCCTGAAGTTGATGGACTGGACGCTCAGGAGGACTTCGCCGAGCAACGGGGGGAACCAGCCGAAGAACTGGAGGAAGTACCACTGGACGAGGCTCGTCCCGATCGAACCATAAAGATCGGGTCGTTGCTGAAAGGCAAACCTTGGCGGGAGCTGATCGAATTTCTCCAAAGCAACGCCGATGTCTTCGCCTAGTCCACCTCCGACATGCCAGGAATCAGCCCGAAGTTCTCGTCCACCGCCTTAACGTAGACGAGATGTACCGGCCCGTCAAGCAAAAGAAGAGGAGCTTTGCTCTAGAACGGCAGAGAGCTATTGAAGAGGAGGTCGATAAACTCATTAAGGCAAACTTCGTCCGGGAGGTAAATTACCCAAATTGGCTGTCAAATGTCGTCATGGTGAAGAAATCAAATGGCAAATGGTGGATTGCATCGACTTCACCGACCTCAACAAAGCATGCCCGAAGGACAGCTTCCCTCTCCCCTAGATTGATCAACTTGTGGATGCCACCTCGGGCCACCAAATGTTGATGTTCATGGACGCCTACTCCGGCTACAACCATATCCGGATGGCTCCCGAAGATGAGAAAAAGACCACCTTCATAACCGACTGAGGACTTACTGTTACCGTGTTATGCCTTTCGGTCTTAAAAATGTAGGAGCCACCTACCAAAGGATGGTCAACAAAGTATTCAAGGAACAAATCGACCAGAATATGGAGGTATACGTCGACGACATGCTGGTTAAAAGCAAAGAGGCATCACAGCACGTCAAGGATCTCTCGGAGAGCTTTGCGACACTCCGCAAATATCAGATGAAGCTCAACCCAACTAAGTGCACCTTCGGCGTTAACTCTAGGAAGTTCCTCGGCTTCATGGTCTCCCAGTGAGGTATCGAAGCTAACCCCCAAAAGATTCAAGCTCTCCAGCAGATGGCACCCCCGGTGTCAATTAAAGAAGTCCAACGCCTAACCGGAAGGATAGCGGCCCTTAACCGCTTCGTGGCGCGCTCTGCCGAAAGATGCCTCCCCTTCTTCAAAACTCTTCGGTCAGCTAAAAATTTCCAATAGACTTCCGAATGCCAAAAATCATTTGAAGATCTCAAGAAGTACCTCGGCTCCCCCCCACTCCTCAGCAGTCCAAATCCTGGGGAGACATTGTTCCTATATCTGGCTGTCTCAGAAGGTGTCGTTTGCTCGGTGTTGGTCAGAGATGAAAACAAGGCCCAAAAACCGATTTATTATGTCAGCAAGCTGCTCCGTGATGCGGAGACGAGGTATAACCGAATTGAGAAGATGGTGTTGGCCTTGATCACCTTTGTTCGGAAGTTGCGGCCATACTTCCAAGCACATTCTGTAATGGTCCTGACTGACCAACCTATCAAGGCGGTGGTCCACCGCCCGGAGACATCGGGGAGAATGACTAAATGGGCCATCGAGCTGAGCGAGCATGACATCCGATTTCAGCCTCGCCCGGCCATCAAAGCTCAGGTGCTAGCCGACTTCCTCCTCGAATGTACCATCCCGGAGGACGGCTCCACTCCTGACTCCCCCAAGAAACCAAAACCTGGCGCCCGGTGGCTCCTCCATGTCGACAGGTCATCCAATGCTTATCGCTCCGGAGTGGGCTTGGTCCTCACTAGCCCGTAGGAGGCAACTTTTGAGTATGTTGTCCGCTTCTCCTTCCCGGCCTCCAACAACGAAGCTGAGTATGAAGCCCTGCTGGCCGGTCTTCGGATCGCCCGCAGCCTTAAGGTGGAGAAACTGAATGCCTTCACTGACTCCCAGCTGGTGGCAGGTCACGTGCGAGGGGAGTTTGAGGCTCGGAAACCAACATGATCCGATATCTCCAAGAGGTGCAGGGCCTACTCTCCCATTTTCCGAATTTGAGATCATTCAGATTCCTAGATCTGAAAATGCCCGTGCCAACCTGCTGTCTCAGCTGGCGACAGCGGAGTCAATGGACGCTGAACAAAAATTCCACTTGGAGACCTTGGAGAGACCTAGTATCGCGGAAGCCAACCTAGTGATGCAAGTTGAGGCCGAACCATCATGGTTCGACCCCATCCTGAAGTACCTCAAAGAATGGTCGCTCTCGGCCGATCGAAGGGAAGCTAGAAGGCTAAAACTGCAAGCCATCCACTATGTGCTAATTGATGACCAGCTCTACAAGCGGTCCTTCTCCATGACGTTGCTCGGATGCCTCCGCCCATCTGAAGCTGATTATTCCCTTGGGAGGTGCACGAGGGGATTTGTGGCAACCATCTGGGAAGCCAGTTCCTGTGCCACAAGGTGCTGCGTCAAGGTTACTATTGGCCGACCATGCGGAAGGATGCAGACGACCTTGTTCGAGCTTGCGACCCATGCCAAAGACACTCTAGTATTCAGAGGCTCCCTCCGCCAGCTTGGTCCCCATTTCCTCCGCCTGGCCTTTGCCAAGTGGGGGATGGACATTCTCGGCCTGTTTCCGCTCGCCATGGGGCAGCGGAAATTTTTGTTCGTCACCATCGATTAATTCACTAAGTGGGTCGAGGCGGAGGCAGTTGCACAAATAACTGAGGCCTAGGCCAAGGACTTCGTGTGGAAGTCTATGATCTGCCGCTTTGGCCTCCCACACACTATCATCACCGACAACAGCAGGTAATTCGACAATCCGAAGTTTCGCCAGTTCTGCGAGGAGCATAGGATCCACCACCGCCTTACCTCGGTCGGGCATCCCCAAGCCAATGGAGCAGCTGAAGTAACCAACGGGACTTTGCTTCAAGGAATCAAAGCTCGACTCTCCAGAGCCCGAGGCAGGTGGGCAGATGAATTGCACCATGTCCTGTGGGCCTACCACACCACCCCGAGAGTACCCACAGACGAAACCCCATTCCGAATGGCCTTCAGTACAGAGGCCATCATCCCCATGGAGATAGGGCTCCCTTCTCTGTGGGTGGAAAGCTACTCGGAGGAAGCCAGCGATGAGCAGCTCCGCACCAACCTTGACCTGGTAGAGGAGATCAGAGAAAAAGCTCGTATTAGAATGGCCGCCTACCAGCAAAGAGTGGCCCACTACCATGCCTCCAGAGTCAAAGGGAAAGCTTTCTTGCCTGGCGACCTTGTTCTCCGGAAAGCATCTGTCTCCAAACCGCTGGAGCAAGAAAAGCTGGCCCCAAACTGGGAAGGCCCTTACCAAGTAGCGGAGATCGTCGGACCTGGGACCTACAAGCTACAAGATCTAAGTGAAAGATCCATCCCTCGGACGTGGAATTTGGACAATCTCCGCAAATATCATCAGTAGGGTACGCCCTCTATAGGCTCGCCTTCTTAAATTTTTGTCGGCACTTGTTTCATAATTTATGACATAAAACACCACAAATTATATCACCAAAAATTATGAAAAGAAACAGATGCTGCTTATCAATCCTCGGCACGACCGAGTTACCTGTTTAAACAAGGATTCTCCGAACCTCGGCTGGGCCGAGCAACTATTCTCCGAACCTCGGTTGAGCCGAGCAACAACTCTTCGAACCTTGGTTGGGCCGAGCAACAACTCTCCGAACCTCGGCTGGGCCGAGCAATAATTCCCCGAACCTCGGTTGGGCCGAGCAACAACTCTCCGAACCTCGGCAGGGCCGAGCAACAATTCTCCGAACCTCGGCTGGGCCGAGCAACAACTCTTCGAACCTCGGCTGGGCCGAGCAACAACTCTCCGAACCTCGGCTGGGCCGAGCAACAACTCTCCGAACCTCCGCAGGGACGAGCAACAATTCTCCGAACCTCGGCTGGGACGAGCAACAACTCTCCGAACCTCGGCTGGGACGAGCAACTATTCTCCAAACCTCGGCTAGGACGAGCAACTATTCTCCGAACCTCGGCTAGGACGAGCAACTATTCTCCGAACCTCGGCTGGGCCGAGCAACAATTCTCCAAACCTCAGCTGGGCCGAGTAACAATCTTTGAACCTCGGTAGGGCCGAGCAACAATTCTTCGAACCTCGGCAGGGTCGAGCAACAATTCTCCGAACCTTGGCAGGGCCGAGCAACAATTCTCCGAACCTCGGCTGGGCCGAGTGACAAGTCTCCGAATCTCGGTTGGGCCTAGCGATGAATTCTAAAGCCCCAACTAAAAACCGGAGTGCATAAAGCCCCGGCAAAAACCGAAGCACACAAACCTCGATTAAAGCCGAAGGACTTCCGAATAGTCCCTAAAACTTCGGCCAGTTTGAAAAATGCATGCCATGCAAAACCGCCAACAAACACAAAGTCTGCACCTTTTCCTAAAAGGCCTCAGCAGGCCCTACACGGCCGCCCACGAACCCCAGGCAAAATCGGGGAATCCCCCCTACTGCTAAAACCCCGGATGATATCCCTATATCTTACCGCCCAAACACCTATCTCGCTCTGCAAACGAGACCATGACTCAGCGCGTAAACCCACGGGACCACCTAGGTCCCCCATCGGTTCAAACAGAAATGAGCAATTTTTCCTCTTTTATAAACTAAACAACAATATCATCAGAGGGCAAGAAACTGCCAAAAAAGGTTTTTTTCTTTATTTATTTATTGGAAAGAAAAAAGTACAGAAAAGAAAGAAAATGGCCTTCGTAGAGGCCTAATGTCTCCCACCAGGAGCTGTCAAGTCTTCAACACGCCGAGACAGCTCGGCAACTCGCTAGCGGAGCGATGTGATCTCCCCCTTCTGCTGATCTACGACCCGGCGCAGGGCCTCGGCCTCCCTCGTGGAGACGACAAGATACTCCTCGACCGCCTTCTCAAGCTGCTCGTGGCTTGCGAAGGCTGACGCCAAGGCCATGCCGTCGACCATCACGATGGAGCGGCCCCCCTGGGAGCCCCCACGACCGCCGTTAACTACACCAGACTCATTGGACGATTGCTCTCCACCCTGAGAAGCCATATCGGGAGCTGTTGAGAGGCTAACAAAAAGGATGGTGAACGCTGGCATCCCTCTCGTCCGTATTTATACCCCTCAGGCGAGTATCTCGATCAGTCGGGTCATAAATACCGACCCATGAGAATTCGCCATGTGTCACCACTTTAGCTGGCGACCACAGGACCCGAAGAGCCGTGCCCCCTCCCGAGGGGTATCGGTAAACGTCGACGAGTTACTCGGGAACCCCCCTCCTTCTCTAGAAACTGGGTTCCTCCCGATCTGTGAGGCCCTCACGGAGTACATGCCCTCGAAACTCCTCCGAATTGCCTTAAATCGGCCGCCCTTGGAAAATATGAAAAAGAAAAAGTGTCAGCACCTAACGCTGACTCGCTTCCTTCGGAAGTAGCCAAATCATAAATGTCGAGCGTACCCATGCGCCGCCCGTTCCGCCTTAGCGCTCCGCGCCGAATCTCACAAGAACCAAACATCATGAGTCTCGGTGGTGACCAAGTCATCCCTCCAAGCAACTATTCTCTGAACCTCGGCTGGGCCGAGCTACTATTCTCTGAACCTCGGCAGGGCCGAGCCATAAATCTCCGAACCTCCACTAGGTTGAGCTACTATTCTCTGAACCTCGGCAGGGCGAGCCATAAATCTTCGAACCTTGGCTGGGCCGAGCTACTATTCTTCGAACCTCGGCTGGGCCGAACAACAAATCTCTGAACCTCGGCAGGGCCGAGCCATAAATCTCCGAACCTCGGCTGGGCCGAGCAATAATTCTCCGAATCTCAGCAGGGCCGAGCAACAAATCTCCGAACCTCGGCAGGGCTGAGCCATAAATCTCCGAACCTCGGCTACGCCGAATCATGAGTCTCTGAACCTCGGCAGGGCCGAGTAATAAATCTCTGAGCTTCAGCCAAAGTAAGGAACTATCAAACAATCTCCAGGGTTCCACCCGAATTCAGGCAGCCTATGAGCCCCGGCTAGGTTGGATAGCACGGAATCCTCGGACAAGTATGAGCGATATCCTTGCGCCTCGTTTCATCGCCAACAATAACTCTTGGCACAAAAGAAACAGAAACTAGGGGAAAGAACAAAACTTCCTTTATTTCATTAACATCGAATCAAATTACAACTGCCTGAGAGGCATTACAAGTGCATTGAAATGCATGAAATAAAAATGGGTATATAACTCGGGCAAATTGCTCCAAAGCAACTTCGGGCGACTATGATGCTTCGGCATCCGGTCCAACAAATCAGGCAAGCCACGAACCAGTCAGCTCGAGCCAATAATGAGCGGGCGACATGGTCCAACCGTTACGACCAACTTCGGTTAATAATGATATCTCGGTGACCCAACCGAGATATCAGAGAAATCAGAAAGGGCGGACAGACTTTTGTCCCAAACCACCCAACTGAAGGGCCCCCCGACGAGGTAGGAGGGAAGATCGAGGGCCCTGATACCAGGGCACTCCCCAAAATCTAGTGTGTACAGCTAGCCATTGGCCAAGTCGAAAGGCAATGTACTAGCGGATGACACACCATCACCCCCTCCTCACGTGGTAAAAAATTCCCTGGGCGGACAAGCCCAGGAATCCAGACCAGAGGAGGAGGGAAAATTCACGAAAGCCATGGGGAGCCCACGTACACTTCCTACCATACGTCCCTAAGGGTGAACCACAAAGGTCACACAGTAAGCGTATATGTGCGCTCTCCATGTGATCTCTGCGGACCTCCTGTGCGCTCTCCATACGATCTCCGGAGCTCCTTTCTTGAGGGCAAGCTACCTCACAGCGGCTCCTTCATCACCCCAGCCGTCCGGAGGACAACGACGACTTGCAGGACTAAAACTCGGTCCTCCCGCTCTAAACCTTGGAGAGACAGGCATCATGAGTATCTTCATGATCACAGAAAAGAAAACTTTGGGATGGCCCAACACAGCCCTCCTTCCCCTTTTTATAGGCGGAGACAAGCCAGGAACAGCTATCAGAAAGCTTCGAGACTCAAAACGCCAAACCCTCGCCACCACGTGGCCTCCTAAAAATGAAAGCAGCGCCCCCCAATGCGCGCCAGGCGCATCGCCCAAGCCATGACGCATGCCAAAAGATTACCTCTGATCCCAGATCATGAGCTTTAAATGCAGAAAACCATCCGCCGATCTTGCAGATACTGGCGGATCTGGGGGATCGTCCCGTGAAAACGACATCCTCCAATGGAAAAAGAGCACTAACACCATACGCCAGAGCGACCTGCATTAGAAAAGGTCGACACAGCAGAGGTTCGTCGAAAAGTGCTGGGTGACCTTTTGCTGGCCACAGAGCTGTACCACCTACTTCGGTGAAACAAAAATTGACCCGCCTCGGAAAAGACAAAATGCTGACAAGGGTAATAAATAGATGCGAAGGCAAAACCCTCTTTTCATCAAAAAGAATAAAGGGATGACAGCGAAGGTTCGACAAACCCCCAGTTCGGGGGCGAACTCCCCTCTTATCATTGAGGGCGCGATCTCAGTTTGGCCACTGATAAGACGGACTACCTCGGCTCTAGCCGAGCTATTTGGTCCCTCGGCCCTAGCCGAGCCACTTCATCCCTCGGCCCTAGCCGAGCTATTTCATCCCTCGGCCCTAGCCGAGCCACTTCACCCCTCGGCCCTAGCCGAGCTATTTCATCCCTCGGCCCTGGCCAAGCTATTTTGTCCCTCGGCCCTAGTCGAGCCACATCATTCTTCGGCCCTGGCCGAACCACTGCGTCATTCGGCATAAGCCAAGTTAAATCGTCTCTCAACCCCCACCTTTTGTACCAAGCTGCGTTGTCACTTGACTCTCCCATCAGGGCTATCCCTATGCCTTAGCCTCAACCAAGATGTTCCTTCCAGAAAACGAATCAAGCGCCACTCGCAGCCGGGACAAAAATTTAAGATGAGAAGTCATCCAAAGAAGACAAGCAAATAAAAACGACTGACATGTTTATTGATTTCCGATCAAATTACAAAACAAAAGAAAGAGAAAATACATATGAGCCCCCAAAGGGTCAAGACATGAGATCAGACCCGGCGTCTCTTGCGGCATCACCAGCAGGAGCATCGCTTGGTCCCCCCTCCTCGGCGGTATCCCGCCGGGATACCTCGGCGGCAGCGTCAACTCCCAGAACAGCTTCGAGGTCGACGTCAGAAATCTCCCCATATTCGTCTTCCTCGGCCCCCAGAGTGCGTGTCTCATAATACTCGGCTTCCAAACAAGACAGGTCCATATCGGGATAGGTCTGAGCAACCTTAGCCCATGCCTCCTCTTCGCCGAGCTAGAATGCATCGGCGCAGGCCGCCCTGCGTTCGTCGGCAAACTCGGTAGAGTTCTTGTACTCCTTCACCGCTGAAGAGGCCCGCGCGTTTACCTCGGCTAATTGCTTCTCCAATTCGGAGATCCTTCGGTGCCTCAAGGCTGCCTCCTCTCCGAATGCCGCCAACCGCTCCTGAAACTCCTGGCCCACCTTGTTCAACTGTAGACAAAGAGCCAAGTAAAGCGGAAGCCGGAAAACCAAAATGGGTTAAACAAATAGCACCCTACCTACTCGCCCGCCGAGCTAGCTCACCCTCCAGCACTTGGACCCTATTAAGAGCCCTAGACTTAGCCGATTGGTTTTGCCGAAGGCTCTCTTTTAGCTCGTCCACCAGGGACTGGGTGTCTTCAATTTCTTGACGGGCAAAGTTGAGCTCATCAGATAGTCGAGCAGCTCGTTCATCCGACCACTTTAGCCGATCCTTTGTGTCGGCGAGCTCTTTATTCAGACGGGTGAGGTGGTCCTGCTGCCGCCGACACTTATGCTCTTCCTCCTCGAGCCTTTTGCTCTAGTTGCCTTTATCTTCGGCATGGCTGGCTTTCAGCTGATCCCACCTCTTATCAAAGAACTATTGCATAGAATTGATCCTGCTCTCGTGCTCCACCTTGGTATGAGATAGCTCCAAACTGAGCTTCTCGAACTGCTCACAGAAGCCTTGAAGCTCACTGACCTGTGTAGCAAGTTGAGAGGCTCTTTCTCTCTCAACTGCAAGGACCCTGCGAGCCTCCTCGAGCTCCCTCTGAAAGACCACCAGGGCTCAAGAAGGTTTATCTGTAGAATCCACCCTCTCTTTGAGGTGACCGATCTCCTGACGGGCCCGAGCCCAAGCTCCAACAATCAGGTGCAAGCACCATTTCAGCGCCCTCATGATCAGGGCATTCTGCAAAAAGGATCGCACACATAAAAAATACAGTCGAACTAATTGACTAAAGACCCTACTTCGGTGTAGCGACTTACCCGAGATGCATAATCTGTGGCAATCCTCGTAAGGATAGAATCGTCGATCTTGGGAAGAAGAAAAGCCTCATTCGGCACCCCGGTGTGCCTAAAGGCCATCTCGACAAGGTCCTCCAGATGATTTCCTCCTATCGAGGAACCCTCTCCCCCTTTGAACGCAGACCGCATCAAAGCAGAGAACATAGCACTCACCTCCGGGTCACGTGAGTAGAAGTCTGTGCTCAGGGAGCCAATCTAGGAACCCGCGACCCATGAAGCACTCAGTTGGCCAGCCTCCTCCACCAGGGCCCTCATTTGAGAGACCTCAGGCACTTCGCCTCCGGCAAGGGGAGCCTCGGTCCGAACGTCCCCATCGCTCGACGGCTCCCCTCCTTCTCCTTCTGCCCCTCCATCTCCTTCTTCCCCCTCTTTTGCTTCTGCCTCCTCGAACATTCCCCCGACAGACTCCTCAGGAACTTCAGCTTCCCCCGGGGCCTCCTGTGCCTCGGCAGAAGGCCCCTTGCCAGTGGGCACCCCGCGAGGTTCGATCAATGGTTCGGCAGGTTCAACCACCCCTTCGTCGCCTACTGGCTCTCCCGTCAGCGGCCCAGGCCGAATCTCGGTAGCCGCAACCACTCCTCCCGCTTCGATCGAGGTGGAGGTCACTCCCCCCTCCGCTTGTAACCTCTCCGAGCTACCGGCCTCCTATGAGGGAGACCGAACCGCCTCACCCGCGGGAGCCCCCAAATGAACCGGCGTTGCTCCCTCATCATCATCGGACAAAACGACAATAGGTGAGGAGGAAATCCCAGCATCTTCCTTCAAAACTCCTGTGACGTCCTGATCTTCGCCTTCGGACAGCCCCTCCTCCGGCACCGAAAGATCATGTGCCATCGGAACTCCGATGCTTCCGGCCCGCGGCAACGAGGAGTGCCGATCATCATCGTCTTTCCTGACCCCCCTAGGGCGGGAGCCAGAGGGGCAAGACCTCTTCTCGGCCCGATGCTTGCTGCTGGAGCCGGATCTCCTGCACCGCTTTCCAGCTCCTCCCTCATTTGGTCTGCGAATGCTGACCTTTCGGCTGCAAGGGCAATATGATTTTCCTATTAGTTCGCACAAATATCAAAAATGGAGCCACATTAGGCTATCGGCCGTGAAGTGATACTCACCGCGAGGATCGGCGGGGCTCAATCCGACCGTAAAGAGAGCGTCCTTCGATAGAAGGACACTGCCTGGAAGCGCTCGACTGCTGCGCAACATGATCAGATCCCTTTTCTCTGACTCGGTTAACTCCGGGTGCGCTTCTGGATCCTTTGCATACTGTCCCCACACCCGAGGGAAATCCAAGCCGATATTCCCCTTGACTATGAAGAATCACGACTTCCACTCCTTTATCGACGATGGATTATCGGAGATCATTTTGAAGGATCTCCGAGGGCCGATGTAGGGCTACTCTGAGGCCCTCCCGGAGACCAGATTGAAGCACACCCTGAACATCGGGAGGGTCGCGGTCACTCCGACATGGTTGCACAACGAGATGAACTCGATGAGGTTGCACCAACTGTTGGGAGCCACCATGGTAAAGCATATATTGTAGAACTTCATCACCTCCCGCACCAACGGATGAAGAGGAAACCTAAGCCCTGCCTTCAAACTTTCCTCGTAGTAGAACGCTCTGTCCCCCAATCCGGATGTTACCCTGTCCTCAGCCGTCGGAAGCGACAAGGTAACATCCTGGGGGATCTTGAACAGATGGCATATCCGCTCTAGGTCCGCCAAGGTCACCTCCGAAGCCTGATCACTTGGACTCACTATGTCTTCAATCACAAGAGATGCTGAGCAAGATTGCTGTGAAAACGGAAAGACGAAGTTCTCTAAGGGAAGGCGAAAGAGCGCTTCAAATAGGGATGGCGCCGCCACGACCCTATTTTTTCCAAGGAAAAACCACCTCAGGGTGAAGATGAGGCGTCTCAACTAAGGCCTCTGGAACCACCACTACGGGCGCCGTGAAAATCGAGATATCCTACATGGTGCCTCCCCAGTCGTTGCCTTCGCTCCTAAGGAATGATGGATCCACCTCGAAAAGGCAAGACGGCCCTATGGCATTAACTAGGGCATCATTGCGTAGGCTGTCAAATACGCGTCCCTCCGTTCGGATTGTGCCACCTAAGTCTATACTCCCTTGGCCCAAACCTACGCTTCGAACTAGGGAGTGGGGGGCATGTGTTGAGGGATAAAATCACCATTGCGTTGATAACCGTGCGATGGGGCTAAGATCAGCCCATCCCCCCGCCCGCTACATTACTCCCATGAAGAACGAGCTAACTAATGTGGTCCAACGGATCGAGCAACCCATAGCTCGGTTCCCCCGAGCTACCCATAGCTTGGCTTCCTCGAGCTACCCATAGCTCGGCCTCCCTGAGCTACTCATAGCTCGATTTCCCCGAGTTACCCATAGCTCGGCTTCCCCGAGCTTCCATAGCTCGGCCTCCTCGAGTTTCCATAGCTCGATTTCCCCGAGCTACCCATAGCTCGGCCTCCCTGAGCTACCCATAGTTCAGCTTCTCCGAGCTTCCATAGCTCAGCCTCTCCGAGCTTCCATAGCTCGCCCTCCTCGAGCTTCCATGGCTCGACGCATACCTCCGTGGAACCCGACGCGGGAGAGCCCAGGCCTATCATAACAGAATCCCAAACAAAGAATCATATCGAGGAGTGGTCTAGGATCTAAAATAACTACCTGGGACCTACGCATTTATCAGATCTCGGGCCATCAAAGAGCTCTCCCAGCTGTCGATCCTTCAACGAACAAGATACGGATCCCACCGGCCTTACAATAGCTTAATTCGAATCATTTCCGTATCCTAACAACCTTCGAACCTTCCAGAAGATACTCAAGATCCAGGTGATTTCCTATAAATATGACATTCCCAGATTCTCTCAGGTATGCGCTCACAGCTCCTGGCTCACACTCACTCTCTTTCACCTTCACTGCTCGTCGGCGCTCCTCCAGAGCTTCCGATTGGCCACCTCTGAAGGGACTCCCCAGAGAGATCCTTCTTCTCATTTCTGTTGATCGTCGATCCCCACTGACTTGAGCATCGGAGGGTCTTCTGCGGAGGGCCACCCCCAACGCCTCTCGCGTGAGGACTTCTGTGCAAGTCTGCCCAGGAGAAAGTACAGGTCAGGAGACCGATCGTGCTCGAGTCAGAGGACATATCCCGGTGGTAACAGTTTACAATATAGATACCATTATTGAGCTCTTTACCGTGAGAAAACTTATAATTCCTAAAGGCAAATGGAATACTCAGGTGCTATCTCTATGTTTTCTGTCAATATTGTTTAATAAAATCTTAGCCACTCCTCTTGCAGATCCATCATAAAAAGATGGCTTATGCTGGGCTCAATATTAAGTTATAAAATCTTAGTGAAATAAGTTTACAAAAATATGTCTTTCATCCCAAATATGGATCCTACCATTAATTTCACTAGAGTATGGAAGTTGCTTACATAGTCTAAAGTTTCAACTTCCTTTGAAAATTATTGTGAAGGGACCTTTCCACTTTCTCATTGTTGCATAGTAGAGTCCTACCATCCTTCTTTCCTATCTATAGGAGATACAAGAATAGAATAAAGGATCTTGATCATCTTTTTCTTAGTATGAGAAGTCTCATTGGATTTGGGTTTCTTTTAATCAATTAATTTCATAGCATAGCTTTAGTAGAACAAGCCTTGCATTTTCTTATGACCCCACCTGCTATCCCATAGATGCAATCTTCTCAGTCTTTCTTAAGTTAGCTCCTCTAATTAATCTAAAAAGATAGACGTGATATTTAAAATACTACTTTCAACCAACTAGTATGATTAGACATGCTAGTCTATTGATAGAGGAATTTACTCAATCAAAGAAAATCATTTATTTTCTTATCTTCAATACCTAGGGTGACTTAACTCTAAAAATCTAGAATCTCATCAACCTATCTCGAATTCTTGGCAACTAATCATCCAGGAGTCCTCAAAATTAACTTTGATGGGTCCCTGCACTACTATTCAATAGGAGCCGCTTTACTGTTCAAGATCATTTTTGGTAAACCTATTCTCGTTATAGCTATTTCTCTAGTAACCACCATGGTTCTCTACTCTAAACATTATAGTATTTGGTATGGATTAATGTCAATAAATGATGTTAATCCTTATTTTGACATGATCCTTGAAAGGAATTCTTCAACTGTGTATCCTACATCAATGGGAGTTATGGATCTATGCATCCACTTCTTCGAAGCATCAAACTCTATATTCAAACTATTTCAAGGTTTTCGCATAGTCACATTCTTCAATTGAGGAGGATAGCTAATAGACACATTCTTTCACTTGAGTTATGAATTGTGCATATTCAAACTATTTCCAGGTTTGTGCATAGACACATTCTTCAATTGAGGGGGATAGCTTATAGACATATTCTATCAAAATAATCCTTATTTTGACATGATCCTTAAATTGGATTCTTCAGCTATGGTATGCCGCATCAATGGGAGTTATGGATATATGCATCCTCTTCTTCAAAGCATCAAACTCTATATTCAAACTAGTTCAAGGTTTGTGCATAAACACATTCTTCGATAGACAATCAAACTCCAAACTACTTAGTCAATCTTTCATCATCATCCTCTTAGATTGATGCTAGAGGAACTTTTTACCCAAGGAGTTAGGTGCACCTTGCTATTACCCCAAAAAAAATGAAAGAAAAAAAATATATAGTAGGGTTATTTGCTTTATCTTTTATGTTAAGAGTTGCGTATATGTCATTGTATGGTTTTTCAAACTTTTTTCTATAATTTGTAACCATGTTTGCTAATTTCTCGGTCTTCTTCTTAAATGTATCGATATCTGCTCCAGTACCTAGTACTTTTTATATTTTTATTGCATATATCTCTTGTGGGATAATTTGTTGCATCAGTATAATGATGCCACATGCATGACAAGGATACTAACAAGAAAAGTCCAAATTAATTCATGAACTAAATTTCTATTGGTAGAAATCAGATGATCAAGATCACCCGATAACAATGTAGATTCAATTAAAAAAAATATTTAAGTAGCTTTGTTTCTAGTTAACTCAATCATGATCAAGAATTAATTTTGGGCTACCCATCACAAAGGGCCTGACCAATGTTAAGCTGCCTTAAAACGCCTCTAAAAAGATGTCAAGTCTCTAGTTGAAAGGAACCAAGGCTCATTTTCTCTCTCTTTCCCTTTAATTTCTTTTCCTCCATGCTTAGAACATTTTTGGTCTCTATTATTCACTTGAGCATTAGAGTGTTTCTTTCAAAGAAAACTCTAGAGACCTTTAACAGGGGGCTTACTAGGCTAAGAAAGTGCTTTATCCTATTCTTATTAAATAAATCTCATTCATTGGTGTAAATATCAGAAAAAGGTATCAATAATATATATATATATATATATATATATATTACACGTATGCCTCAATTTTTCTTCAAGACTTTTACTACTCATCAAAGATATTGATTTCTCAATCCATGCTCCCTAAACTCCTAGCTTTACTAGACCTATATTGAAATATCTTGTTTTCCGAATTTATCTTTTTAAAATATCATCCTATTATCCAAATTTTGAGCCACATAAAATTGCAAATCTTTTGTTATTTTATAAAATTGTTCCATAAACCACCAAGGAAGGCTTGGATCACACAATGTGTTAGAAGTATCCCACGATTTTTCATCCAACTAGATCTAATTTAATTGCATATGTCATAATACACATAAATCCTTAAAAGTAAAAAAGATTATTTATTTAATGATGCCTCTTACCCAATATTTTAGCCTCTTACCCAACATGTTTACTAAGGAAGCCATTTTTATTTCTTTTCTGCATATTTACATTTTATATACTTTATTTCCATTTGTTAATCGTTATATCAACGTTTTTTCTTCTTCTTCTTCTCCCCGTCCACCTCCTTTTCCTCTATTTTTTCCTTCTTCTTTTGAGAATTAGGAAAGTAAACCTGCAATTCACATCCAGCTTATTAGTATCGACATCCAAAACTTTGCCAACTAAGCCAGTTGGTGCCTTCAAATCTGTCCTTTAAAAAGTTTTCTCCAATCTGATTATTGGTATATCCTCATCCATATTAATGGCAAGTTCCTCTTCATGGTGGTATCTCTTCATCTATATTAAACGCAATTCATGATTTATCTCATGCCATTATTTGTTGGCCGTTGATTGATCGTTGCATCTCTCGCATGGTTTCAGTAGTGCTTGCCCATGATTATGAAAGGTCACCACTAAAGTTGCTATAGATTAACTAGTTATAAATCACTTTCAAAGCAGTACCGTATAGGTTACCAAAACTACGTTCAATGAAAAATCTATCTTTATATATTTATGAAAAGAGCAGTGATTTATTATAGGGATGTGGGAAAAGAACCTGGGTCAACTCGGGACTCCTTTCTCCGGGTCGATCTCCTCAAACAATTTCAGACGAGAACCATCCACCCGTTCAGGATATATTTTATTACATGAGAGAAACGACAGGTTGACAAACGACCCTTCTGGACAACAACATTCGGAACAAAACAAGGGACGGTTATGATTTCAAAATATGGTTGGTATTACATGTTTTGCCGTAGAAATTCATTCTTTGGCTTGGATGCATTCTTGACTTCTGATTCGGATGCTAATTTTATCGCTCTGCAGTAAAATCTGTAAGACAGTCTACACGCAGAGGATGCTGTGGGGGTTGCCCTCTACGAGGACCCTTCGATGTCCAAGTCAGTGAAGATTCACAGCAAGCAAATGTAAGGAGAAGACTCTCACAGAGAGTTTCCCTATGGCGGATATTCACTGTCGAGAGCTTTGAGCTTAGGAGGAGCTTCAATGGAGTATGAAAGCCATGAATGAGTGTGAGTATATGCGTAAAAGATTGCGTATAAAATTGCATACCTAAGAGATTGGAGGACTGTGGCGTTTATAGGGGATCACCTGGTTCCTTGGGCATGTCGTGATGAGAGGTCTGAAAGTCGTTATGATTCGAAATAGATTTGAATCAAGTTTGTTGTAAGACCAGTAGGATCCGTATCTTTTCGGTTAAAGATCGACAGCTGGGAGAAATGGTTGATGCCTTGAGATTCAACGATCACGTAGACCCTAGGCCACTCTTGTGGGTCCTAGGCCACTCTTGGGTATGATTCCTCATTTGGAATCTTATTCAGTTACAATGAATTTGAACTCTCCCGCGCCGGATTCCGCAGAGGTATTTCGAATTACTTGGTTCGGCTAGAATAAGGAATAATTGGTTTTCCGGGGTATAGAATGGATCGGCTCGGATGGCCGGGTACGGTCGGCTCGGATGGCCGGGGTATGATTGGCTCAGATGGCCGAGGTATGGGGATAGCTCGGGTTACCGAGGTATGGTCGGTTCAGATTGCCGAGGTATGAGGATAGCTCGGGTTACTGAGGTATGGTCGGTTCAGATTACCGAGATATGAGGATGGTTCGGGTTGTCGGAACGACCCGACTTTGTCAAAGGCGATTCGGCTCCGTCGCTTGGCTGTTATGCCAGCTGGCTGGTAGGGTGTTTGGATTGGATATGATCCAATTGTCGATGTGGGTGGTCAATAATGCAATGACATTTCATCTCTCATCATATATCCCTCACTCTTTAGTCCGAAGTGTAAGTTCGGATATAGGGAGTAGAATTCCAGAGCAATTTTATTTGGGGATTCAAAAAGGCGGGTAATGATAATCTCGTAAATGACGGGCTGCTGTTTCATCATCATTTTTTACCGTAGCTCGAGGAGGGAACGCCTCGTTTCCAGCAAGCCGCGATAGCGGAAGTTTCACGTGGCGGGACTCCTTTATTTCTGGCGCCCATATCGGAGTTTTGGTGTCTTGGGCTTTCTCTCTAAAACGTTTATTTAAAGAGGGCTGGGGTGGCGCTCCTTCTGCAATGCTCCTTCGTCCCTGTCATAGAGATTTTTCATTCTTTCTCTAAGCTTCTGGCTTGCTTGGAGCTATCCCAAATTAAGGCTAAGCATGCCGACGAAGTTAAGGCCATGCAGCAGTACTTTGAAAAAAGATGGGACCAGCTGAAGGCTAGTCATACTGAGGAGAAAAATAATTGGGGCAGGAGGCTCGAAGAGGAGGAGCACAGGTGCCAGTGGCAACGGGATCAGCTTGCCGGTCTGAATAAGGAATTTGCTGATATGGAGAATCGGCTGAAATGGCAACATGAGCAGATTGCTAGGCTCACCGATGACCTCGATCAATCTCGGTAGGAAATCGGGGACAAATAGTCCCAAATTAATGACCTCAAGGAGGGTCTTCAACAAAATAAATCGCCAAATTGAAGGCCTTGGAAAAGGTTCTAGAGCTGAGCAATAAAATGGCTCGGCAGGAGGAATAGGGATAGTGTCTTCCCATTTATTTGCTTTTGGTGCTTTTCTTTTGCTCGTGGGCTCAAACATCCTGATGTTTTGCAGACGGGCAGAATTGGGCTCGAGGCGCAGGAGCAATTTAAGGCTCTAAGGGCGGAGTTGATCGCGAGTCGTCAAATGAACTTTGAACTTGGGGACCAACTAGCTGAAGCCAACAATCGAATCACTGCGGCTGTGGAGGAGTACAAAAGTTTTGCTCAGTTTTCTGAAGAGCGTAGAGAAGCTTGTGCCGATGCATTCCGGTTCGGCGAGGAGGAAACTCGAGCGAAGATCTCTCGAGCGTATCCTGAGTTGGATTTATCCTTTCTAGAGGCCGAACGTTTTGATACTTGTACCCCAGGGGCCAAAAAAGCTGAGTATGAGGATATTTCGGACGTCGATCTTAACGCTATCCTGGGCCCTAATGAGGCCGTGGCTCCCGAAGAATGCCCTCAGTCTACTACTGAGGAACAAGAGATTCCTCTTCCGACAACATTTGAAGCGGGTGAAGTGAGTCAAGCCCTTCCAGACGTCATCAAAGAGGTTCCCAGGACCGACCCGAACCCTGATTCTTAAGGGTCGCTTATGTATTTTCGCTTTTTCAATATGTAATCCGATTGAAATTTGATGAATAAATCTTCTGATCTCTTTTTGCTTTGCCTTATTGCCTTTCTGAACGACCTTTTTGCCGGGAGTTCCCTCGATGGTAAATGAATCGTAAGCAAAATATGCTTTAAGGTCGGATAGCCCTTGGGGTTTCGAGTCAAAGATTCTACTTAATTGAAGCCAGATTAACTGGTTTTGCTGATGCATAAAATTGTTTGGTTTTTTCCACGGAACATAATTCTGACTTTGCCTCAGTTGAGCCGAGGTTAGGTGTGCACGAACTTACTTGGTTTGTTAAGGCATGAAATGGTTCGGCGCGAGAGGGCCGAGAACGGCTCAAATACCTCGGCTGGGTTGAGGTTAGATAGTTCGGTTTGTCCAAGCAAAAAGTTGGTACGTTTTTCACCGAGGTATACAAAACGGCTTTGCTGAAGGACACTTTGTTTCTGCTCAAGGAATTTATCCCGCTGGCCTTTTCCAATGCGGGTCTTTTTAACGTATGCGATAAGTATTCGATTTCCATTGGTCGGCGTCATTTTCGAAAGGGGATTTCCCTAGCCTGCCCATATCTCAAGGACCTGCGACCGATTTTCTGCATTTAAGGCTCTTGATTCGAGATCAGAAGGAAATCTTCTGCCTTTTGTCAGCTTGGGAGGCATGCTCGGCGCTCTTCGGAATGTGCTCCTTTCTTTTACCCTATCATGTAGTGGCGTGGAAAGGGTGTTTCAAATTCCGGGGCTCCTTTCTTTAATGATTGCCCCCAGTTTGATTGCCTATAAAAAGGGTAGGGAGCGGACTGTGTTAGGTCATCTCTTGAGGCCTTCTCTTTTCTGTGAGTTGTAAGGGCTTTCATGGCGCATGTTTCATTGAGAGCGAAGAGATCGAGCTTCCCTTTTAAAATTGGTTCATCCCAGATAGCTGGGGTGATAGAGAAGCTACTGATGAGCAGGCAGTCCTCAAGGGAGGAATTCTCGGAGATCATATGGAGAGCGCACAGGATGCCCGCAAAGGTCATATGGGGAGCGCACATATGTGCTTCATGTGTGTCCTTTGCCACTTGCCATGGGGACCATAGGAAATGCAAAGCATACGTATTCCCCATGGAAGACATGGGACTCACCTCCTCCCCCAATTTGGACTCCTCAGTTCATCTGCCTGAGGAATCTTTTTTCATGTGAAGAGGGAGGAGGGTGGTGTTGGATGCTAGTTCTCTGCCTTTATTGTCGGGCGGTGGCTAGCAATCCAGCATCCCACTTGGGGGATGCTTCATTGGCATAAGCATCCACAGGTCTTTGGCTGGTTATGATCCCCCAACGTGTCCGTTCGAGGGATCCATGGATGGCCTACTTTGTTCTTTGGCATTAACCAGTGGCTCAACGGAGCTTGTCTGGTTTCTCTAATTTCTGGGGTCGGATGTAGAGACATCGTTATCGACCGAAGCTGCTCAGCCAAGCTTTTATTTTATCTTTATTTCATGTGCTGTGATACACTTGTAATGCCTCTCAGGAGGTTGTAATTCTTTCATTAATAAAGAAAGATTATACTCTTTCTTCTTTTAACATTTGTTTCTTTTTCGATGTGATTGTGTTGAGAGTCGCTATTCTCATTTTATGCTTTTCAGACCATAGCATAATCTATAAGTCCAGCAGCGCTCTCGCTACTTTATTCTTGTCAACATGATATTCAGTCCTCTATGGAGGAGGTGCTCATCTCTGTTTAGGTCAGAGGGAGGCCTGGGTGGCCCTGTGAGCTTATGTGATGATCATGATCTTATTTAAGGGATGAAGTATGTATTTCTTTGAAAAGAAATAACTTGCATAATCTTGCTGGTAAGCGAAGAAGGGTTACTTACCTCTGCCAAAGCATGATAGGATGCCTTAGTCGTGTTAGAGTGTTTGAGGAATCACTCGATCAGGCCAAAGCTTTAGAACTATATAACTCGGTTTATCCGATGCTTCAAAATATATCACTCGGTTTGTTCGAGGCTTCAGAAACATATCACTCGGTTTATCCGAGGCTTCCAGAGATATATCACTCGGTTTGTCCGAGGCTTCAGAAACATATCACTCGGTTTGTCCGAGGCTTCCAGATTATATTTTACTTGGCGCCGCCCAGGTACGGAAACTATCACTCGGCTTGGCCGAGGCTTCAAGATTATATTTTACTTAGCGCTGCCCAGATACGGAGACCATCACTCAGCTTGGCCGAGGCTTCAAGATTATATTTTACTTGGAGCGACCAAGGTACAAAGATCGTCACTCGGCTTGGCTGAGGCTTCAAGATTATATTTTACTTGGCGTGGTCAAGGTACGAAGCTCTCTCGGCTCGGCCGAGGTTTGTCAAATATATTTTACTTGGCGTGGCCAAGGTACGAAGTTCGCTCGGCTTGGCCGAGAATTTAAGATTATATTTTACTTGGCACTGCCAAGGTACGGAGATCGTCACTCGGCTTGGCTGAGGCTTCAAGATTATATTTTACTTGGCATGGCCAAGGTACAAAGCTCTCTCGGCCCGGCCGAGATTTGTCAAATATATTTTACTTAGCGCGGCCAAGGTATGGAGATCGCTCGACCCGATCGAAGATTTAAGATTATATTTTACTTGGCGCTGCCAAGGTACAGAGATCGTCACTCAGCTTGGCCGAGGCTTCAAGATTATATTTTACTTGGTACGGCCAAGGTACGAAGCTCTCTCGGCTCGGCCGAGGTTTGTCAAATATATTTTACTTGGCGTAGCCAAGGTACAGAGATCGCTCGGCCCGACCGAGGATTTAAGATTATATTTTACTTGGCGCTGCCAAGGTACGGAGATTGTCACTCGGCTTGGCCGAGGCTTCAAGATTATATTTTACTTGGCATGGCCAAGGTACGAAGCTCTCTCGGCTCGGCCGAGGTTTGTCAAATATATTTTACTTGGCGCGGCTAAGGTACGGAGATCGCTCGGCCGACCGAGGATTTAAGATTATATTTTACTTGGCACTGCCAAGGTACATAGATCGTCACTCGGCTTGGCTGAGGCTTCAAGATTATATTTTACTTGGTGCATCCAAGGTACGAAGCTCTCTCGGCTCGATCGAGGTTTATCAAATATATTTTACTTGGTGCGGCCAAGGTACGGAGATCGCTCGGCCCAGCTAAGGATTTAAGATTATATTTTACTTGGCGCTGCCAAGGTACGGAGATCGTCACTCGGCTTGGTCGAGGCTTCAAGATTATATTTTACTTGGCACGGCCAAAGTACCGAGATCGCACGGCCTAGCCGAGGATTTAGAAACCTGCTTCTCATTGCAGCTTTCAAGGAGAGTTATAAGAATTTTGGGAGTTTTTGAGAATTAAATTTAATTCAATGAACAAAAATGAGTTCAGTAAGAGCGTACTTTCACTGATGATATGCACGGAGATTATCCGAGTTCCACGTCCAAGGAATAGATTTCCCATCCAAGTCTTGGAGTTTGTAGGTGCGGGTCTGATTACTTCCGTCACTTGGTAGGGACCTTCCCAATTTGGGACAATTTTCCTTGCTCCAGTGGCTTCGAGACGAATCCCTTCTGAAGCACCAGATCGCCGGGGAGGAAGAACTTTCCTCAAACTCTGGTGGAGTGATAACGAGCTACTCTTTGTTAGTAGGCAGCCATCAGGATTCGAGCCTTCTCCCTGACTTCTTCTATCAAGTCAAGATTAGTTCGGAGCTGCTCATCGTTGGATTCTTCTGAATAGCCTTCCACACGAGGGGAGGGGAGTCCGACTTCCACAGGGATGATGGCTTCTGTATCAAAAGCCATCTTAAATGGGGTTTGCCCTGTGGGTGCTCTTTCAGTAGTTCGGTATGCCCATAACACATGGTGGAGTTCCTCGGCCCATCGGCCTCGTGCTCGGTTGAGCCGAGCTTTGATTCCCTGTAGGAGAGTTCGATTGGTTACCTCGGCTTCTCCATTAGCTTGAGGATGTTCGACCGACATCAGGCGATGGAGAATGCCATGATCCTCGCAGAACTCTCAAAACTTAGGGTTATCGAACTGCTTCTCGTTGTTGGTGATGATAGTGTGAGGAAGACTGAAGCGGCAGATGATGGATCTCCACACAAAGTCTTTAGCGCGGGCTTCAATTATCTGAGCGACTGCTTCATCTTCGACCCACTTAGTAAAATAATCAATTGCAATCAAATAGAAACTTCCTTTGCCCCGCTGCGAGAGGGAAAGGGCCAAGAATATCCATTCCCCATCTGGCAAAGGGCCAGGGGGATGATATGGAAGTCAGGTGAGCCGAGGGGAGCCTCTAGACATTTGAATTCCTCTGGCATGAATCACAAGTTCGGAAGAGGTCGTCGGCATCTTTTTGCATCGTCGGCCAATAATACCCTTGATGCAGTACTTTGTGGCATAGGGTCCGACCACTGAGGTGACTGCCGCAGATGCCTTTGTGAACCTTTCGAAGAGCATAGTCGGCCTCTGTTGGTTGGAGGTATTTGAGCAGCGACATTGAGAAGGACCACTTGTATAGCAGGTCATCAATCTGAACATAATGAGATGATTTCAGTTTCAACTTCCTTGCTTCCTTTCTATCAGTGGGCAGCAACCCTTCTTTGAGGTACTGGTGCAGGGGGTCCATCCAGGATGGTTCGGTGTCAATCTGCATCATCTGATCAGTATCGGTGATGCTGGGTTTCTCTAGGACCTCCAATAGAATTTCTACTCGAGATCCATTGACTCCGTAGTTGCCAGGCGGGATAGAAGGTCGGTGCACGTGTTTTAGTCCTTGGAATCTGGATAATTTTAAATTCATCAAAATAGGAGGACAGATCGCGCACCTTTTGGAGATACCGAATCATACTCGGCTCTCGAGCCTCGAATTTCCCTGCACCTGGCCAGCCACCAACTGGGAGTCGGTATAGGCAATTAGTTTTTTGACTTTAAGCTCGTGGGCGATTCAGAGTTCAGCAAGCAGGGCTTTATACTCTGCTTCATTGTTTGAAGTCGGGAAGGAGAAGCGAATGCCATATTCGAAAGTCGCACCTTCCGGACTGGTGAGGACCAGGCCGGCGCCAGAACCACCTACGCTAGAGGATCCATCGGCGTGAAGCAACCATGGGGCGCTGGGCCTTGGTTGTCCGGAGGTCTCCGAAACAGAGCCATCTTCGGGTATGGTGCATTCGAGGGGGAAGTCCGCCAGAACCTAGGCTTTAATGGCTGGACGAGGCTGATACTGAATGTCATGCTCGCTCAGCTCGATAGCCCATTTAGTCATTCTCCCCGATGCTTCCAGACGATGGATAATTGCTTTGAGGGGTTGGTCGGTCAGGACGATGACAGTGTGCACTTAGAAGTACGGCCGTAACTTTCGGACCGATGTTATCAGAGCTAGGACCATCTTCTTGATCCGAGTGTACCTCATTTCAGCATCTTTGAGTAGTTTGTTGACATAATAAATAAGTCTTTGAACTTTGTTCTCCTCTCTAATTAGCACCGAGCCAACAGCATCTTCAGAGACCGCCAGTATAGATTCAGCACTTCCCCTGGCTTTGGGCTGCTAAGGAGAGGTGGTGAGCCGAGGTATTTCTTGAGGTCTTCAAAGGACTTCTGGCAATCAGGGGTCCATTGGAAGTTCTTGGCCGACCGAAGCACTTTGAAGAAGGGAAGGTATTTCTTGGCCGATCGAACAATGAAGCGACTGAGGGCTGCTACTCTTCAAGTGAAGCGTTGCACGTCCTTGACTGACCTAGGCAGGGCCATTTGTTGCAGGGCTTGGATCTTCTGAGGGTTTGCCTCGATGCCTCGCTGAGAAACCATGAAGCCGAGGAATTTCCCAAAATTAACCCGAAGGCGCATTTGGTGGGGTTGAGCTTCATCTGATACTTTCGAAGTGTGGCAAAGCTCTCCGCGAGATCCTTGACGTGCTGGGATGCCTCCTTGCTTTTCACCAGCATATCATCAACATACACCTTCATGTTCCGACCAATTTTTCCTTGAAGACTTTGTTGACCAGCCTTTGGTAGGTGGCACCTGCATTTTTCAAACCAAAGGACATAACTTGGTAGCAATAAATACCTCGGTCGGTGATGAAGGTGGTTTTCTCCTCGTCTTCGGGCACCATTCGGATCTGGTTGTAGCCCGAATAGGCATCCATAAAAGTCAGCATTTGATGGCCTGAAGTTGAATCCACGAGCTGGTCGATCCGCGGAAGAGGGAAGCTATCTTTTGGGCAGGCCTTGTTGAGGTCAGTGAAGTTGATGCAGATCCTCCATTTGCCATTCGACTTTTTCACCATGACCACGTTCGCCATCCAATCGGGTAACTAACCTCCTGGATAAACTTGGCTTTGATGAGTTTATCCACCTCTTCTTTGATGGCTTTTTGGCACTCGAAGGCAAAGCTCCTTTTCTTCTACTTAATGGGCCTGAATGTCTCGTCCACGCTGAGGTGGTGGACCAGGACGTCTGGGCTGATTCGGGCATATCCAATGTAGACCAGGCGAAGACGTCAGCATTCTTCCGAAGGAATTCGATTAATTCTTGCCGAAGCTTTCCTTCCAGCTATGACCCAACCTTTATAGTTCGATCGGGCCGAGCCTTGTCAAGTGGTACCTCCTCTAGTTCTTCGGCCGGTTCTCCTTGTTGCTCGGCAAGATCTTTCCGAGCATCCAACCCGTCCACCTCGGGCTTTCTGGATTGAAGGTCGGCGACAAAGCAATGCCGAGCTATGATCTGACTTCCTCGAACAACCCCCACTCCCATTCGGTGGGTAACTTCATGGCGAGATGGGGAATGAAAATAATGGCTTTGAGAGATATTTGCCCCGGTCTACGAGGATGGTGTTATAAGGAGACTTGAGCTTGGTCACGAGGAAATCCATGAGCACGATAGCCACATGGGGCCAGGTGCAGGCTCGAACTGACAGAGTGATGACTCCTTTAGGAATTATGGAGTCACCTGTGAAGCCCACCAAGGTGGACTCCACCGGTCGAAGGCTTTCTATCCGAAATTTTAATCTCACAAAGGCATCAAAATACAGAACATTAACAGAGCTTCCACTATCAACCAAGATTCGATGTACATCATAATTGTTCATATTTAAAGATACAACCATAGCATCATCGTGGGGGTACTGTACCTTCCCAAGGTCTTCATAAGAGAAAGTGAGCTCATCAATTTGAGCCTTCTTTGGTGAATTTTCCTCCTTGCCCGGCTAAGAGGATGGGGATCCGGCCGCCGTTATTACATTGACAATGCCGAGGATCGAGGGATTCGGTGGAGGAAGCTGGCGAGGCTCGGGTTGGCGATTCTCTTCATTGTTTGGCTCAAGGGGACCCCTGAACCGGTCCAGCCTACCTCGCCGAATCAATCGCTCGATCTCATTCTTTAGCTGCCAGCAGTCTTCAGTATCATGCCCGTAGTCCCGATGAAAGCGGCAGCACTTGGTAGGGTCCCTCCGAGTTATATTGCTTCGGAGAGGGGGAGGCCGAGGAATTTGCCGCTCGATCTCTATCAAGATCTACGCTCTTGGCACGGTAAGAGGAGTGTAACGGTCGAACCTTCGGGCTGGACTCCGGGTTCGGTCTCGAGGCGGCATGGAGGAGCTCTATGGTGGCGAAGCGGGCTAGTACGGCAGAGGGCCCGTTGCTTGTCCGAGCCCTTTACCTCCTTCTTCCTCAGCTGCTCAGCCCGAGCTGATCTCCTCGATTATTCAACCCTAGCATACTTGTTCTCCAGGGACATCATGTCCAAAAGGCTCTTCAGGTAGTTAACCTCCAGAGCTAGGTAGAAGTCTCCCTCCTTGGCCACTCCTCCGACCAGGGCGGACATGGCCACCTCGTGGTTGAGATGGTCGACTTCTAAGAGGGCCTTGTTGAAGCGGCCGAGGTAATTCTTCAGTGATTCCCCCTCTCTCTGCTTGACCTCGAGAGGGAATCAGATCTCCATCGTTGGCGAGGCTACTGACGAACTAGCTGATAAACAAACAGCTCAGCTCATCAAAAGAATCAATGGAACCTGGCTTCAGGCTGTTAAACCAGGTTCGGGTAGATCCCTTAAGGTAGAGGGGAAGGCTCGACACAAGATCTAATCTGATGCTCCGTGGAACATCATGATGGATCTGAAGCTGCTGAGATGGTCGTCGGGATCGGTGGATCTGTGATACGACTTGATGGTAGGGAGCTTGACATGAGGGGGAATCACTTCCCTTATGATCCTCTCGGAGAAGGGGATGCCCTGCTCCGCTTTTGGCTGGGATGGAGGAACTTACTTGACGGCATCTAACTCTGACACCATTCTCGATGCATCTCCCGCATTTGCTGCCTGATCCCCTCGTCCAGAGTGGTAGGAAGGATCGGACAATGGGAAGGTGGCAGCGATGTTGAGTTTTGGGAAGACACCGAAGAAGGGGAATGAACCTGCCACGCTGGTTTTGCCTTTGCGGGCTGGTGACGATCCGCCGCCTCCGACGGATTAGAGAAAGAGATTGCTGGCGGAGCAGAGGCAGCAACCTCTTCATGAAGCTGAGGAGCAGGGACGGCAGAGCCAGGGATTGCTTGGAGCCCCTGGACCAATGGGTCAATGCCTGAACCTGCTGGACCAGAGTGGCGAACTGGTCCAGCATTACCACCGTTGCCGACGGCGAAGGAGTTTCAGCTGGCGGTGGCAGCGGAGGTACCACACTGCTAATCGGATCAGGCCTTTGAGGATGCTTGATCTTGCGCTTCAGATGTAGCTCTCTTCCGATTGGCCATTAGAGGATGCTTCTTCTGGTTCTTAAGTCTTGTCTCCTGGATCACAAGTTTATGGGACTTGGGGCCCTTCCTCTAGTGCCAATATGTTGCCGCGGAAATCCGTTCTCTGACTCGGGTGCGCTTCTGGCTCCTAATCCGGGTGTCGATCTCGTCGCTCCGGGGTGGAACCTGCAAGACAGTCCACATGCAGAGGGTGCTATAGGGGTTGCCCTCTGCGGAGGACCCTTCGACGCCCAAGTCAGTGGAGATTCATAGCAAGTAGATGAGAGGAGAAGACTCTCATATAGGAGTTTTCCTATGGCGGGTGTTCTCTCTCGAGAGCTCTGAGCTCAGGGAGAGCTTCAACGGAGTATGAAAGCCAGTGAATGAGTGTGAGTATATGTGTAAAAGATTGCATATAAAATTGCGTACCTAAGAGATTGGAGGACTATGGCATTTATAAGGGATCACCTGGTTCCTTGGGCATGTCATGAGGAGAGGTCTGAAAGTCATTATGATTCGAAACGGATTCGAATCAAGTTTGTTGTAAGACTAGTAGGATCCATATCTTTTCGGCTAAAGGATCGACGGCAGGAAGAACTGGTTGATGCCTTAAGATTCAGCGATCACGTAGACCTTAGGCCACTCTTGTGGGTCCTAGGCCACTCCTAGGTATGATTCCTTGTTTGGAATCTTATTCAGTTACAATGAATTTGAACTCTCCCATGCCGAATTCCGCAGAGGTATTTCGAATGCCTTGATTCGGCCAGAATGAGGAATAACCTGGTTTTCCGGGGTATAGAATGGATCGGCTTGGATGGCCGGGGTATGATCGGCTCGGATGGTCGAGGTATGGGGATAGCTTGGGTTACCGAGGTATGGTCGGTTCAGATTGCCGAGGTATGGGGATAGCTCGGGTTACCAAGGTATGGTCGGCTCAGATTGCCGAAGTATGAGGATGGTTCGGATTCTCAGGACGACCCGACTTTGTCAAAGGCGATTCGGCTCTGTCGCTTGGCTGTTATGCCAGCTGGTCGGTAGGGTGTTTGGATTGGACATGATCCAATTATCGATGTGGGCGGTCAATAATGCAATGACGATTTCACCCCTTATCAACACGCAAGCAAACATAAGGGAATTTCTATCTACATCAAAAAAATTACTCTCCACGCCCCTTAATTTTTTAAAAAAAATAAATTTCTAAACTATCCTCTTTTATTTTTCTCTCCACCCCGCTGCCTCCCTGTGATGTCCCTCCTAATAGTCCCACATCGAAAAATTGGAAGTTGGTTGAGTGGTTTATATGTTGTAAAGCAAGAAGGACAAGGCACCAATTGGATCCCTTTTGGGCTGTGGTGGCCCAAGTTGGTATGAACCTTGTCTGTCTTGCTTTCTTGTAATGAAACGAGCTCGTGGGTGCTGCAGGCCCAGGGCCAGGGTCGTTACACTATGGTATCAGAGCCATGCGAGCAAAGTGCTACCCTTTCCACCTATCACTTCCTCAGCATCGGCTTCCCTCCCCTTTCCCCGCATCGGCACCCTAGCTTTTGTCTCTCCTTACCCATCTGTTCCGTCCTATTGATCGAACAAAGGCCTTTTGTTTGGCCAAACAGAATTGAATAGAGTCCCTCTGTTCAGCCATGTTTAGCCAAACAGAAAGCTTCTGTTTGACCCATCAGGACCGAACGGAAGAAGATGAGGGAGGGAGGGAGGGCTGAAGGGGGGTGAGACGGTGCTAGAAGGGGTTTGTTCACAAGGGTGAAGGGAGGGCCGGAGGGGGGGATGAGACGGTGTTGGGAGGGGGTTTGTTCAAATGGGGGTGTGGAGAAAAAATACAAAAGGTATAATGGTCATTATATAATTTTTTTTTAAAGTACAGGTGTAGAGTAATTTTTGCTGTGCAAATAGAACTCCCCAAACATAAACATGCAATATATGCAACATAATTGACTTCTCCAAGACGTACAGTGCTAGCATCTTCAGTTTTTGGGTCAGCCTATCGGAAACCCCACACACCCAAAGCTTTATTTCAATAAAAGTGAAAGCAAATTGATGTCCGGGCCCCCTCGATATTAAGCACCTATGAACTGACCACATAACATTCAGTTTTCTCGCCGCATGCAATAAGGCCATTACGGCATATACATATAATTATTTTTATATAATATATTTATTTTTCTGATATATGTAACAAATTAATATAAGTATGCATATTGTTATTGTGCATTTAGAAGAATCGATAGCAAAAAATTTTGATATTGTGAATCAAATGTTAAATAACTGATAAATAAAAGCAAATGTTAAAAGTGCAGTAACGAACAACAATTAAGCATTGAAAGTAATGTATAAAGCAACATGCATTTCTTCAAACTTAAACAAATTATAAGCTGGGCTAGCTTTAGTTAGATCAATTTGAGGGTCTGGTTTATAGTCCACTCGGGTTGGCCATCCAACTCCTCAAAACAAATCCAGTGTCGTGTAAATTTGCTTTGACAAATCCAAATATACAGCATAAATTTTACATTATATGAAGACGAGTCGAGTGAAATCAGATCAACCCAAGCTGAAGTGTAGAAGATGTTAGAAATTGAAATCTACACAACATATTGTATAGATTTAAAATATAAAATAACAGGATCAATGAATTACCTCTAGCTAATGAATCTATTTATGATCTACCTCTTCTTAGGAGGACCTTGATTGAGTGCTTCCAATCAATGAGCAATCGCACAATGAGGATGCATGCCTTTAGGATTTGCTCTTGATCAAGGACACAATCTCTGTTTAGCTTTCGTATAGTTTTCTCACGTATGATATATATGAAAAACCTTTAGAAGGAATCTCTATTTATAGAAAAAAAATTTAACTCCCTTCTACCGCCTACTTCCATCAAAGTAGGCATTTTTAATTTTTCAAAAGAGATATAGTTATCACTTAATTAATTAGTGAATGGATATTGTTGAGAGCTATCTCCAAGAGAATATAGTTATCTGCAACTAGATAAAATAAAATAGGTCATCACCTATGGGATACTACATTCTTCCACTTGATCCGTATATTTTATTTTAATCCACAGTCTTTAAAACTGAAAAAAAAACTAAATACATGAATCATAGCGATAGATCCTCTATAATTGAGTATTATCTTCATATATTACAATGCATTCAATTCCTTTACCATATTCCAAATGTGACAATATAACTTAATGAATAAACCCTATGTTTATTGAGAGTCCAAAGAATTTTTTTATTTTTTAAAAGTCAAATAATGTGTGCATCCGAATAAGAAATAAACAAATAACTTAAATAAGAGTTTCATTGTACAAGTAGTTATCTATGTAATTAAATTACATCATGGGACCAATTTTCATTCATACCATATGATCCTTAAAATTCTTAATTGGCATGCCTTTAGTCAAAGGATCAACTATCATCAATTCAGCACTAACGTGTTTTATGATCACTTTATTTTCTTTAATACGTTCTCTTATGACTAAATACTTAATATCAATGTGCTTACTTCGACTATCACTCTTATGGTTTTTAGCTAAAAATACAATAGCTAAATTATCATAGTACAATTTAAGTGGCCTAGCAATAAAATCAATAATTCTAAGTCCTGAGATGAAACTCTTCAACCATACACTATGGGATGTAGCCTCAAAACAAGCAATGAACTCTGCTTTCACAGTAGAGGTAGTAGTCAAAGTCTACTTTGCACTCCTCCATAATATGGCTCCACCAGCTAACATGAATATAAATCCTAATATTAATTTTCGAGAGTCAATGTAGCCAGCAAAGTTTAAATTTAAGCAACCCTCTACCTTTAAATAATCAGTTCATCTATACATGAGTATGTAGTCCTTGGTCCCTTGAAGATACCTCATGACCTTTTTAGCAGCTCTTTAGTGGTGATATCTTTCCAACATTTCTACTGTAAATGCAATGTCAGGTCTTGTACAAATCTGAGCATATATTAGGCTTCTAACAGTTGAAGCATATGGAATGTTGTGCATCTGTTCCCATTCAAGTTCATTTTTAGGGCACTAGTTCAAAGTAAACTTATCACCCTTCACTATGGGTGCAACACTTGGTGAACAATCTTTCATCAAAAATCTTTCCAAGATTTTGTTGATATAAGTTTCTTGAGGAAATCCTAAAATGACTCGAAATCTTTCTCTATGGATCTTAATGCCAATGACATAAGATGACTCACTCATATCTTTCATATCAAAATTCTTGGAGAAAAATTATTTTACCTCATGTAGCAACCCTTTATCGTTGGTTGCAAGTAAAATATCATCCACATATAGGACTAAGAAATAAATTTTACTTTCACTAACCTTCTAATATATGTATTGATTCATGATGTTCTCTTTAAAATTAAAGGAAGAGATCACATCATAAAATTTTAAATACCACTGACGTGAGGCTTATTTCAATCTATATATGGATTTCTTAAACTTGCAAATCAAATGCTCACATCACTAAAGAAAATTTCTTCAGGTTATTTTATATAAACCTTTTCCTCTAGATCTTCATTAAGGAATATAGTTTTCATATCCATTTGATGTAACTCAAAATCAAAATGAGCTACCAATACCATAATTATCTGGAGAGAATCCTTCTTGGATACAGGAGAAAATATCTCCATATAGTCTATTCCTTCCCTTTAAGTGAACCCTTTGGCAACAAGCCTTGCTTTATGTCTCTCAATGTTGTCTTGCGAGTCTTTCTTTATTTTAAAGATTCATTTACATCCAATGACTTATATACCATCAAGAAACTCAACGAGATCCCAGACTTGATTAGATGCCATAGAATCCATCTCATTCTTCATGATATTGTACTATAAGTTTGATTCCTTAGAACTCATAGATTGTGAAAACATTTTAAGATCATGTTTGGCTTCAATGTTATAATTAGATTCCTATAGATACACAATATAATCACTAGAAATGACTAATTGCTTTATTCTAATTGATCTTCTTAATGTTGTGTCAATGTCTTTTTGAGAAGTATCTTATACAACTGATTATTGCTGAACAACAAGATCTTCTAGATTATTATCAGCAGCTTATAGAATCTCAATGATTGGTTGTCAAACACCTATTTGAGCTTGAGGAGTGCTATGAATAACAACCAATCTCTCACTTGAAGTGAAATCTAGAATATCTGAATGTTCTTTCTCAGAAGAAGCCAAATACTGAGATTGATCACTTTCACTGATCAAGTCATGCTCAAAAAATTTTGCATTTCTTGATTTCACAATCCTAGTATTGTAAGATGGACAATAAAATCTATAACCCTTGGACTTCTCAGCATATCTAATAAATATTCATTAATAGTCCTTGAATCTAGTTTTCTTTGTTATGGATTATAAACTCTTACTTCAGATGGGCATTCTCAAACACATATATGTTGCAAACTTGGTCTTCAACCTTTAAATAACTCAAATAAAATTTTAGAAATAGCCTTGGTTGGAATTGATTCAATATATATACATGGTCGTTTTAAAAGCTTCAATCCATAAGGATTTAGGTAACTTGAAGCTTCCAATCATGCTTCTCATCATGTCCAATAGTGTTCGGTTTTTTCTTTAGCTACACCATTTTGATATGGAGACCCTGATATGGTGTATTGTGCAATAATTTTATTTTTCTTAAGAAATCAAGTAAACAAACTAGGTGTCTATCCATCCTCAGTGTATTTATCAAATATTCTTCATCTCTATATGACCTTACGATCTTAATTTGCTTATCGTATTATTTCTTGCATAAAGCTGCAACCAGCTATGTTAGGCGTGCTCTTTGGACAGAGGCGGAACAACGGTCGCCTGTTCTCACGGCGGTGCTCTTACCTGGACGCCTTAGAAATTTGAAAGCGAAAAGCTTGATCTCTTTTTATATATTATTATATAATATCTATTTATTTCCGATAACCCTCGCCTTCCCATGCGGAAGGTTTAGACGAAAACCGACGAAATATTTGCCATTTCTGGCTTTCTCCGCCTGTCCGAATCCTTCACAGTTCTTCTCGGCCTCGTCCTTCCTTCCTACTCCTCTCGACGCGTTGCGGGACAAAAAAAGAAAAGAAAAAAAAGGGGGAAAACGAAGATTCCCAGGACGCATCTCGAATCTCCCAGAAGAAATTTATCGGAAGAAGAAATTATCTTGGATTCGAAACGCTGATCCGAGATATCAATCCCAAAGGAGGTGCGTTGTGGCGGAAGGTTTTCCATCCGGATTTCTTGAATCGGAGACGATTATTGGGCTTCACCTTCTCTTTCTCCCCGGCTTGATTAGAGGTAATTCGGTGTTTCTTTTTGGAAATTTTTCGTAGGATATGCGATCGAATCGCTTTTTTTTTTTTAAATTCTGGATATGTCGTAATTTTTTTTAGTGATGTATCTGAAAAACATTGTGAATTTTGGTATTTTGGGTTGATTGAGGAATTTACCCTTTTTTAATGATAATTTTGTTGATTTTTTTGTTTATCAAGAATTATCTCTGTCTCTCCTACTTTGATCGCATTTCTTTGTTTAATTAATCGTATTAGATGCGGTGAATGTCGTGACAACGGGGCGATGGAGTTCCTGTGCTATTCTTTTGGATTTAGACAAGCTACTGTGGTTTAAGGGTTCCCCCCTTTTCTTTTCTTCTTTTAATGCTTTCAGAGTTATGGGCTTGGCTTTGTTATTCATCAAGATGCCTTGTCTCTCCTTTACAACCCGGTTTTCTTGCTGTTTCATTTGAAGATTGCAATCCATCATATATGACCACCAATTTATTGGAACCAGTTTGTTTGTTGTCTCCTATGAATAATTTTCTTAACGATTACTTTGTAGCCGAGTTCCGCCAGATTCTATGGTCTGCTTCATAGTAAGGTCCTATACATTTCTCTGAATTCATTTGGGGGTTCACTTTAGAAGATAATGGTTTTCTTGTGTATGCATTGCATGCTGGGGGTGCGGGCTTGTTGTTTTAAGTTGCTACTGCTAGTTTTTGTGAATGATTCTTTAGCCAAGAATGCCATGTATGCATGAATCTGGAAGAAAGAATTGCTGTGCCATTAACTATAAGCTGATTCCAGGGTTTGTTTGCTGTCTGATTATTTGTAATGTATACACACTTTTCAGTTGTTGCGTGGATAAATTAAGGTAACATTGATCCTCCGTTGAGATAGTGTAGAAACTGTCATGAGACTTTCTTAAAGTGTACTTTGAATGTCAATGATAGTTTATTCATGTTAGCAATTTGTTTTTACAAGGTACTGAATTTTTATAAGTCAGATGTATTTGATCACATTAATTGTTGAATCACTGGCAAGTCAGGTATGCAGAGCCAACTTGTTTGCAACGGCTGTAGGAGTATTCTTCTTTATCCTAGGGGAGCCACTAACGTATGCTGTGCAATATGCAGCACTGTAACTTCAGTGCCTCCTCCAGGTTCTTTTATTTTGCTCTCAGCTAGTGTCACTCAATTGTTTTATTTATGAAAAGGTATCACTGATGATTATTTTATTAATTTTGTCATATATATGAATTTCTGTCACATTGGATCAGTCTGGCGGGGCCAAAAAAATTGGCTTGATAAATGTTACTAGGATAACCATGGTATAATGGGCTCCATCACTCTTGATAGCATAAGAGAATCATTTTTGATGACAGAATTTTTACCTTTTAAAAGTCAAACAATCGAATAAACTTATGTTCAACATTTTCATTTTTAATTGATTTGAAGATATTTTATTATTTTGATTCTAGTGCACATCATGCACTACATGGTGGTACTTTGTTCCAGATAGCTGTCTTGAAGGTCTTGTAGGCAGTCTGGATGCCCTGTTTGCTGCTGAGCCCCTTGTTGAGCCATTAGGGGTGCTAAATACTCACCTATCAGAGGAGTTAGGGAAGAAAGTGGTGTTCTGTTTCATGGCAGATTGTCATCTTTTTTTTCTTCCCATGCCATTGCAGTCATTATCTGAATTTGTTTCTCCACTTTTCCTTTCTTTAGTCATTTTTATTATTTTGTTCCTTCTCTTGTTTATTTCATTTTCATCATTTTCCCATTAATTCTTTTCTCTTTTATTCTTGTCATCTTTTGCCCTTTACTAATAATTTCTTAGAAATTCTTTTGGGGGTTTGGATGCTTGAAAATTTTTAGTTACCTGCTTAAAACCTAGGCACTTTGTAATCCCCAAGATGCTCAGAGTCAACTTATGAGAACATCGATGTTGACTTATTTGAAACTGGTCATTTGTTGGAAAAGCCGGATTTGTTGACTATTGCGAGTAACTGTGAACTTAGTTTCATGAAACTCAGTTACAAAGTGTAGAGTTAGCGAACTTGGAATCACGCAAGTAAATCTTCTAGCTTGCCATTTATTTTAATTCAAACAGTAATTGGCAAGGCACATTCTTATCCTTTGATGCATTAAAGAGATGAAGTGGATGTCTATGTGCTACAAGACAACCTCAGAAACAAGCCCAGCTTAAATTGGATCAGTTAATGGAGATATTGTTATGTACAACTAGCTATATTTTCTTTGCTACGAAATTACCATTCTTCTGATGTAAAACATTTGCTGGTGACAACCAGCATAAACTAGCTGCCTGTTCTCTATCCCATTTCCTGCCTGACAAAGATGTATTGTTCCCATATAGTTTTTATTGCTGAAGTGATATCTCATGGATTCTTTGCTTCATCCTCTTGCTAAGAAAGAATATAAAAGTTAAAGCATAAAATGAAATTTATATTGGACATTGTTCCAACATATGACTATGAGAAAGGCTTGATTTAAGCAAAATAAGTTAGAAGTAAAGGAACAATGTATGGTGGCATGCATGATTGACCTAGTAACTCAAAAATTCTGAAGGTTTAATCTTTTGCTATTTTGTGCCATATCTAGGGCATTGCATTCTATATTATCTAGATTTGAATGCAGTGGATCCTGATAGTATAACATCTCCATTGTCGTTCGCTGTATTTTTGGATATAAGGAGGCCTAGATTTAAAGGTTTGGACACCAGTTAGTATTTTCTGGTATCATCAATCAGGAGGTTTGATGGATTAATTTTGTGTTATTTTTCTATCACAAAATTAATTAGGTTGAATGACTACATGAGAGGTGTTGTTCTTCCTTTGAAAGAAACTTTGAAAGAAACAAGTGTTCTTAGTAAAAAATAGATGTGCATATGGGTAGCATTGGACTGGACTGCTTTCTTGCAAAAGCAAATATCAGATATTGGCTTTGGCAGAAGCTAGACAGTATTGTTCTGGGTGCTTTCTTATATGTTTATTTTCTCACTTGCTTTCCCCCTCCCTCTCCTTCCTCCTACCTGCCAACCCCTCCTTTCTCTCTCTCTCTCTCTCTCTCTCTCTCTCTCTCTCGCGTGCGGGCATGTGTGTGTAAGTTTGGTCCCTGCTTTCACTCTCTATCTCTCTCAAATGGTGTAATGGGACCTGTGTGATAATGATATTTCTTGAAACCTACCTTAGTATGGGGAGAGGAAAATAGGGTCCTGAGCCAAATCTTGGGGTGGATTATTCTATTGGGTTGGGTATAGCAATGGCAAATGGGGCCTGACTGAAATATACTCGCCTGATTGGACGATTTAAAATGGTGTTTCTGTTAAGTCTGGCCTATTCATTTGTAGGATTTCTATGTAAACCAGTCAATGAATGAGCATGGTTTTGTTTACATCCTTGATCCAGTTTCAATTTGCATGCTGGATTGGTGGACTTGGATGCAAATGGGCTCAACCATATATGTATCCACGTTCTGACTCTGTGGTCACCCATCAAAAAGTGCTATAGCAACATATTGACATGAACTGCCAAAAATAGGGAAAGGTTCTTGTATGAAAGTCAAGCAATGCTGAACACACCATAGAAATTTGCATTCTAAGTAATATACCTTAGGGTTGATATCAAACTTATTGTGCTAATCCTACCGTAAACAATCATTGCTTCTGGTCTAAATAGTGCAAAGTGCAAACTATTTTAAAACATTTGCAAATCACATAATTATGTTGAAGATAGAGTCAAATTGAACTAATTATTTTAGCAAGACTGTTGATTAATGTGTGCAACTTTAAGAAAGAGATTCTGTTTCAGATGTGACATATGGAACATTCTTTTCTCCCTCTAGTCTTTGTTTTCTTAAGACTAGAACTTGCTTTTTTTTTTTTTGTCTGTACAGCAACTTTAAGTAGAAAAATTGTTTAGGGTATGTTTGTTGCTGATTATCTGTTGGCTAAGGGTAGGTTATCAATTTAAGCTGGGGTTAAAGTTTGTTGGTCAACACTTCAAAGGCCCACTTAACCTGGTTAACTTTGTTTCATGGGAGAAGGTGAAATAAAGTTAATCACCAAAGCTTTCTCTTATCTCTTTACCTTTTTCATTTCACAACTGACCCCACTAATCATTGGAATGTCAACCAGACAACTGATTCCTTTAACTGGTGAATGCGGAGTTGGGGGTGGTTATTAATGGTTTAAATTATGTATCCTTTGGTTCGCAATTCGGTGTTCAAATGCATATTATCTTGTGGATGTTCATTAACTGGTTTCTTGGATATGCGTGTGTGTGCGCGCGCGCGCGCATGCATATCTCTGTTCATGCGTGTATGCATTTGCACATATATATAGTTACAAATGATGGGGGTTTTACATCGACTTCAAGCTATTAAATGTGATCTATATCTCTAAATTTTGCTTACACATCAAAATTATGTGATTTGAAGACCCTCAACCTATGTATCAAGTGATAAAAAATTAATATTATTTAAATCATCCAAATTTTGATCATTCGATCATAGGTTAGGGGCCTCCAAATCATGTGAAACCTTCGCTGTTCAATTCGAAAAAGGTATGACTCTCTTAGCATTACATCAAGTGTAACTTGATCTTGACCATATTATCTATGCATGCATGCATGCATTCTCAGTTTTGCATTGGCTAACTCTAGTGCAACTTAATAAAATGGATGTATTTATTTGATAAATTTGCGTTCAAGTTCGTTTTGTAACTTCTGCAGCAATGGAGATGTCTCAACTTGTATGTGGAGGTTGCCGAACTCTGTTAATGTATCCCCGTGGTGCAACAAGTGTGAGATGTTCCTGCTGTAGCACAATTAATCTTGCAAGATCAGGTATGTATTATTTATTTTACACTGTTATTTATTAGTTGTGGAAATTGTATTTACAAAAGTTGAAAATCAATATGAATTGACACATTTAAGGATTGTAAAGTGCTTGCATCAAGTTGTTTATCTTGACTGTAGACATCAAATGTGCTACTGAATATTTTTTGTGGATTGTTATGTTAGTATATGTTTTTTTATCTTTGCTACTTTGAAATATACAAGATTTAACAAATGCAACGAAAAACAACGTTGCGAACAGGAAACATTTTTGTATTGTGATACCATATAACACCTCCTTTAGACGCATGGTAACTTTCCACTTGATTTAGCCTTTTGGGTTAAGTAGGTCATTTAGGCTTCAATGGCCTTGCTGTTGGTCTTTTTTGTCACATCCCTTAAGGGAAAGGGTATTTAATTTTTGCTCCTCCTTTTGCTGCATATTGTTCAAAAAAAGTTGGGAGTTCTTCCTTTTTAAACAAATATAATAAAGGTAAACTACAATATTGACCTTCAAACTTAGGGAACTATGTCACTTTAGTCCCTGAATTTCAAAAAGTTGCAAAAGTGATCTTGAATTTTTCTTTTTATTTCACTTTGATCCCTACCCTTAAACTAAGGAGAGGTCGTTTGATTTTATCCCACGTGGTATTCCATGGAAAAATCAAATTTAAAACCTATGATCAATCGGTTAATCCAATTTTCAATAATCCTAAAAAAAACAGAACCTCTTTTCCCCCTCCTGCCTTCCGCTGCAGATCCCTCCGTCCATCCTCCCCTCCCCTCTGGCTGTGGCCTCCTCCTCCGCCCCTCCATCCCTCATTCGCGTCCTCCTCCGTCCCCCCTCCTCCATCCCTCATTTGCGGCCTCCTCCATCCACCACCACCCCCTAGGGCCGTAGCCTCCTCTCTCCCCCGCCCTCTGTCCCTCACCTACGGGGACTTTACCGATGGTTCCAATTCTGCTAGCTTGTGAGCTAGGGTAGTCCTTTGGTGGATTGAGGAAAGGCGTTAAATGCAAAGTTATCAATTTCGTTTCGGATTATGTTTCGTTTTAACTTATGAAACAAAATATTTCGGTCTCATAGTGTTTCGATGCTTCGTTTCAGAATATATATATAATGAAAATTTGTTCATAATTTATATTCTTCATAAACAATAATAGCTACAACATAAAAATAAAGATAAAAGATAAAAATTATGTTCACAATTCATAAGTTTCATCATCATTAACAATAACATACGAATAAAATAAAAAAATAAAAACTTGTGTTCACAATTCATTCTCATCAACACCACAAAAAGAACCGGACGTGGGGTTTAAAACTTTAAATGCCAGCAACCTCCATGGGAGCTCTGTAACCAAGCTTTTTAGAAGAAAGAACATTCAAAAATGAGATTGATGAGAAAGCACAACATTCGCAATGAAAAATCTGTAAAATAAAACTGAAAAGAAAAAAAAATTACTACAAATCACTACCAAAATATCAATTCAAAAAAAATTAGAATAAAAAATAAAAAATCTGATGAAAAAAGAGAGAAAAGAACCTGATCTTCAATCTTCAATCTTGTTAGATGCTTTTCTTGAATGCTATCAAATATTTGATGCTATTATTTAAAAAAAAAAAGAGAGGGATGATAAGAAAAGAGGTTGAGAGGTGCATGCCGTGCGGCTGAAAGAAGAGATGAGATACAGGTAATGTTTCATTTTTTTTGGCATTATATATTTATTTTTAAAATGGCCCTGAAAGGTTTAAGAATTCACAAATTGGTTCCCAAAACATATTTTGTCGAAACGGCCGAAACGGCCGAAACACGCAGAAATGGCCAAAAAAATCTTCGAAGCGAAACGTAGGGCTCATCATTTCGGATAAGCCATCGAAACGAAACGAAACGGTCGAAACGGTACGAAATTAATAACCTTTGTTAAGTGGCAATAGCTTTTGTTATAAATGAAAATGGTCAGATCCATCCATATTAATAACTAGAATGAAAAAAGGGGAATGCCTCAGACAGCGAATGAATCATCGTATTTGCTGGAGGATAGATTATTAGGAGTCAGGAGAGACAATCCTCCCCTCTTGTTGAAGCTGAACAAAAAGGGGGAGCTTCCCTTTAGTTGGTGAGCGATCAGAGTATGTTTGGGCTCTCACTTCACACTAAGACAACCAAGAACCCTCTTGAAATATGACAATCAAGGAAGCCCAATGACCATGATCGAAACCCAACCACTACCAAATCAAAATGATGCCAACCTCCAAAACCCTCCAGTTGCAACCGAGAGAGAGGAACATGGGGGAGGGGCATGGGCTCCTCCATCCCTCACCTAGGGAGGAGGCCATGGGTGAGGGATGGAGGAGGCCGCGGCGGGGGAGGGGGTGCAACAAGAGGCAGAAGGGGGCCCAAGGGGGTGGGGGGGGCTGCTGGATTCCACGTGTGGAGGGGGGAGAAGGTTGGTTTTTTTTTTTTAGAGTATTGGACGGGTTTAGAATGGGTTTTAAATTTGATTTTGCCACTGTATGCCACGTAACTCCTATTTAACGGTAGGGATTAAAGTGAAACAAAAAGAAAAGTTTAGGATCACTTTTGTAATTTTTTAAAGTTCAGGGATCAAAGTACAACCCCCTAAGTTCAAGAGTCAATACTGTAGTTTAGTCTATAATAAAGCACCACTCAAAAGTTCACAAGGTTGATGGAAGATGACTCATCAGTGTGCCTCTTTACTGTTTCTAAATTGAAGGTCAAACGTTGATGTCAAGGAAGATGAAACTTGGGAGCAAAAGAGTCTAAAATATTTAGTTGATTTGCAGTAATTTTAGTTTAATTTTGCTTATTTTTATCATTGCTGGTCTTAGGTAAAGGTTGATGGAAGATGACCCATCATTGCGCCTCTCTACTGTTTCTAAACTTAAGGTCAAACATTGATGTCTAGGAAGACGAAACTTGGGAGCAAAAGTGTCTAAAATATTTAGTTGATTTTCTGTAATTTTAGTTTAATTTTGCCTATTTTTTATTGCTGGTCTTAGGATTACTTTTAGAGTGGTTTAACTATGTCATTTTGATTATGTATCAGTTTTTGTAGAGATTGAATAATATTCCAGGATTATTGTTTTCTCCTTCCTCTTTCTTTTTTCTGATTTTCTTGGCCCGAAGCTTGATCTACATCTTTGGAGGGTCTTAACACTTCGATTGTGCAAGTTTTCTGCACTTCATCCTGTTGTTTTGAGATCTGATATGAAATCAGGCCTTAAAAAATTGTTGTAGATTGGCCTATTGGAAGGCTAGCATATATCAAGTTGGTATTGGAGCATCACTGTAATAGTTTCTTCAAAAGCTACAATGATGGTGAATAGTGCGGAATGGGACAAGAGCCTCTAACAGTGTGAGGATGCAATTGAAACATTGGGGCAAAACAGTAGGTACATGTAGCAGCAATTAGAAGCAACTATATTGCAAAGTCATAACATAGACGAAAAAAATGGACAACATGGATAAATGATCTGATAAGTTATGGAAATCTTAGAACAACTGTGCAGAGGTAACTCAGATCAGCCCCCTGGTGCACTTGGAAAACAACCCTCGAATATTTTGGAAAAATCTAATCTTAATTTTCAATTCTTGGGGAAATAATATGCTTATCTCTTCTCAAAATAAATAAGATATTAATAATAACATTGTAAGGCAATAAGCTACAACTTTTGAAGCTCAAGGCCATCAGAAGTATGGGTTTGAAGTGCATGGACACAGCCAATAACATTTCATATAAGTATGGGATAGCAAGCTAGAAATTTTGGAGGGTTATCAACATAATTTTGGAGAGATCGAAGGAAGTCATTGTTTCAAATTCTGACAGCATGTCCCATGGGACGTTAGGATGGGTGACTGTTCCAAGTGTTGGGACGGGATAGTCCTGCCATTATTTTAGTATCCCAATCAGCACATCTTGTGATATCATTTGTCCCAAGTTTGGGATAGGGTGGGATAGCAGGGTGTCTCATTTCATGAAAAAATCGAGACGGTCCAATTGCACGAGATTTAAAATGTTGGAAAGAGTTAAGTTAGAGGCTCTAGAATTTCATAGGAGGATGAATCTTGAGGTATTCTTAGATTAGCTTTCTAAGTATGGATAATTTCTTTATTTGATATCAATTAATTGAAGAGCAGAAGGTGCAACATGCAACAACAAAATTAAAAGAGGCTGCTAGCATGTGGTGGAATCGAGTTCAAGAAGCAAATAATAGTAGAGGAGAGGTGATCACATGGGATGAGATGAAGTCTATTAAAAAATAGACTCTTCCTAATGGATCACTAGCAAATCTTGTTCATCAAATTTCACCTGCTTCAAGAGGGTGATGACACAATAGATGAGTACTAGGAGACATTCTTTGGACTATATATGCAAGCTAGGGTGTATAAAACTGAATATGTGTTAGCAATGGAGTACATAGGAGGGCTTCGATTGGCAATACAAGATGGTAAGATTGAATTTAGATTTTGGACAATTGAAGAAACCTATTAGTTGCTTTGCAAATAGAAGAAAAATTGAATAGGGGATCCATTATGCACCAACAATCAAGCCTTCGGACTAAGGATGGCAACAGGGCGAATTTGGGGAAAAAAGTATGTTCCCCGTCATGGCCCACACCCCTCATCTTCAAATAGGGAATGATTTGCCTCATCTCTGCCTCTATGTTCCTCATTCCTTGCAGGGAATCCACAATCCCCCCCCCCCCCCCCCCCTTTTAATTAGCTATTTACTTCGGGCCTATTATATTGTAAAAAAGAATTTATTTGAAAGCCAAAATCTATTAGAAATTGGTGAGCATTTAAAATACATTAAAAAACTCAAATATAATAGCCTAGACTCAACATTTAAAGGACAATAAGAGGCCTAAATTTACTTAATTGCATCTATTAACATTTGGGGAAAATGATCGGATTTTTTGGATGGGTTTAGGGATGGAGACCTTAGTCCCTACCCTCATGCCCAAACTCGATGGATTTTAAAAAATTCTTCTCATCTGCACTCGCAATCCTATCCCCATCTAATCTCTCTAAACTAAGATTGGATGAACCGCAAACTAGTACCAAACCGATTTAGGCTAGTTTGCTTTTTTTTTTTTTTTTTTTTTTTCATAGTTTTTTATTTTTTTTCTTCTTCTATATGGTATGTGAGGCTGAGAGTCTCTTATCAGATCTAATCCTCCCTCCTCTATTATTTCTATTCAAAATCATTTATGTAAATATCATCTTTTTTTTTTCCTTTCCATTTACTTAAATTTTTTTATGGAAATAAAAGAATTCCTTTGATTTAAATTCAACAGAAACATCAAAAAATCAAATTTTTTGAAAATAAAAGGCCAACTCTTTATTTCAAAAACCAATTTGAAGAATTTCAGAAAATTATGGTTTAGCAAATATCAAGTTAAGGTATTTCCACTTCGAATAAAAATTTCAGAAACTTGATTAATTTAGAAATGATGAGAAAATAAAATATTATAAAAAAATTATCTTAAAATACGATTTGTAAGGCTTTAGTTAACACTTGATCAAAGTATAGGATTTCTAAACTGATCACAATAAAAGTGAACCTCATTGTAACCTACGTCGATTTAATTTACAGTTCATTAAAATAATAAAATTAAACTTCCCATAAAATCCTAAAGTTAAAAGATATTTTTAAGATCTAAACTATAACGTGTCAATAGACTGCCTCAACTCAGCCATATGCATGGAATGATAAATAATAGACAGCAAATCAAAGGAAAAAAGAGGCAATAAACATCAGTGATAGATTTTTTAACTTTACCTTTGGAGTAAGTACATGAGAATAGATGGGATCACTTTCTTGTTCTTTTCATTTTATTTATTAGAAAGACCCTAAATATGGGCTTTCCACTTATTTGTTAGTTGATCTTTCTTAAAAGAAAATAATTTAAATCAATTTTCTTGCAAAATAAAGAAAAACCAAAAGATTAGTCCCTTTAGTCTAATGACATGTCATAGCCTGGATCCTAAGAATATTTTTATCCTTAGGATTTTATAGCAAGTTTAATTTTATTGTTTTGATAAGCTTTGGATCAAGTTAGCTTAAGTTAGTATAAGGTTCGTTATTATTGTGATCATGTCTAAGTCTAAAAACCCTATAAGTATGGGATCAAAGCATTATATATTGTATTTTAAGATTTTTTTAGTATTTTATTTTCATATTATTTCTAAATTAAATTGATTTTTTAAAATTTTTATCCAAAGTGAAAGTACCCTAATTTGATATTTGCTCAACCATAATTTTCTGAAATTATTTGAATCTATTCTTAAAAGGGAGTTGACTTTTTTTTATTCTTAAGAAATTTGATTTTATTGATATTTTGTTAAATTTTAATGAGGGTATTCCCTTCCTTCTAGGAGAAATCTTAGTAAATGAAAAGAGATATTTATTTAAATGATTTTGAATGAAAATAATAGAGAGGTGAGAGAATTTAAGCTTAACATAAATTCATATGACACCCAGCATAGCCTCCCACCTAAATCCATCTGAACCAGACGATTTGGCATAGTTTGGACTGGTTTAGGATCCATATCAAACCGACCAATAAAAAACAACCTTTTTCGGTCGGTTTGGTTTGGTTCGATGTCTTACCTTGCACCAAATCCATTTCCACTAGGGTAGTTCTCCACAAGGATCAAGTTTCTCCATCTCCATTACTATCCCTATTTAGGACAACCATCTAAAGCTATAGAAGACAATGCTAAGGTGTCCAAACTTATGTGCTTCAAATATGGGCAAATTGAGCTTATAGGCATAACAGGAGGATCATGCCTAAGATGATACTTCTGGGGAGGATGGGGAAATACCCTTGTATACTTCAAGGGAATTGAAGGGGGGGAACACTTGTCTGTTTCTCTTGGAGACCAAATTCACAGCAAAAATTTTTGCATGAGGATTGGCAACACAATAGTCTTCCTCACCAAAGGCTTTTTGTTGTGCATGCCATTGCACACTTGTGATCAATAACAAGAGTGCTAGAAATCTTGTTTCCTAAGATTTTGCTTGAAAATTGGATCTTTGGAAAACTAAGATTGTCCATCCTTAATTGGTTTCATGGTTGGGTTAGATTAGCAACACAATGGTGCAATTGTGATGCTTGTTCCAATTTACTATTGGAAACATGTTAGGAGAGTGGATATGATGTATGACAAGTGCTCAAAATTTACTCAGATGGCCATGGGTTTTTGATAAAGGTGTTCATTCAGTAAGAAAATACTTACACATTGTTACAGTGAAGATATCACAGGATGCCAACACCAAAGCAGAAGAAGAATTTCAAGCAAAGGTGGCTTTCTTGGATATCTTAGTCTAATTCATTGGGGCTGCATTCCTCTCAGCGAGGGCCGAATTGGAAGACTTGGACAAGATGAAGCTCTCAGCTCTTGGCCACTTGGTTGCCCAGAAAAAGGTATTTCCTAACATATTAGGGGGTAAGAGAGAAGAACTTCAAGGAAGGTGATCTTGTCTGGAAAGTTGTCTTACACATCGGCCAGAAAGATCCACAGTTTGGGACAATTGATGCATCGAGGCTATATAACAAGTATTGATGGTGGGGAAGAAGAATTTGGGAGCAAAAGGGGCAAAATTTTTGTGTTGATCTACTGTAATTATAGTTTAATTCTGCTTATTTCAGTTATTGCTGGTCTAAAGTTTGGTTTTCGGGCATTTAGATGGGTTTTTGTATTATTTTGTGTCTAGTTGATAGACGGCTGAGATTAGATCTAACCATGGTCTTTAGGGTTTAGTTTTCTGCATTGATTTTGCTTAGCCATCAGCCAACATAAGCTTGGAGCCAGAAGAGAAGCCAACGGCTTGATTGGGTCCCATATCAACTTAAGAGAGAGAGTGAAGCCATGTTCTTCCTTTTAGAATCTATATGGACTAGAGACACATCTACACCTTTTCTTGCAACTCAATTGTCAACAGAAATACTATTTTATATTTTATGGTGTCTGAAGGATTTAAGATGCATGCATGCGTACATACATATATATATATAAGAATGAATAATGGTGTATGAGAATTTGCTTTTGCAGAGATTGAATTATATTCCAGAACTATTATTTTCTTTTGGCTGATTTGCCTGGCCTGAGACTTGATCTACACCCTTGGAGAGTGTTTACACTCCCATTCTGCAAGTTTTTCTCCACTTTTATCGATTTTAAATAATTTTAGATCTGATCCGAAATCAGACATTAAAAGTCTTGTAGATTGGCCTTTGGAAGGTTGGTATACATCAGGAACACACTTATTCACGAGTAAAGAATTTGGTTAATTGAAAATATTTGTTGAAATACTTGATATTGTTGGGTGCATTTTGGAATTTTTTGACCCTTCATTTGCCACAATTGACATTAGGAGACAATATGGATCATGAAAGAAGATACACCTTCGAAGAAAATAGTCAAAATCGGGAAGTAGGAGATACTACAGAAATCAACTAGAACATATGGTTGATGTTAGTCAAATTGTCAAACAGTATAAATTTTAAAGAAATTAATGATACATAAAAGAAAAACTTAACCTAAGGTTTTGCCTTCTTGAAAATTTCATTTTTCTAAGATTTGATCTATCAATAATGTAGTTATCCAAGACATACATCATCAACAACCAAGCCTTATTCCTAAACTAGTTGGGGTCAGCCTTATGAATCATTTTCCGTCATTCTGCTTAGTTTAAGGCCATACTTTTAATAAGATGTAGATATATCAAGTCCTAATTATTTCTCACAAGATTTTCAGTCAATCTCTACCATCATGGTGTGCCATGTTGATACGTATCGTCTTGTACTAGATGTACTTTATTGATACTGAAATAAGACTCGGTATTAGTGTATTCCAAGTCTCAGTATGCTGAACGGGCTAGCATATATGTAAAATTAAAGAGTAGTAGACAAGGTTCACACTCTCGATACTGGATCTAGTACCAGTACTGTTACACCGAGTCACCTTCCTTGAACGCCAAGAAAACGGAGATCCACCTCGTCGGACTCCTGCAAGAAAAGTCCCCGAAGATCGGATGTTCCAGTGGGGACCCTCCGACGCTCAAGTCAGTCACTCGGGAACAAACAAGAGTTAGCTAGCAGAAGAAAGCTAGAGAGTTAAGGTTCCGAATCCTTCCCTCTTCGCAAGTGCAGGCTTTTATACCTGTTCAAAGATCTTCCCCTTTCCGTGCTTCCAGAAGGTTACCGATTTCAAGATATCCCCATTCGATAACGGACAAAAAGGAGGGGTTGACAGTGATGGGCCGTATCGTTACTGTGCACCAAAGGTGTCCTGCTTGATTTGCCATCCGCCAGTACGACCTTACAAGTGTCGGGCGGCCGCGACTGCATCAGGTGCGCGCCGTTAAGAGGTATGGCTGCCTACAGCCGCAGGTGAGTGGTGTGCCGTCTGCTGCCAACTGCTCTCGGACACGTGTCTCTGGATGCTGCGATAACTTAACGCGGGCGACTTGGGGAATGTGAAGGGGCAGTCGCTACTGTCCGTCCGATCTGCCGCGATCGCCCTCGAGGCGGGGTTGTCCTTTTGAAATTTACGAAAAGCGGACGCCATCATTGCCATAATAGCGCTGACGTCAGCGGTGTCCCATCATTGGTCGGAGGCGGTTTGTTCCATGCACTGGACGCCTGTCGAGGCGGCCTAGCCTATAGCGGGAGTCCATGTGGCTAGCAAATCGAGGCGGGACGATTTGAAACTTGACAAAACCCGGGTGAAGGCTGAATACTCGTCACTTTGCTTCAGTTGTCTTCTTCCTCTGGTCCTCTGCTCCCTCTGTAACCTGAGAATTGCCCCCCGCCATTTCTTTCTCCAGGTTAGCCTTCTGTCCTTCCCAATCTTTCCTTCTTCTTTCCTAAACTTTTGTCATGGCCTCCTCGCCATCTTGGACTTCTTCTGCTCCCTCTGACAACCGTATTTCTTCCTCGAGGCTTCGCGCCTCTTCATCTCCCTCTTCTTCATGGTCCTCCGATCCGGAGGACCGTCTTCCTTTGTCCCAACGACCGATTGCTGCCAGGGCTCCTGCAAGGGGACGCTCGGCGGCGATCGGCCGGGTCCCAGCGAGGAGGCACCAGGCGGTGGCCGGCACCTCCATAGGGGCGGGGGTGGAATCTCCGACGGAGACCGCCTCCATAGTAACGGGCCAAGACTTAGCAAAAATTAGGGCCCGTTACTAGGTACCCTGAGATGTCGGGCTCTTCCTTCCGACCCTCGATGACAGGGTGGTCTCCTCTCGGCCCGGTATAGTGGCCGTTTATGAAATATCCCTTAGATTAGGGTTTCGTCTACCCTTTCACCCCTTTTTTATCAAACTTTTAGACTATTACTCCCTGACTCCTACTCAACTGGTCCCGAACGCCCTTCGGACCGTTTGTGCCTTTCTTATCCTTTGCCACCACCTCAAATCACCCCCCGACTTTCCCTTTTTCGTTGCTTTTATACCCTCAGGCAGCAGAGGGGTTGGTGGCTATTCCAGCCCGACCCGGTCGCGTCCTCAAGTTACTTCTCCCTTCCTCGGTCAAGGGATGGAAATCCCGTTTCTTTTTTGTTGACCTTGATCAAGTCAAGTCCCGGTGGGGGGGGGGGATCCCGACCTTCGACCCAACATGAACTCCACCATCCTCTCAGGAGATCAAGAAGCGCTGGGGCAACTGTTGACTGCCGACATCCCCAGGTATAACTTGCTTCTATCGGAGCACAACCTCCGGCTGGCAAGTCTCACCACACAAAGCGGTGAGTAACAGACACCCCAGTACTTAGCCAAATTGCCCTTTCCTCCTCTCTTCTTCTTTCTTCTCTCTTTTTTTTTATACTGACTCTGACTGATGCTGTGCAGCAATGAAGCCTCCGACCGCCATAGTCAAGAAAGCCGCGGTCAAGAGGATGAGGGCCCGGGATGGCCCGAGAGAGGGGCAGCAGGCGCCGGCCCCGAAGCGTCTTACTGTGCGGGTATCTCCGCCAGCCGAGCAGTGTGAGTCTCCACTAGTCCCGGAGGTGGATTTGACGGCTGATACCCCTCCAGAAGGGGCGAGGGCCGAAGGGGCAACGACGTAGGAGCCGGCGGCGATGGAGCCTCAAGCCCCCCACAAACCAACCTCGGCCGAAGCAGACAGGAGTTGGGAGGAAGGGCCGTCAGGGGCGGCGAGTCCACCCCCCGAACAGATACCGACGAGCAGCCCTCCGCGAGCCGAGCCGGAGCACGTCGGAAACGCCGAGGAGAACAGGGCTGGGCCGACTCCTCGCGGGTTCTCCTTAATAAACAATGGGCGTCGGGCTGAACAACTTATGTCCCATGTCGTTCAGCTCAACATTCAGGAGGAGCTCCGAAATCTGGGAGCGAATATTCGGGAGGTCTTCTCAGCCCTCGTCCGAGTAAGTAGCTTTTCCTTTGCCCTTGATTTAGAGCTCTTAAACAATTTGCATAGCTGACACCTTGAGCGCAGGTGACCAACTCCTTTGCGATCGCTCGGGAGGCTATCGGCGAGGGGGAAGCTGTCACCCGCCAAGTCCTACAGGATGCCGAAGACGCCCAGGCCCGGGCCGAGGCTGCGGAGAAGGCCTTGGAATTGGTGAGGGCCGAGTGCGCCGACAAAATAAAGGAGGCTAAGAGTAGAGTCGAGGCCGAGGCCAACCGACTGCGGGTGGCGCTCAACCAGCTCACAGAGGCCGAGGGCGCAATTGAGGCCCGAAACCTTCATATAGCCGACTTGAGCTCGGCCATTCAGGCGGCGAGGATCGGGTGAAGCGGGCTGAGGAAGAGGTAAATGCCAAGGAGGCCGAGAGGGCGACGACAGCCTCTCTAGCTGCGGAGAGGGAGGCCCGAGCCGCTGAGGCGTAGGCAGCTACCGAGGCTAGGGCTGCCGCGACCGTGGAGGAGTTCAAGGCATCGGAGCACTTCACCCACGAGCTAGTTGAAACTAATGCGGATTTCTACGTTCAGGGGTTTGACATTGCCAAGGAGAAAGTTGCCCGAGTTTTGAACCTCCCCCAGGTCATGGACGTCGAGCCGGACCAAGAGTCCGATGAGGCCTCGGATGGCGAGCCCGCGGCTGGACCTTGATTTTGTTCTTTTACTTTACATTTTTTTTTTATCAAGTCTGACTCGGGCGGCATTTTGTAAACACTTCATTAATGAAACTGTTTTTATTCAATAACGTCTCATTTCCGAGCCCTTGGGTTGCCGACGTGGGACCCCTAGGGGCTTTGCCAGCACCGAGGGGCAGATTCTCCCCACTCACGAGCAACTTAGCCATGTAGGACCGAACCTCTGGGAGCGCCAAGGTCGAGACTGGGGCCGCGTCTGCCCTAAGGATTCGGACCTCCGAAGACTGATGGAACATCAGCCTCGGAGTGCCGAGGGGACAACGGGCTCTTTGAATCCGATGATACATCGGGTCTTCGCTGCAAATGGTACATTGGGCTTTTTATGGAGAGCCGATGGTACATTGGTCTGCCAGTGGTACACTGGGCTTTTCATGCCGAGCTGGCCTTGGGCTTTTTGAATCCGATGGTGCATCGGGTCTTCGATGCTAATGGTACATTGGGCTTTTTATTGAGAGCCGATGGTACATCGGTCTGCCAGTGGTATACTGGGCTTTTCATGCCGAGCTGGTCTCGGGCTTTTTGAATTCGATGGTACATCGGGTCTTCGATGCCAATGGTACCTTGGGCTTTTTGTTGAGAGCCGATGGTACATCGGTCTGCCAGTGGTACACTGGGCTTTTCATGCCGAGCTGGCCTTGGGCTTTTTGAATTCGATGGTACATCAGGTCTTCGATGCCAATGGTATATTGGGTTTTTTGTTGAGGAGTTGAGATGCTTAAACTCCTGTTTATTAATTTTAAGTGCGGGGCAAGGGCCCTAAAAGAATACGAGCGTGAAATTTTATGTAAAGAAAAGGGTACACTACTGATAATACCGACGGAGGTTGTTGGCATTCCACGTTCGCGGGAACGGCTTTTCGTCGAGCTCTTCTATTTTGTACACTCCATGGCGGAGCGCCTCGGTGATCTGGTATGGCCCTTCCCAGTTCGGTGCTAGTTTGCCTCCTTTCGTCGATTTTGAGACTTCGGCCCACCGAAGGACTAGATCTCTCGGCAAGAAGGCTCTAGGGCGAACGCGAGCGTTGTAATACTTGGCCATCCGCTATCGGTAGGCTGCCATCCGGAGTCGCGCTCGGTCCCGCACCTCCTCCACCAGGTCGAGGTTGGCCCGCAACTGGCTCGGGTTGTCTTCCTCGCTGTAGGCTTCCACTCTGGGGCTCGGGGCGCCGATCTCCATAAGAATGATGGCCTCGGATCTGAAGATGAGGCTGAAGGGGGTCTCTCCGGTAGGGACTCGTGGCGTAGTGTGGTAGGCCCATAGCACGTTGGGAAGCTCCTCCACCCAGCGCCCTTTGTAGTCATCAAGACGGGCTCTTAGTCCTTGGAGGATAATGCGGTTGGTCACCTCGGCCGCACCGTTGGTCTGAGGGTGGCCTATCGAGGTGAATCGCTGAAGGATGCTTAGCTCGGTGCAGAATCCTTGGAAGAACGCGTTGTCGAACTGCCGGCTGTTGTCGGTGACCAAGATATGTGGGAGCTTGAACCGACATATTATAGACTTCCCAAAGAAGGACCTCACTTTACTCTCAGTGATCTTGGCAAGCGCCTCTGCCTCGATCCATTTGGTGAAGTGGTCAACAACCACCAGTAGGAACTTGCGCTGACCGGAGGCTGGAGGGAACGGCCCCAAGATGTTCATACCCCACTGGGTGAAAGGCTAAGGTGCCGCCAAGGGGGTCAGCTGAGACGTCGGCTGCCGCTGGATGTTGGCATGGCACTGGGAGCTATCACACTTCTTGACAAGCTCGGTCGCGTCTTCCCTCATGGTTAGCCAATAATACCCCTGCCGTAGGGCCTTGTACGTTAGGGCTCTGCCCTCCAGATGACTCCCGCATATGCCTTTATGAATTTCTCGTAGGATGTAGTCAGCTTCAATAGGCCCGACGCACTTGAGGACCGGGTATGAGAATGATCTTCGGTAGAGCTTCCCATCCATCATCAGGAACCTCGGGGCCCGCCTCCTGAGCAGTCTGGCCTCAGCCGGGTCTTCAGGAAGGGTGCCATCGGTCAAGTATCGGATGTAGGTGTCCATCCAGGAGGGCTCCTGCTCAACCGGCAGCGCTTCCTCCACTGCCGCTTCAATGCTTGCGACTTGCAGATGCTCCACGTACGTCCTTCCCAAGGTCCCGTCGGCCGAAGTGGCCAAGCGGGACAACGCATCAGCCCTGGCATTTTTCGTCCGGGGAATGTAGCTGACGTGGAAATATGCAAATTGAGAGGCTTGATATTGCACTTTGCTCAGGTTGCGGGACATGGTCAGGTCTCTAGCCTCGTACTCCCCAGCGACCTGCTCGGAGACAAGCTGGGAGTCTGTGAAGACCCTTAGACGCTCCGCACCGAGCTCCTTGGCTAGCTTCATCCCTGCCAGCAAGGCTTCATATTCCGCTTGGTTGTTGGTGGCTGGGAACAAAAACCGGAGGGCATACTCTACCACCTCCCTCTCGGGATTCGCAAGAATAAGTCCAGCTCCACTCCCTTGAGAATTTATCGCTCAATCTACATGAAGGATCCAGTCTTCCTTCTCCACCCCCTCGGCCGTAGGAGACTCCATATGCACTTCCGAGTGCAACTCCTCCGGATGCTCCTCTGCCCAAGTGCACTCGACCAGAAAGTCGGCTAACACCTGAGACTTCATTGCAGGCCTTGGCCGAATGGATAGATCAAACTCCCCCAACTTGATGGTCCACTTGGCCAGCCGACCGAAAGTGTCAGGACGGGACAGAATAGTCCGAAGTGGTTGGTCCGTGAGCATTACGATCGGATGAGCTTGGAAGTAGGGTCGGAAGCGCTGAGCTGAGACCACCAGGGCGAAGATGATCTTCTCAGTCTTAGAGTATCTCGTCTCGGCGTCGTGAAGCACTTTACTGGTGTAGTAGACCGGCTTCTGCACCCCGTCGGTATTCATGCGGACAAGCATGGAGCTGACGACCTCGGGAGAGGCTGCTAGATACAAAAAGAGTTCCTTCCCATTCCTCGGCTTAGACGGCAGTGGAGTAGATAGAAATTTCTTCAGCTCCTCGAAAGCTTCTTGATACTCCTTCGTACACTCCTTCGTTCACTTGAAGCTGTTGACCTTGCGCAGCGCCTTAAAGAAGGGCAGACACCGCTTTGCCGACCTTGACATGAAGCGGCTCAGGGCTGCCATCCTTCCGGTCAGACACTGCACCTCCCTTTTATTAGCTGAGGGCCTTATATCCAAGATGGCTCAGATTTTGTCTAGGTTAGCTTCAATTCCTCGCTGTGTCACCATGAAGCCTAGGAACTTGTCCGTCGCAACCTCGAAGGTGCACTTGTGGGGGTTCAGCCTAATTCGGTACCGACGCAGGTTGGCGAAGGTCTCCGCAAGGTCAACAATATGGCCTTCTGTGTCGAACTTCAGCAGGCTCTGGACGAGCCGACTTCTTGGTGGTGCTTCCGCTAGCCTCGCGCCGGGAGGAGTCAACCTCATCAACGCGGATGTACTTCTGGGCTCGGCTCAGGAGCTCGGCGTAGGAGCCGGGGGGCTTCTTGTCGAGGGAGTACGTGAAGCGGGAGGGACGGAGCCCTCGCTTTAAGGCCAAGGTGGCCATCGAATCCTCGAGGTTGTAGACCTCCAGGGCTGCCTCCTTAAACCGAGCGACGTAGTCCCGCAGGGATTCGCCACTCTTCTGTTGGACGGAGAAGAGGCTGTCTGCCACCCTTGGAATCATCCGATATGCGTCAAAATGGGTCAGGAAGGCCCTCTCCAGTTGGCGGAAGGAGTCGATACTCTGCGGCGGCAGGCGGGAGTACCAAGCTCGAGCAGCTTTCTTCAAAGTGGCGAGGAAGGCGATGCACAGAAGTGAATCAGTTGCCCCTTGGACCTGCATGAGAACCTTGTAACTTTCTAAATGGTCCAGGGGGTCCGTGGTCCCGTCATACAGGTCCAGCTGAGGAAGGCGGAACCGGGTTGAGATCGGCTCCTCCATGATCCGGCGGGATAGCGGTGGTCGGCTGTCGTAGTCCGCCTCTGGTGGGTTGATGATCCGGCGGTTGAGCTCCTTCAATCGCTGATTGTACTCGTTGAGCCGACGCTCAGCTCGGCGGGCTATTTGCCGTCGAAAGACCCCTCCCTCGAGGAATCCGAGGGGAAGAGTGGTGGCGATGCTGACGAAGGCGCTCTGCCTCCCTCCCATGCGGCTGCTTGGGAGATGCGCTAGCGTGGCGAGAGGGTGACCGGGGCCTCTTGGAGGCTTCAAGGTGGTGAGGCTTGGGTGAAGCGCGGCGGTGGCAAGCTTCTCGGGCAGGAGACCTCCGAAAAGAGTGCTGGCTGGGTTGGATGACTTCAGGCACCGACGGGAGAGGCTCCGGTTGCTGCGCAGCCACCGCCTGATGTTGTAGGCCTTGAACCACCGTTGCCAAAGATTGGACTTGTGCGGCGAGGCGGCAAGCCGGTCTTCTTGAAGCTGCTGCAGTGGTGGTGGTGCAGGAGCATCGGCTAGGAGAGCTGAGGGGCCAACCGCTAGCGGATCAGCCCCTTGATGCTGCCTCCCAGGACGATTGGTGGAGACCTCTTGCGCACGAGTCGTCACCATCGCTTGAGAGCTCAGGGAAAAAGAAGTTGTTGCTGACAGGTTCGAAGCTTTTCTCTTCTCCCCCCTTCCTGGTGCTCCAATCTGTTGACGCCGAGTCACCTTCCTTGAATGCTAGGGAAACGGAGATCCACCTCGTCGGACTCCTGCATGAAAAGTTCCCGGACACCGGATGTTCCGATGGGGACCCTTCTACGCTCAAGTCAGTCACTCGGGAACAGACAAGAGTTAGCTAGCAGAAGAAAGCTAGAGACTTAAGGTTCAGAATCCTTCCCTCTTCGCAAGTGCGGGCTTTTATACCTGTTCAAAGATCTCCCCCTTTTCGTGCTTCTAGAAGGTTACCGATTTCAAGATATCCCCGTCCGATAACGGACAAAAAGGAGGGGTTGACAGTGACGGGCCGTATCGTTACTATGCGCCAGAGGTGTCCTGCTTGATTTGCCACCCGCCAATACGGCCTTACAAGTGTTGGGCGGCCGCGACTGCATCAGGTGCGCGCCATTAAGAGGTATGGCCGCTTGCAGTCGTAGGCGAGTGGTGTGGCGTACACCGTAATGGGATATGACCATACGTAGTCGCAGGCGAGTGGTGGGCTGCACGCCGTAACGGGGTATGGCCACGCACTGTTATGGACGCATGGTGGACTATACGCCTTAATGAGGCATGGCGACGCACCGTAGCAGGCGAGTAGTGGGCCACGTAGGCGTGCCATGTGGCCCGTTGCTATAAGCTCAGGGCGAGGCTGAAGCTCGGGCCTGAAGGAGGCCGAAGCTGGTCTCGGAGGTTGAATGATGCCTCGGAGGCCGAAGCGGGCCTCGGAGGTTGAATGGTGCCTCGGAAGCTGAAGCGGGCCTCGAAGGTTGAATGATACCTCAGAGGCCGAAGCGGGACGCCGTCAGTCTCCTTTACCGTCAATTTTGACGGTATTGGATCAGCCATATCAAGTACCATACTAGTAGCGTTGGTACTTTCTTTTTTTGGCACTATGACATGCCAATCTTAAACTAAAGATAATTTCTTAATTTCTCTAGTTTTGACTTTTCAATTAATTACATTATTTGTTACCAATTGAATGCCATATGTATGACATCCTTTTTTTTGGTTGCTTTAGAAAGTTCAAATGGGTTTCAAGTCAATTGATCTAGTCATTCAAGGCAAAACAAACTCTGAATTCAGTCTATACCTTTAATATCATTTAATTTCCTTCGAAGATTTTCTCATTCATTTTCTAAGAAATTACCTTGCCCATAATGGGAGTTGTTGCCGCCAAATCACTTTTGATAAGCGTCAGGTGAGATGTGAGCCTCACAGGCCTTTAAGGGAATGGCCAAGCTGTCTCCTTCAATCGTGAACCTGCAAGAAAAAGCCCCGGACCGGTGGTTTTGATGGGGACCCTCCGACGCTCAAGTTAGTGATTTGGAGAACAAGTATTTGAATTATCGAGTAGAGCTTGAGTCCCCTACCTCGAGGGCTGGGGGCTTTATATACCTGTTCGAGGGATCCCTCTTACCCTTCATTCGTAACAGTTGAATCCTTTTTGGATAGTTGTTGGTTTCCGGTCTTCGACGTGCCGCAAAGGACGGGTAGTGGGGCTAGACGTGGCCCAACCCATCGTTGGTGGCGTCAGGGGGAGGCACGTTCCTTGCACACGTCATCGGGTATATTCGTGGCGGAGTAATCCACCACTCTCGGGGAAGTGGGCTACGAAGCTTGACCGAGGATGACCGACGCGGAGGCCGACGCGGAGGCCGACGCCGTGGCCGATGCGGAGGCCAAAATGGGCCGCGGTTGACGCAGAGGTCGACACCAAGGCCGAGACGGGCCGTGGCAGATGTGGAGGCCGAGATGGGCCGCGGCCGACGCAGAGGCCGACGCCAAGGCCGAGATGGGCCGCGACCGACGCGGGGGTTGAAATGGGTCGTGGCCGACGCAGAGGCCGAAGCCAAGGCCGAGACGGGCCGCAGCCGATGCGGGGGTTGAGATGGGCTGGAGGCCGGGATGGGCCCAATGCCAAAGGATTGGAATGTGCCAAACCGTAAGACATCGGGTTTTATGTGGGTCATTTGGCTTGATCAGCTACATCAGATGCCCCCCCACCCCTGAGCTGGCGTCACCGTTTAAGTGAAAGGGGCGTCGAATCATTAGCAGCTGATCCCCATATCGCGTTGAACGGTGTCCGCATATGTGTCCTTGATAGGATGGCTCCTTTAAGACGGTAAGATCATGGTGCGTCATCATCTTCGCGTCCTAACCGTCAGATGCACCTCGAGGCTAGGAAGCCTTTAGAGATCTCCAAAATATCGACGACCAGGGACCAGGAGGCTTTCGATCTTCTCCTGGCGATTGAGCTCCCATCCTATCGAGAGCTATTGTCGGAGGACAACCTCTGACACGCCGGCATCGCTCCTGATGACGGTGAGGGCCTCTTCGAAGATGGCGTTTCAATTTTTCATTTTCTTTTTCTCTTTTTTTTTTAACGACACCGGTTCTCGTGTAGCCATGAAGATCAACATTCCAGCCGAGGCTTTTCGAAGGGCCGCGGTCAAGAAAAGGAAAGGGCAGGATGCTGAAGCTGAGGGATCGAGGAAGAGACCTTGGTCCCAATCACCACCTGCGCCCCGAACTGCCCCCAGAATTCCTACTCCGTCGCCACCACCCCGTCAATCTCCTGCACCAACACCACAACCACGGCGGTCTCCTACACCACTATCGCCACGGCGATCTCCCACACCACTGCCGCCGTCGAAGCCCGTCGATTTGACCACGAGTATGCCGCTCGAGGAGTCGAGGGCCCACGTCGCCCGGCCGGTCGAGCATCCCGACCCGTCGTCCACTGAGCCGATCCCGAGGGACGCGTCTCAGGCCAGCGGAGGGGCGCCTGTCGATAGGAGGCAGAAGGCCGTAGTCGGCTACGAGGCCCGCACCGCCGCGTCTGAGCCCACAGGGGACAAGTTGGGGCCGATCTCCTCGCGGCCTTCTCTTATGAACCACCCCTACCTCGCTGAGAAGCTACTGTCGGCGGCATCCACTTCTGCTATTCGGGAGGAGGTCAAGCGGACCAACTCCCGCACTCTCTTCAAGGATTGCCAGGCGGCCCTGCTCCGGGTAAGTGACTGTTCATATCTTGACCCTGTTTACTCTTCCTATGCTTGTTCTTTGTGACTAACATCGGTCTTACTGTGCAGGTGGTAAATGTTTTCAATTATACGCAGACTCTTGCCGCCAACGGAGAGCGCCAACTTAGTCGCTGCCGCTGGGAGGTTTTCGAGTACCGAGACCGGGCAACAAAAGCTGAAGATGCTCTCAAGCTGACTTTGGCTGGGGAGGCAGAGAGGCTTGAGATAGTTCAGTCTCAGGCGCGAGCCGAGTCGGCGGCGACGCAACAACAGATGCGCAAGGCCCTTGAGCGCGCCCTCGCGGCCGAGGGGAAGCTGATGGCCGCTGAGGCGGAATTGGCCGATGTCAAGGCCCAGCTCGAGACAGCGAAGTCCGAGCTGAAATCTGCCGAGGAGAAGACCAAAATCGCCGAGGTGGCGGCCCGCCTGGCTGACATCAAAATTGCCGAGGCCACGGAGGTGGTGAAAGCCGCCGACAGGAGATCGGCTGAGGCCGAAGCGGCGGCTCGGGCCGCAGAGGAGAAGGCGGCCGATGCCGCAGTGAAAGCCGTGGAGAGCTACCGAAGCTCTCAGGTCTTCGTCGAGGAGGTAGCTGAAGCTGTGGCCGGCGCCTACCTCCATGGTTTTTATGACTGCCGAGACAAGGCAGTAAGGTTCTTTGGTATTGAAGGCCTTAAAGACTTGGAACCCGACGAAGACCTTGAGGTCGGGGAGATCAACCACGGCTCCATTCCGGCCGATGACGCTGCCCCCCCCACCCCCCAGCTGATGCTGCTTCGGCCGAGAATTGAAGATCCGCCTGCGGCATCGGTTCTTTCTTTGTTTTTTCCTGTTTAACAATGTACTCAAGTCTGACTATGGTCGGCATTTTGTAAGAGCTTTGGTAGTTAATGAAAAGAAAGTATCCTTTGAAATTTATGTTGGAGCTATGAATTCTTTCTTTTTCTTTTGTTCGATGTTATCGATACTTAGCTTCTCAAGTTGCTTGCCCACCGCAATCTTCGGTGCCCGTAGGAGTGCAGAGTCACACTAACCCGACCGAAACGGGGTCCCTTAAAGTTTAGCAGAGACGTTTTAGGATTAGTATGCGCTGATTCCTGACCATCGGCGTCGGGTTGCTGATGAGCCGTAAGTATCGAGCGGGCCCCGAATAGTCTTGTGACCCCGAGCCTTCGGCACTATTTTATTAAGGGGCTTTATAATGTTGCTTCGCCGACATGTATTATTTGTCATTCCGCCGAAGGGCATTTAATGCGGTCTTGTGGGAGTGACCCGATATCGTGCCAGGGAGCTTCTTAACCTTGAAGGGCGATCTGAGGGTCTCTTAACCAGGCTCAGGATCCTTTCAAACCCGAAGGATGACCTGAGGGTGCTGTGACCAGGCTCAGGGTCCTTTCAAACTCGAAGGGTGACCTGAGGGTGCTGTGACTAGGTTCAGGCTATGACGTTGGAGTTTGGCTTTAGCACCGACACTAAAGTTGGGCTTCGGTGCCGACACGGAAGTAGGTCTTCGGCGCCGACGTGGGAGTCGGGCTTTGGTGCCGACGCGGAAGTCGGGCTTTGGCCACATTGTCATGGAACAGAGAGGCAATGCGAAGTAATGCATAAAAGGGCACTTTTACTTCAAGAAGATTGAAAGATGAGGTATTCGAACCTACGAACATCCAGTTGAGTACATCGTTGATAGTACCGGCGAAGGTTGTCGGAATTCCAAGTTCGAGGGAGCGATTACCCGTTGAGCTCCTCGATTTGATAAGCTCCTCGTTGAAGGGCCTCTACGACCCGATAGGGTCCCTCCCAGTTGGGTGATAACTTTCCTTCCTCCGTTGGCCTCGAGTCCTCGACCTTTCGGAGGACCAAGTCTCCAGGTCGAAACACCCGGGGTCTAACGCGGCGTTGTAATACCTTGCCGCTTTCTGACGATAAAGCGGCCATCCTGATCCGCGCTAGATCACGCGTCTCCTCGATGAGGTCCAAGTTGGCCCTTAACTGGGTTGAGTTGTCCTCCTCACTGTAGGCTTCCACCCTAGGGCTGGGGACTCCGATTTCGACTAGAATGATGGCCTTGGACCCGAAGACAAGACTGAATGGGGTTTCACCGGTTGGAGTTCTCGGAGTCGTATGGTACGCCCATAGGACATGGGAAGTTCTTTCACCCATCTTCCTTTATAGTCATCGAGCCGTGTTCGAAGTCCCTGTAGGATAGTACGATTTGTTATCTCTGCCGCCCCATTGGTCTGTGGGTGACCGACAGAGGTGAATCTTTAATTGATCCCTAACTCAATACAAAATTCTCTAAAGGGGGCATTATCGAACTGTCGGCCGTTGTCTGTAATGAGAATGTTGGGGAGTCCAAAACGGAAAATTATAGACTTCCAGAAGGTTCTCATTCTTGCTTCGGTTATTTTGGCTAGAGCTTCAGCCTCTACCCATTTGGTGAAATGGTCCGATAGCGACCAGCAAAAACCGTCGTTGATCAGAGGCAGGGGGAAATGGTCCCAAGATGTCCATCCCCCACTGGACGAAGGGCCACGGAGCAGAGATGGGACTCAGATGAGAAGTGGGCTGCCGCTGGACGTTGGTGTGCCGTTGACAACTATCACACTTCCGTACTAAGCCGGCCACGTCCTCCCGCATGGTGAGCCAATAGTAGCCTTGATGGAGGGCTTTATATGCCAGCGCTCTGCCCCCAGATGGTTCCCACATGCACCTTCGTGAATCTCGCGGAGGATGTAATCGGCCTCGGTGGGACCGACACACTTGAGGAGGGGATACGAGAAGGACCGCCGGTATAGGCGTCCATCCATTATTAGAAATTTGGAGGCTCGCCATTTGAGGAGCTTGGCTTCGGCGGGGTCTTCAGGAAGAATACCATCGGCAAGATATCGGACATAGGCGTCCATCAGGTCGGCTCTTGGCCGATGGGCAGTGCTTCCTCCTTGGACTCGATGCTCGGGTCTTCCAAATATTCCACATACATCCTTCCCAGGGATTCGTCTACCGTCGTAGCCAGCCGTACAGCGTCGGCCCTAACGTTCTCCTTCCGGGGAATATAACTGATACTGAAATGAGCAAAGAGGGAGGACTGTGATTGGACCTCACTCAAGTATCGGGACATGATGGGGTCCCGAGCTTCATACTCCCCAGTGATTTGTCCCGAGATGAGTTGGGAGTCGGTGTATGCTCTGAGATGCTCTACTTTAAGTTCCTTGGCAAGCCTCATCTCGGCCAACAAGGCTTCGTACTCGGCTTGATTGTTTGTGGCAGGGAAGAAAAAGCGGAGAGCGTACTCAATTGTTACACCGTCGGGGCCGGCAAGAATGAGTCCTGCGCCGCTCCCTTGGGAGTTTGAGGCCCCGTCCATGTGAAGAATCCAATCCCTCCTTGGATTAGTGGTCGACACCTCCAGGGACTTCGTCGAGGTTCCCTGGTCTGCTCGTCGGCCCAAGTGCATTCAACCAGGAAATCCACCAAGACCTGGGACTTCATAGCCGACCTCGGTTTGAAGGTCAGGTCGAATTCTTCCAACTTGAGTGCCCACTTTGTCAGCCGACCGGAGGTGTCAGGCGAGATAAAATCGTTCTCAGGGGCTGGTCCGTCAGCACCACGATTGAGTGGGCTTGGAAGTAAGGCCTGAGACGCTGAGCCGACACTATTAGAGAAAAATAATTTTTTGGTTTTGGAGTACCTGGTCTCGGCGTCATGGAGCACTTTACTGGTGTAATACACCGGCTTCTGCGCTCCTTCAGGGTCTATTCGGACGAGGACGAAACTGACTGCCTCTTGAGAAGCGGCCAGGTACAAAAAGAGATTCTTCCCCTCCACAGGTTTCGACAATAGTGGTGGAGTTGATAAGAAATTCTTCAATTCCTCGAAGGCCCTTTGGCAGTCAGCCGTCCACTCGAAGGCGTTGACTTTTCGTAGGGCCTTGAAGAAGGGAAGGCATATCTCAGCCGATCTGGATAGGAAACGACTCAGAGCTGCCAGCCTTCCGGTCAGATGCTGGATTTCCATTTTATTCACCGGCGGCCTCATGTCCAGGATAGCTTGAATCTTATACGAGTTCGCCTCTATCCCTCGTTGCATCACCATGAATCCCAGGAACTTGCCCGCTGCGACTCCGAAGGTACTTCCAGTGGTTCAGCCTCATCTGAAACCGACGAAGATTGCTGAAGGTCTCCATCAAGTCAGATATGTGGTCGTTGGCTCGGACGCTCTTGGTCAGCATGTCGTCTACGTACACTTCCATATTGCGCCCGATCTGACTTTCAAAGACTTTATTCATCAGCCTCTGATAGGTAGCCCTAGCATTTTTCAATCCAAAGGGCATGACCTTATAGCAGTAAATTCCTTTCTCGGTCACAAATGATGTAGCCTCTTCATCTGATGGCTCCATTCTGATCTGATTGTACCCCGAAAAGGCATCCATGAAACTGAGGGTCTCGTGGCCGGAGGTGGCATCCAGGTCGATCTTGGGAAGAGGGAAGCTGTCCTTGGGGCAGACCTTGTTGAGGTCGGTGAAGTCGATGCACATCCTCCAGCTTCCATTGGCTTTCCGAACCATCATCACGTTAGCCAACCAGTCGGGTAATGGACCTCCTGAATGTGTCCGGCGGCGATCAGTTTGTGGACCTCCTCGTCGATGGCTTTCTGTCGCTCGGGGGCAAAGCTTCTCTTCTTTTGCTGGACCGCCCTATAGTTGGATTTAATGTTAAGTTTGTGAGTGATTACCTCACCGGTATACCTGGCATGTCGGTTGGCGACCATGCAAGATATCGGAGTTGGCTCGGAGGAAACCGAGGAGTCGGTTTCTCGTCTCCTCAGGAAGAAAAGCTCCGATTTGGACGGTTCTCGTCAGATCCTCTCCTAGGGGGAAAGTCAATAGATGCCTCGCCGGTTCTCCCCTCTTCTCGGCTTCTCTTAGGTCTGTCACCTCAGGAGTCGGCGAAAGGTCTGCCGACTGAGGACTAGGGGCCGTGTGGTAGCAGAGGGGCATCGGGCTCCTTTCCCCTCGCATCTCCCCAATCCATGACGGGTAGGAAATCGCACAAGTAACCTCTTCGTCGAAATAACGGCATCCAACAGATTCAGGCCCGGCCTCCCGAGAATGGCGTTGTATGCTAGAGGAACTCTTACCACCAGGAACTTTATAAGATTGTGCTCTGGCGGGGTGAAGTCCCAGCCGTGACGGGAAGGGTAATCTCTCCCTCAACTTTTACCGAGTCTCCGGTGAAGCCCACGAGAGGCGTCGTCACTGGCCGAAGGGAGTCCAAAAGCAAGTTCATACAAACAAATGCATCATACGTCAAAATGTCAACTGAGCTTTCACTATCAACTAATATTCTTTTTACATGATGTTTAGCAATCGTCATGGACACGACGACATCATTTGGGTTATTTATCCCCTCTAAGTCCTTTTCGAAAAAAGGGATTACAGGACTATCTCTCTCACCCCTCCGAGGTCTTTTTGAAGTTCCACCCACTCCTCAGGAGATCATCGCCATGGTCTTCTCGGTCGGGGCGTTGTCGATATTGGCTTGCTGGGCCGGTGGTGCCGAAGGGCCCGGTGCTGTTGGATTCCTTCTCCGGACGAACTGACCGATGGCCTTGCTGGATGAGCTCCTCTATGGCCTTCTTTAGCTGTCGGCAGTCTTCCGTGTTGTAGCCATGATCTCGGTGGAAACGCAATACATATTTTTGTTGCGGGGAACTCCAGGCTTCAGGGGTGCAGGGCGCTTGAGATAGGATTCGCCCTCGATTTCATAAGGATGTGAGAAATCGATCTAATAGAGGGGTGTAACGCTCACCTACAGGGGCAAAAGTCCGTGGCCGATTATCTGACTGACGAGGCGGCTCGGGCTTCTTGGATGAGACCCACCAGACTCTGATCGGGCTTGCTTTTTGCTGGGGCCCTCATCAGTTTCCCGCCGAGAGGAGTCGGCCTCATCAGCGCGGATGTATTTCTAAGCTCGACTCAGCAACTCCGCATATGAACTCGGGGGCTTCTTGTCCAACGAGTACGCGAAGCGGGAAGGACAGAGCCCACGCTTTAAGGCCAAAGTAGCCACCGAGTCATCGAGATGATAGACCTCCATTGCTGCCCCTTTGAAGCGGGCGACAAAATCCCGAAGAGTCTCTCCACTCTTCTGTCGGATGGTAAAGAGGCTATCGGCTACCCGAGGGATCCTTCGGCTCGCATCGAAGTGGGCGAGAAAAGCTTTCTCCAACTGTCGGAATGAGCTGATACTGCGGGAGGTAAATGGGAGTACCAAGCCCTTGCGGCCTTTCGTAGAGAGGCTGGGAAGGCATGCATAAAAGAGCATCAGATGCTCCCTGTACCTGCATATGCACCTTATGACTTTCCAGATGGTCCAAGGGGTCAGTAGTGCCGTCATAGGGATCTAGTTGAGGGAGGCGGAATCGGGAAGGGACGGGTTCTTCCATGATCCGCCTAGTCAGAGGAGGGGGGCGGTCATACTTTGCCTCCGATTGATTTGTTAGCCGTCGGCTGAGCTCCTCCAAGCGCTGGTAGCGCTCCTCCAGTCGCTTCTCCGCGGAGGTGGATCTTCTCGCCAACGGGCTCTTCCCCTGATGAAGTAGAGGGAAGACCAGGAGAGGGATGGCGTCGATGGATGACACCCTTCTCTGGGGCCTTGTCCCGGGATCGCCGGGGAGGGACTGTCGGATGGTTTCCTCCCCGCAGGGGCGTCCCGTCGACGGTAAGCCTCCCATCGTGGGTGTCGCCCATGGGTGGACTGCTGATTGGGCTGTGCCGCAACCTCTCCCAAAGACTGGGGTTGCGGAAGAGACGGAGCGGCCGCCGATTGTTGTTGAAGTTCACGAATCACCGCGGCAAGGGACCGCACCTCTTGAACGAGGGCGGTGACCCTATCACCTTGGTATGGTGGCGAAGGATGAACCGGCGGGAGGGCCTCCGGCTGCTCGGCCCCCGCCTGCCGCTCCCCAGCTAGGCTAGTAGAAGCCTCTTGAGCTCGGGTTACCACCATTTCTTCTGGTCCACGTCTGTTATGCACTTTGCTCCGTCGCCTCCTTCCTGGCGCGCCAATCTATTGCCGCCAAGTCACTTTTGATAAGCGTCAGGTGAGATGCGAGCCTTATAGGCCTTTAAGGGAATGGCCAAGCTGTCTCCTTCAATCAGGAACCTGAAAGAAAAAGCCCCGGACCAGTGGTTTCAGCGGGGACCCTCCGATGCTCAAGTTAGTGATTTGGAGAACATGGATTTGAATTATCGAGTAGAGCTTGAGTCCCCTACCTCGAGGGCTGGGGGCTTTATATACCTGTTCGGGGGATCCCTCTTACCCTTCATTCGTAACAGTTGAATCCTTTTTGGATGGTTGTTGGTTTTCGGTCTTCGACGTGCCGCAAAGGATGGGTAGTGGGGCTAGACGTGGCCCAACCCATCGTTGGTGGCGTCAGGGGGAGGCACGTTCATTGCACACGTCGCCGGGTATGTTCGTGGCGGAGTAATCCGCCACTCTCGGGGAAGTGGGCCACGAAGCTTGACCGAGGTGATCGACGCCGAGGCCCGATGCCGAGGCCGACGCCGGCGCCGAGGACGACGCGAGCCCGACGCCGCGCCGAGGACGACGCCGAGCCCGACGAGGCCGAGGCCGATGCGGAGGCCGAAATGGGCCGCGGCCGATGCGGAGGCCGACACCAAGGCCGAGATGGGCCGCGGCCGACGCAGGGGCCAAAATGGGCCGCTGTCGACGCAGAGGCCGACGCCAAGGCCGAGACGGGCCGCGGCCGACGCGGGGGTTGAAATGGGCCGCGGCCGATGCAGAGGCCGATGCCAAGGCCGAGACGGGCCGCGGCCGATGCGGGGGTTGAGATGGGCTGGAGGCCGGGATGAGCCCAATGCCAAAGGATTGGAATGCGCCAAACCGTGCGACATCGGGTTCATGGTCCCTTCATTTTGCGGGTCATTTGGCTTGATCAGCCACATCAGGAGTCTTATGGTTGAAGAATTGCAATATTTTAGTGTCTTTAGCAATACAAATACCAAAAAACTTATTAATTTGCATATTCTGTGTGCTTAGAGTTCTTCCATAAAAGGAACCTTAGGTTTGCTTGATGGTTATGCCAATGAAAAGTTACATTTGTATTAAATAAAAAATTGAGATTGGACATTTCTTCGTGAAACATTTGGTAAACACTCTTCTTTCTGAGCATGTTTTCTACAAGTTTTCTGTAATCTTTAAATCCCTTTTAATAGATATAATAGTCGATTTCATTGTTTCCACCTTATAGCTTGTTAAATGAAAATTCTTGGATCTTCTTTTGATTGAAACCATGAGAATCCTCTTCTGTCCTGCAATTCCTTTCTGACATGATCTTATATATCTGTGGCGCACACATTAGAGAATGATTTTTTAAATGAGACCAACTATTTATGGTCTTCCTGAATTGTTTATTTAATCTTTTGATTGGAGACATTGTCATGCACCACCTTTTCTTTTATTTGCACACTGCAAAGTGGCGGAGAGGTGTTGTAAAGGTAATTATATATGGAAAAGATAATCATGATGCGAAAGGATCTAAAGCTTAGTATGTTGGAGGTCTGTGTTATGCAAATATGGATGCATTTGTGTGTGACTGCTAACCTAAAGGAAGGTGGGGTTGGATCATGTGACCATTGTTTCTTGTGGTTATGATGGTAAACCATCTAATCAGTCAACAATGAAGTTTCTCAACTTTTTCTTTGGAACATGTCGAGAATTTAAATTAATTAGCCTAATTTATGAAAGATACTTTGCTTAAGTCAAAATTCCATGAAGGAGCTCTTCTCAATTGTGTCTCTATCTGCTATGCTCGGATTTTTCTTGTTTTTCATTAATTAGCATGATATCAAAACTCTTTTTAGGTATAATCTGTTAGATTCTAGCCTTGTTTTTTTTTTTTTTTGAAAAAAAAAAGATCTGATCACCAGGGGAATATATGCACTTTTGCACCATTGGCATGCATGTTTACTCTTTGTAGATGTCTAGTTACTTGATGAAGACACACATGGATGCACGCACAGAGAGACAGAGAGACAGAGAGAGAGAGAGAACCAAAAATATTATGACATGAGATTTAATCTAGTTTGCTCTTCCTAAAGGGGCGACTTACCCTGGGAGATTCCTGCAACTCATTATAGGAGTTTCATTTGTACAATGTTGAGTTTCATTACTTCACCAACTTACTCGCTGCATTAAATATTAGATCTGACTTCGCATTCTAAGAGTTGGCTGAGTACTTTAGGTATTCATTTTATGCATGTATGATGGAAGCCCTGGGATATTTCAGTTCAGTCAGAAATTTAGTTGCTAATTTTTTTCACCTGTGAAAAAAGGAGCCTACCTGTAATATTGTATTCTAAATGTGTTTTGCTCATGCATGCAATGCAGCAAATCAGGTTGCTCATGTGAACTGTGGCCAGTGTCGTACTATTCTGATGTATCCTTACGGAGCACCATCGGTCAAATGCGCCATATGTAATTATGTGACAAACATTGGGGTATGTTGATATCTGCAAATGGTTTTTCTTTTTTCTTTTATTTTTTTTTCAACCCAACTATCCTGACAACATCTTTTGTCAATTTTACAGAAGAATCTTACAGATTCATGTTCTCCTCTTTCTTTCCCTCTTTGTTACAGGCAAGTAATATGAGGGTTCCAATACCTGCAGCGCATAGGCCTAATGAATCTGCAGTCACGCCAACATCGACTTTAGCCGTACGTTCACTTGTCTTTGTTTTCTTTTTTTTTCTTGCATAACCAATTTGGTTGGTGTAACAATTGTTCTCTTTGTATGCCTGTGCTGAACTTCTAATTCTTGTTGTCGTAGCCTACTTCTCAAGCCCAGACTGTTGTTGTTGAGAACCCTATGACAGTGGATGAAAGTGGCAAACTGGTAAAGCCTGTATATCCTTTTGGCAGTATCCTTATGGCTCTGCCCGCTAAGTTTATTAAAGAAACATAGAGTGCTGAACAAAGTGCTATTTATTCTTCTGTGACAGGTAAGTAATGTTGTAGTGGGAGTCACCGCTGGCAAAAAATGATGGCTTTACCCAGAGATCCAGATATATTGAGGGTCGGTTTTTATTGTTGTAAAGTTGGATAAAATTAAGCTCTCCATTTTGGGCTCAGCTGTCTGCTAGAACAGTTAAGAATGCAAGATATGATGGTTGTTTACAAAAGAATTAATGCTACTCCATCTTTAAATACATGTATTCTTTTCATTTGTGTATGAGCTTGTGCCATACTGCTAGTGTGCATGTCTCCATGACAAAGATATTGTCATGATTGTTTTTACCAGTTGATATAGAGTTTGTTCCATGAATTGTTATCCCTATATGAATAATTATCCTTGTGGGTTTATCTGTAAGCCAAGGTGGTGGTGGTGTTTGTGATGGTGCCAGCTGGATGATAAATTGGTTCTTTGCAGCGTGCTATTCCCTATGGTCATTTAACTTGTTTGGAAACGTTTTGAAACCAGCTGTTAAGTAAATAATGTAGCATATATGGTATGGTGCTAAGTTGATGGCCTTGGCATTCATTTATTCGGACTGTTGGTCCATCCTAATTTGCTCTCTCTCACGAAATGAGCAAACGTGGCCGTGGAGAATCCTACATTAGCGTATTAAAACATTTTTGTTTTCAAAGCTGCTTTAAATAATTTGAAGGTTAATTTTTATGTTTTGTATCGCTTATTGTATTGACAAGCATCGCCGGCCAGCCAGAAGGTGACTTGAAAATGGGTCGTCATGCATCCTAGTAAGATTCATGCAGCTATGGTTATAATAAATGTTGACGTAAAATCATACCAGTGGGATAACAAATTGACATCCAATGATGGGAGGTGATGATGCTCGATTACCGATCCTGGACGTTAGGGGCGGAGTGCTTCTCGAATCCTCGCCTCACCGGGTTGCCTGCAAAGAAGTCCCAGGACCGGAGAGGGTTCTCCGGTGGGATCCTTCGATGCCCAAGTTAGTGACTGAGGTCACAACAGAAAAGGAGGTCGAGAGAGCTCTTGAGAAAGGAGAAATCTTAGAAGGATCGAAGTGTTCCTCTGAGAATTAGGGCATCATGTGTGTAAACATGCGTTACCCGGTTCTCGACTTGATTTACCCTTTTAGGGGGTGACGCTGGCACGATCATGTGGGATGGCATGAGTCGGAAGATCCACTGAGCCCTTGCGCGAATCTGGGCTGGTTAGTGGGTTGCGTTCCATCAGCCGGCGGGGCTGTTGGATTGTCGGATCTGGCGCTGTTGGGCGGCGCGCATCGGCGTTATCGGGCGGCGCGCGTCTGGCGCTGTCGGGCGGTGCGCGTCAGAGAGGTGGATTCTTGAACCGCTGGGGCTGATCTGGCGGGAATTGGGGAATCCCGTCTTATCAGGGCCGAGCTGGGTCAACCCGAGATGGCTGGGGCCAATCCCGCTGGCAAGGGCAGTGCCGGGGCGGGGCCGAATCGACGGACTTGGAGGCGGAACTGGAGACGCCGGGGCCGAGTCGGGCCGGCCGGGGATGGCCTTGGCCGGCTCGGTGGGACTGGAGACGCCGGGCCGAGTCGGGCCGGCCGGGGATGGAGGAAGTGTCGGGGCTGACCTGCTTGGAGGCGTAGGGGGCCGGCTAGGAAGTTGCCGGGCCGCTCGGGAAGGCGTCGGGCCGCCTAGCTTGGACACGCCTTGGCCGGCTGGGAGGTACCGGGCCGCCTAGCTTGGAAGTGCTGGGGCCGCCTTGCTTAGAGAAGTAGGGGCCGGCTGGGAAGATGCCGGGGCCGCCTGGCTTGGAGACGTAGGGGCTGCCTGGGAAGATGCTGGGGCCGCCTAACTTGGACACGCCGTGGCCGGCTGGGAAGTGTCGTGGCCCACTTGCTTGGAGAAGTAGGGGGCCAGCTAGGAAGTTGCCGGGCCGCTCAGGAAGGCGCCGGGCCGCCTAGCTTGGACATGCCGTGGTCGACTAGGAGGTACCGGGCCGCCTAGCTTGGAAGTGCTGGGGCCGCCTTGCTTGGAGAAGTAGGGGCCGGCTGGGAAGATGCCGGGGCCGCCTGGCTTGGAGACGTAGGGGCCGCCTGGGAAGATGCTGGGGCTGCCTAACTTGGACACGCTGTGGCCGGCTGGGAAGTGCCGGGGCCGACTTGCTTGGAGAAGTAGGGGGCCGGCTAGGAAGGTACCGGGGCCGCCTGGGAGGTGCCGGGCCACCTAGCTTGAAGTGCCGGGGCCGGCTAGCTTGGGGTGCCGGGGCCGCCTGGGAAGTGCCGGGCCCGCCGACTTTGGAGGTGTCAGTCTTTGGGGCCGTCGGGTGTCGGCCTTTGGGGCCGTCGGTCTTAGAGATGTCGGCCTTTGGAGCCTTAGGGTGTCGGCCTTTGGGGCAGTCGGGCGTTGGGTGTCGGCCTTTGGGGCCGTCGGTCATCGGTCTTGGAGATGTCGGCCTTTGGGGCCGTCGGTCGTCGGTCTTGGAGATATCGGCCTTTGGGGCCGTCGGTCATGGAGCCGTCGGTCTTTGGGGCCGTCGGTTTTGGAGGTGTCGGCCTTTGGGGCCATCGGTCGTCGGTCTTGTAGATATCGGCCTTTGGGGCCGTCAGTCATGGAGCCATCGGTCTTTGGGGCTGTCGGCCTTTGGGGCCGTCGGGTGTCGGCCTTTGGGGCCATCGGTCGTCGGTCTTGGAGATGTCGGCCTTTGGGGCCGTCGGTCATGGAGCCATCGGTCTTTGGGGCCTCGGGTGTCGGCCTTTGGGGCCGTCGGTCGTCGGTCTTAGAGATGTCGGCCTTTGGGGCCGTCGGTCATGGAGCCGTCGATCTTTGGGGCCGTCGGCCTTTGGGGCCATCGGTCTTGGAGGTGTCGGCCTTTGTGGCCGTCGGTCATGGAGCCGTCGGCCTTTGGGGCCGTCGGTCTTGTAGGTGTCGGCCTTTGGGGCCGTCGGGTGTCGGCCTTTGGGGCCGTCGGTCGTCGGTCTTGGAGATGTCGGCCTTTGGGGCCATCGGTCATGGAGCCGTCGATCTTTGGGGCATCGGGTGTCGGCCTTTGGGGCTGTCGGTCGTCGGTCTTGGAGATGTCGGCCTTTGGGGCCGTCGGTCATTGAGCCATCGGTCTTTGGGGCCGTCGGCCTTTGGAGGTGTCGGCCTTTGGGGCCATCGGGTGTCGGCCTTTGGGGCCGTCGGGCGTCGGGTGTCGACCTTTGGGGCCTTCGGTCGTCGGTCTTGGAGATGTCGGCCTTTGGGGCCGTCCAAAATTTTTTTTATTCTCCATGGGGTCAACTGGCTCCATCAAATGCCCCCCACACTCTTTGAGCTTGCGTGCTCTGCATCAGCTAAGCGAAAGGAGTGTAGAACTTTTACCTTGGCATCCGCTCTTTCATGTTAACTCCAACCATGATTCCCTCTGGGTGGGGAAGCCTCTTTCCTCTTGCGCTGCCTTGGATGGATGTCTGCGTGCCTTCTTTGGCGAGCTGAGGGTGGCTAGTAATCTTCTCCTGATGCAGAGTCTGGAAGTGAACCTCGGAGGGTGACATGAGGGCTGAGAGTCGTCAGGTTCCTTTTGAACCGCCTCGGGGTGTGGGAACCGCTGCGAGGGGCGACTCAGCTGGGTACGGAGCCTTAGGGTCTTAACCTACTCGGTGGCACCGCCGTGCCGGGGCCGAGTGGTGTCCCATGGGCAGCGATGCTAGTGAGCTCCTTTTTAAACCATCTTGGGGTTTGTGTTCTGCCCAAGTGGCGACTCAGCCGGGTACGGAGCCTTTAGGGTCTTAACCTACTCGAGGGCACCGCCGTGCCGGGGCCGAGTGGTGTCCCGTGGGCCGCGATGCCAGTGAGCTCCTTTTGAACCATCTTGGGGGTTTGTGTTCTGCCCAAGTGGCGACTCAGTCGGGTACGGAGCCTTTAGGGTCTTAACCTACTCGGGGGCATCGCCGTGCCGGGGCCGAGTGGTGTCCCATGGGCCGCGATGCCAGTGAGCTCCTTTTGAACTATCTTGGGGGTTTGTGTGCCGCCCAAGTGGTGACTCAGCCGGGTACGGAGCCTTTAGGGTCTTAACCTACTCGAGGGCACCGCCGTGCCGGGGCCGAGTGGTGTCCCATGGGCCGCGATGCCACTGAGCTCTTTTTGAACCATCTTGGGGGTTTGTGTGCTGCCCAAGTGGCGACTTAGCCAGGTACGGAGCCTTTAGGGTCTTAACCTACTCGGGGGCACCGCCGTGCCGGGGCCGAGTGGTCTCCCATGGGCCGCGATGTCGATGAGCTCCTTTTGAGAGACTTGGCGCAAGGGAGGACAAGCTGTGTCGTAAAAAGGGGCCTTTTTATTACTTATGCTTCTGGGAGTACATCATTGGTAATACCGGTGGAGATTGTCCGCATTCAAGCTACGTGGAATGGGCTTTCCGTCAAGCTCTTCTAGTTTGTATGCCCCCCGGTGGAACGCCTCGGCGACGCGGTAGGGACCTTCCCAGTTGGGAAATAGCTTGCCCCCCTCGGTAGGCTTGGATACCTCGGCCTTTCGTAGCACCAAGTCTCCGCGGTGAAAAACCTTGGGATGAACCCGGGCGTTGTAGTACTTGGCCGCTCGCTGGCGAAAGGTCGCTATGCGCAGTCTGCTCTGTCATGCGCCTCATCGTTGAAGTCTAGGTTGGCCCGAATCAGCGCGGAGTTGCCTTCCTCACTGAAGGACTCCACACGTGGACTGGGCGATCCGATCTCGACGGGGATGATGGCCTCGGATCCGAAGGAGAGGCTGAAAGGAGTTTCGCCCGTCGGGGCTCTGGGAGTTGTGTGGTAAGCCCATATCACGCTGGGGAGCTCTTCTACCCAGCGTCCCTTGGAACCGTCTAGGCGAGTCCTGAGCCCTCTAAGGATGGTGTGGTTCATGACCTCAGCCTCCCCGTTGGTCTGGGGGTGGCCGACAGAGATGAATCGGTGGTGAATGCCTAGCTCCTCACAGAAGGCCTTGAATGCCTCGTTGTTGAACTGGTGATCGTTGTCCGTGACGAGGGTGTGAGGCAAGCCAAAACGGCATATGATCGACTTCCAGAAGAAAGCTTTAACTTTGCTCTCAGTGATTTTGGCCAACGCCTCGACCTCAACCCACTTGGTGAAATAGTCGATGGCGACTAACAAGAATTTCTGCTGCCCTGAAGCCGGGGGGAATGGTCCAAGGATGTCCATTCCCCATTGGGCAAAGGGCCATGGAGCCGAGAGTGGGCTCAGCGGGGTAGGCGGCTGACGCTGGATGTGCGCGTGGCACTGGCAGCCGTCACACCTTTGAACTAGCTTGGCCGCATCCTCCTTCATAGTGAGCCAGAAGTACCCCTGACGGAGAGCCTTCTGGGCTAAAGATCTGCCCCCCAGGTGGTTCCCACAAATGCCTTCGTGGATTTCTCTGAGGATGTAGTCGGCATCGGCGGGGCCTTCGCACTTAAGCAACAGTAGGAGAATGACCTTCTGTATAAGTGCCCGTCGAGGAGGATGAACTTGGAGGACCTCCACTTGAGCAATCTGGCTTCGCTGCGGTCGTCAGGGAGGGTGCCGTCGGTGAGGTAGCAGACATAGGCGTCCATCCACGTAGGTTCCGGGTGAGCGGGAGGACTTCCTCCCCGTCCTCTATGCTGGGCCTTTCTAGATATTCAATGTAGGCGTCCCTTGCCAAGCCATTGGCGGAGGTAGCCAGTCGAGAGAGGACGTCGGCCTTGGTGTTTTCACTTCGGGGGATGTAACTGATACTGAAGTAGGGCAGTGAGGAGGTCAAGAGTTGAACCTTTTTCAGGTATTGCGCCATAACCGGGTCGCACGCCTCGTACTCTCTGTTGATTTGCCTGGAGATGAGTTGCGAGTCCGTGTAAGCTCTGAGGTGCTTTGCTCCAATCTTTTGGGCTAGCCTTAATCCGGCCAGCAAGGCTTCGTACTCCGCTTGGTTGTTGGTGGCTTCAAAAAGAAATCTCAGGGCGCACTCGGTTCTTTCTCCTCCTGGCCCAGCAAGAATGAGGCCGGCGCCACTCCCTTGAGAATTCGATGCGCCGTCCACATGGAGGATCCAGGTCTCTTTATCACCGCTCGGCTTGGGCCTGGGCTGCTCCCCAGGAACCTCTTTGAGATCTTCTTCCGCCCAAGTGCACTCGACCAGGAAGTCGGCCAGGACTTGGGACTTCAAGGCCGGTCGTGCTTGGAAAGAGATGTCGAATTCTCCTAGCTTGATGGCCCATTTGGCGAGTCGACCCGAGGTATCTGGACGGGCCAAGATGGCTCAGAGAGGTTGTCCGTGAGCACCACGATAGGATGGGCTTAGAAATACGGGCGAAAACGCCGGGCAGAGACTATCAAGGCGAAAATGACTTTCTCTGTTTTGGAGTACCTGACCTCGGCATCGTGTAGGACCTTGCTCACGTAGTAGACAGGCCTTTGGGCTCCGTCAGTGTCAAGGCGCACCAGGACTGAGCTGACGGCTTCTGAGGAGGTGGCTAAGTAAAGGAAAAGACTCTCCCCGTCTCTCGACTTGGAGAGGAGCGGTGGGGAGGACATGAATGCCTTTAAGCTGTCGAAAGCTTCCTGGCAGTCGTTCGTCCACGCAAAACCATTCACCTTCCGCAGGGCCTTGAAGAAAGGCAAGCACCTCTCTGCCGATCTAGAGAGGAAACGACTCAGAGCCGCTATCCTTCCCGTTAGCCGTTGCACTTCCTTCTTGTTGGACGGCGGCCTCATGTCGAGGATGGCACTGATCTTCTCTGGGTTCACCTCGATTCCGCGCTGGGTCACCATAAAGCCCAGAAATTTATTTTCCGTGACCCCAAAAGCACACTTCTTAGAGTTCAGCTTGACTTGGAAGCGACGGAGGTTGTTAAAAGTTTCTTCCAGGTCGGAGATGTGGTCGGTGGCACGGGTGCTCTTTGTCAGCATGTCGTCCACGTAGACTTCCATGTTCCGGCCGAGCTGGTCCTGGAACACCTTATTCATCAGCCTTTGATAGGTTGCTCCTGCATTCTTGAGGCCAAAAGACATCACCTTGTAACAGTAAATGCCTTTCTCTGTCATGAAGGACGTGTGCTCCTCGTCGCCGGGGTCCATCCTTATCTGATTATATCCGGAGAAGGCATCCATGAAGCTGAGAAGCTCATGACCAGAGGTGAAATCGACCAACTGATCAATTCTCGGCAAGGGAAAGTTGTGTTTTGGGCACGCCTTATTGAGGTCGGTGAAGTCTATACATATCCTCCAGCTCCCGTTTGCCTTGCGCACCATGACTACATTGGCCAGCCAGCTTGGGTAGTGCGCCTCCCGGATGTGGCCGGCGCTGATCAGCTTGTTGACTTCTTCATCAATTGCCCTTTGTCGGTCGGAGGCAAAGCTCCTCTTCTTTTGACGGATTGGACGGTGGCGTGAGTCGATGTTGAGCTTGTGGGTGATGACCTCCGGAGGGATGCCGGGCATGTCAGACGCTGACCAAGCAAAGACGTCCGAGTTAGCCTGCAGGAAAGCTAAGAGGTGCTCTCGGTCTTCCAGGGGAAGGAGTCCGCCCACACGGACGGTCCTTGTTGGGTCATCTTTGAGGGGGAAAGTCAGGAGGTGCTCGGCGGGCTCCCCTCCTTTGGCGAAATCTCTAGGATCGGATGCCTCCAGGGCCGTGTCGGCCTCCAAAGGGCTTGACGCTGTATGATAGCAAGGTAAGACCGGGCTTATCTCCCCACGCATCTCTCCAACTCCCGCACCAGTGAGGAACTACACCAGTAGACGTCGGGTGGAGATAACCGCGTCCAAAAGATTCAGGCCGGGATGCCCAAGAATGGCGTTGTATACCAAAGGGACCCTCACGACTAGGAATTTCATGATCACGGTGCTTTGGCATGGTTGGTTTCTGGCCGTCACAGGCAAGGATATTTCGCCCTCAACCCTCACGGAATCTCCAGTGAATCCGACCAACGAGGTTGCCACGGGCTGAAGGGAGTCAAGAGATAATCTCATCCGAACAAAGGCGTCGTAAGTAAGGATGTCAGCTGAGCTGCCACTATCAACTAATATCCTTTTACATGGTGTTTGGCGATCGTCATAGCGACAACTACGCCTTCATTGTTTACATTTTTCATTACAGCAGTCTCCCCCCGGGGCATTACATTATTTGGAGCCTCCTCCCCCCTCGGTCGCTTGGACGCAAAGGCTGATCCCCAGGACACCATCTCGACAGTCCGCTCCGTGGGAGTGTTGTTGACGGTGGCTTGGGCTGGTGGAGGCCCCATGATGGCCGGCAGCGGCTGTGGCGTCTTCTGGACGTACTTGCCGAGGTAGCCCAGCTGGATGAGCTCCTCGATGGCCCGCTTCAAGCTGTAGTAGCTATCGGTGTCGTGGCCGTAGTCCCGGTGGAATCGACAATAGCGGCTTCTGTCGCGGGATGCACCTTTCTTCATGGGGGGAGGACGTTGAAGGTAGGGCTCGCCCTCGATCTCCATCAGGATGTGGGATAGAGGGGCAAGGAGAGGAGTGAGCTTACTCTCGTCGAAGACAGGGCTTCGGCGCCTGTTGTCGGACCGGCGAGGTGGGTCGGATCGGCGATGTCGGGGAGGTCTGCTCAGCTCAAGGCGAGCAGATTTGTGGCTGGAGCTCTTCGAAAACTCCGGCGGGTGAGGTCGGCTTCATCTGCCCGGATGTACTTTGGGCCCGAAGGAGGAGGTCGGAGTAAGAGTTCGGGGCTTCTTATCCAGGGAGAAGGTGAAGCGGGATGGAAGGAGTCCTCGCTTCAGCGCCAGGGTGGCCACCGCATCATCGAGATGGTAGACCTCGAGGGTGGCGGTTTTGAATCGGGACACGAAGTCCCGCAGTGACTCTCCTTCCTTCTGGCGGACGGAGAAGAGGCTGTCTGCCACCCTTGGGATCCAACGGCAGGCATCAAAGTGGGCCAAAAATGCCCTCTCCAGCTGCCGGAAGGAGTCTATGCTGTGGGGGGGCAGGCGTGAGTGCCATGCACGGGCGGCCTTCCGCAGAGTTGCAGGGAAGGCCTTGCAGAGAAGGGCATCTGAGGCACCCTGGACTTGCATCATGGCCTTGTAGCTCTCGAGGTGGTCGAGGGGGTCGGTCGTACCGTCATACGGGTCCACCTGGGGGAAGCGAAACCTGGAGGGAACCAGTTCCTTCAGTATGCGGCAAGTGTAAGGAGGACGAGTGTCGAACTCTTCCTTCGGCTGATGGTTGATCTTCTTGGCGAGCTCGTCGAGGAGCCGGTTGTACTCCTCCAGGCGTTCCTCCGCCTGGCGGTTGATCGTCGGGGCCCTCCGAGATGGCTCGGAGGAGGAAGAAGAAGAGGAGGCAGAAGGAGATGGAGATGGAAGTCGGGACTTCCACCTGGGTTCCTCGTGATGATGTGACTTGGGAGGAAAGTTGCTGGGGCCGTGGTCAGGGGACCGTGGCCGCTTGGAGGGCTCGCGTCGAGGCTTCCTAGGGGAAACTTGACGTCGGCCGGTACCTCGCCGACCGGCCTCCCGCCGAGGAGAACCTCTCCTCGCCGACTGCTGACTGGCGGGGGGAGCGATTTGGTGCTGGATGGCCATGGACTGCTGCTGCTGGAGCCCGTGGACCATGGCAGTGAGATTCTGGACTTGCTGGGAGAGGGTTGTCAGCTGCTCCGCTGTTTGGACAGCGGCGTCCGGCGGCGGGCCGACAATCGAAGGGTTGGTAGCAGGGGGATCGGCCTCCTGCTGCCTAGCTAGCGGGAGGAGCCCCGCCGGGCAGCTGACGGAGGTGTCCTGGGCTCGAGTCACCACCATGGCTTCTTGAAGAAGAGAGGGGATGAAAGATGTAGCTCAGGGAGAACGTTCGCTACTTTTTCTTATCCCCCCTACCTGGCGCGCCATTCTGATGATGCTCGATCACCGATCCTGGACGTTAGGGACGGAGTGCTTCTCGAATCCTCGCCTCGCCGGGTTGCCTGCAAAGAAGTCCCAGGACCAGAGAGGGTTCTCCGGTGGGACCCTCTGATGCCCAAGTTGGTGACTGAGGTCACAGCAGAGAAGGAGCTCGAGAGCTCTTGAGAAGGGAGAAATCTCAGAAGGATCGGAGTGTTCCTCTGAGAATTAGGGCATCAAGTGTGTAAACTTGCGTTACCCGGTTCTCGACGTGATTTACCCTTTTATAGGGGGTGACGCTGGTACGATCACGTGGGATGGCATGAGTCGGAAGATCCGCTGAGCCCTTGCGCGAATCTGGGCGATTAGTGGGCTGCGTCCCATCAGCCGGCAAGGCTGTTGGATTGTCGGATCTGGCGCTGTCGGGCGGCGCGCGTCTGGCGCTATCGGGCGGCGTGCGTCTGAGAGGCGGATTCTTGAACCGCTAGGGCTAATCTGACGGGAACTAGGGAATCCCGTCTTATCAGGGCCGAGCTGGGTCGACCCGAGATGGCTGGGGCCAATCCCGCTGGCAAGGGCAGTGCCAGGGCGAGGCCGAATCGACGGACTTGGAGGCGGAACTGGAGACGCCGGGGCTGAGTCGGGCCGGCCGGGGATGGCCTTGGCCGACTCGGCGGGACTGGAGACGCCGGGGCTGAGTCGGGCCGGCCTAGGATGGCCTTGGCCGACTCGGCGGGACTGGAGACGTCGGGGCCGAGTCGGGCCGGCCTGGGATGGCCTTGGCCGACTCGGCGGGACTGGAGACACCGGGGCCGAGTCGGGCCGGCCTGGGATGGCCTTGGCCGACTCGGCGGGACTGGAGATGTCGTGGCCGAGTCGGGCCGGCCTGGGATGGCCTTGGCCGACTTGGCGGGACTGGAGACACCGGGACCGAGTCGGGCCGGCCTGGGGTGGCCTTGGCCGACTCGGAGGGACTGGAGATGCCGAGGCTGAGTCGGGCCAGCCTGGGATGGCCTTTGCCGACTTGGCGGGACTGGAGATGCCGGGGCCGAGTCGGGCCAGCCTGGGATGGCCTTGGCCGACTCGGCAGGACTGGAGACGTGGAGGAAGTGTCGGGGCCGACCTGCTTGGAGGCGTAGGGGGCCGGCTAGGAAGTTGCCGAGCCGCTCGGGAAGGCGCCGGGCCGCCTAGCTTGGACATGCCGTGGCCGGCTGGGAGGTACCGGGCCGCCTAGCTTGGAAGTGCTGGGGCCGCCTTGCTTGGAGAAGTAGGGGCCGGCTGGGAAGATGCCGGGGTCGCCTGGCTTGGAGACGTAGGGGCCGCCTGGGAAGATGCTGGGGCCGCCTAACTTGGACACGCCGTGGCCGGCTGGGAAGTGCCGTGGCCGACTTGCTTGGAGAAGTAGGGGGCCAGCTAGGAAGTTGCCGGGCCGCTCGGGAAGGCACCGGGCCGCCTAGCTTGGACACGCCGTGGCTGGCTAGGAGGTACCGGGCCGACTAGCTTGGAAGTGCTGGGGCCGCCTTGCTTGGAGAAGTAGGGGCCGGCTGGGAAGATGCCGGGGGCCGCCTGGCTTGGAGACGTAGGGGCCGCCTAACTTGGACATGCCGTGGCCGGCTGGGAAGTGCCGTGGCCGACTTGCTTGGAGAAGTAGGGGGCCGGCTTGGAAGGTACCGGGGCTGCCTGGGAGGTGCCGGGCCGCCTAGCTTGGACATGCCGTGGCCGGCTGGGAAGTGCCGGGGCCGGCTAGCTTGGGGTGCCGGGGCCGCCTGGGAAGTGCCGGGCCCGCCGACTTTGGAGGTGTCGGTCTTTGGGGCCGTCGGTCTTGGAGATGTCGGCCTTTGGGGCCGTCGGTCTTGGAGATGTCGGCCTTTGGGGCCGTCGGGTGTCGGCCTTTGGGGCCGTCGGGCGTCGGGTGTCGGCCTTTGGGGCCGTCGGTCGTCGGTCTTGGAGATGTCGGCCTTTGGGGCCGTCGGGTGTCGGCCTTTGAGGCCGTCGGTCATCGGTCTTGGAGATGTCGGCCTTTGGGGCCGTCGGTCATGGAGCCGTCGGTCTTGGAGGTGTCGGCCTTTGGGGCCGTCGATCGTCGGTCTTGGAGATGTCGGCCTTTGGGGTTGGCCAAAATTTTTTTTATTCTCCATGGGGTCAACTGGCTCCATCAGGAGGGATCAACAACGGCTACCGTGTTTTCCAACAACAGCTGGGCAAAAGTAGCCCAAACAGAGAGAACCACTAAACAGAGGAAAAGGAAAAAGAGAGGTTGGCGCTAATTTTGACGTTGTCGCCATTCTTGGATTCAAGAAAAAATGTTCTTGGTCCCATCCATTAAAAACCGACGAAAATTTAGTGGGAGAAAGAGTAAGGATTTCTCCCACTCTATTTTAGAGAGAGAATTATAAAAAAACATGAATGTAAGGAAAAATGAAAAAAAACACAAGAGCTCAGGAGTATTTCTCCCACTCTATTTTAGAGAGAGAATTATAAACACTCTATTTTAGAGAGAGAATTATAAAAAAACATGAATGTAAGGAAAAATGAATAAAAACAAAGAGCTCAGGAGTATTTCTCCCACTATATTTTAGAGAGAGAATTATATAAAAAAAAACATGAAAACAGAAGAGCTCAGGAGCGCTGGTTATCGTCAGATAATCGGACGGTCGTGATGCGCCCATGCATCACAGGTTGCGCTTGTTTTCCTCATCGCTCTTTTTCCAACTAAAGTTTTGGGGTGCGAGAGACTCGAACTCTCGACCTCAAGGTTAGGCACGCGCTAGCCAACTGCGCCGTGTCCCCTTGATGGAAATCTCTTCCTGGTAGCTGTTAAAAGAACCCAAAACGCGACTTTCCAACCAGCTTAGGTGACTCCGGTTTGCTTTGACGGAGATCACCTTTTCTTTCCTTTTCTTTCTTGTTTTTTTTTTAATTTTTTTTTTTAAAAATAGTGAGCAACGAATATGGATCCCTACTATCTTAATGATTAAGCCATCTCATAATTAAGGTTCAGTGATGACCTCTTCGATCTTTAGACAACAGGGTTGGCAAGACAATGAGAAAACATGACAAGACCAATGTTAATGAAGACCTACAAGAAGCAATGAATGAGAACGGTTAGGAAACAAATATGGTCTACATGGAGAAAGCTAGGGTGCTCGGTCTGTTACCATTGTTGCTAAGGTTGGCAGCTTTGTCGGACACAGTAGTTACAACCATCGTGATCATGGCGCTCGACAAGCAGACCAAAAGCATGACTCCTGCCATGGCGGGCACTTCTCTCATCATCCTAACCTTCACTTTCAAGTTCCAGCATACCCATGCTTTTTTGGGTAAGCTTTCTCATGTATAAATGCAGCCATGTATCTATGTTAGAGAGGGAGAGGGAGAGTGAGAGAGAGAGAGAGAAAGAAAGAAAGAAAGAGAAAGAGAGAGAAAGAGGAGGGAAGGGAATAAATGGGTTACATTCAAATGTATTAAATCTGAATTCGATTATCTTTTTTATGGTTGGGTTCATACAGTTCTTAAATTTTAAAGATAAAAAAATAAAAAAAATGAGATGACTTTATAATCCATATAGATTTAAAAATAAAAAAATGATTAAATTTTAAAATAGAAAAAAAGGAAGCTAGACTTAACTATATTTGAATATAGCCAAATTTAGAAGTTAATCATTTTTTTCATTTTTAGATCCACATAAATTTCGAAGCAATCCGGCTCATCTTTTTTTATTTTTTTCAATCTTTAGGATTAGTAAAGTGTATCCATTTAAGGATAGAAGAAAGCTAAGCGAAAAAATGTTGGAAGAAGGGCTGTGTGCTTTGAGAATCATGTGTGTGCTTCTCTGGTTCGTTCGTCAGGCCTTGCTTTAAGATTCGGGATCCGGCCGTTTCTTCTGCCTGATCTCCGGCGATCTCCGCCGGCTGGGTGTCTCTCTCCGTCTGCTATCTCATCCTGCGGCCCACTGCTATCCTATGGCTTCTGATGAAGGTGCGGGTGGTCCGGCTTCGAGAAGTAGGGGAGCCGAGCAGGGGTTCAAATGGGTCTCGTCGTCTCCCTCTCTGGCGGAGGTGGCGAGGCTTGAAGCTTGCTTTCCGGCCGTCGTTCAGGTCTCGGAGGCGATGTTGGAAGAAGAGATGTCCGAATGGAAGCACAGGGCAGTTCTCGCCCGCTCTTTCATGAGGTGGGTTCCGACTGAAGCTTATATCAGAGAATTCTGTAGAGCTGGGATCCCTGGTGCTATCGTCCCAATTTGCCTTGCATTTCGGTGCTATATTTTCCGTTTTGAAGACCCGGGGGCATGTGAATTGGTCCTCAATCACCAGTGGGTGGTTAACGGCCAGATAATTGGGATGGAAGCTTGGAAATCGGAGTTCTTCCCGGCTGCTGAATCCATCTCCTCTGCCCTGGTTTGGTTGAGATTGCCTAATCTCCCGATGGAGTTCTGGCGGGAGGATATCCTAAGAACTATAACGGAGCCAGCGGGGAGCTTCTGTGGAGCTGATTCTGCAACCCAATTGAAGAACAGAGGAGGTTACGTGAGGGTGGCTGTCCGCGTTGAGCTTCTTCGTCCACTGCGTCCAGGGACCCGAATCCAGGGGACTCAGGGGCCGTTTTGGCAGCAATTTATCTATGAATCGGTGGAAGGAATTTGCCCTAAGTGTGGCTCTCTGCTGCATTTGGTAGGACCCTGCTCGCTGGCGACCACGCCTGATGTGGAGGTAGAAGGCAGTGGTCCTATCTTTGGGCCGTGGATGGCGGCGGTTCGTCAGCGGCGGTCTGTGCTGAAGCCCTCCCCGCCAGTAGCAACCTCTGTGATGAAGTCCTCCGACCTGCTTCTTCTCCAAGCCCTGCCCCCCAACCTGGTTCAGCGACGCTGGAGCTGGCTGAAGGATGGCATCTTTCGGCGAAGACGGCTCGGAGGCATCTTCCTGTGTCTTTGCATGGTGCCTTGGCCAATCAGAAACAGCGTGGGGAGAAGAACAGTGATGGCTTAGTGGCCGTGCCGGTTTCTTTGGAGCGTGCCGGTTTTAAGGCTTTCATAGTGGGAAGCAGAAAAATGTTCAGGAAGCAGTCCTCGATCCAAGTCTGAAGCTAGCTCTTAATCCATTTTCCTCTCTGGGATTGGATTCTAATGTAGGGGGCCAGGTGGAGATCAGGGATGTGTGTTCGGGTCCCCTTAAGCGGGCCAGACCGATTGATAGTTTGCCTCCAAGATCAGTCAGTAGAGTGGGAAAAAAAAAAGGAAAAGGCAAGAGCTCTAACCTCAAGTGTAAAGTGGACCTTATCCCTCCTTCACCTAGTCTGTCCGAGCCCTCCTGTTGTCGGGTCGCTGCACAGGGCAGTGAGGTCTCCACTGCAGTTTTAATGGGCCAGGGAATAGATTCCTTATCAACAGTACATTCCCACATGTATGTTAAAATTGAAACAGGCCCAGCTACTCTGCAGACTTATAGTTCACATCATCCTGAGGGTGGCACCCCGTCTGTAGGGCGCCTTTCAGATTGTGTTATGGATGAGGACCAGGGGGGGCCCTTATATCTCCAGTTAGTTCTATGAAGATCTTATTATGGAATGTTCGAGGTACCAGTAAGCCCTCATTTCGTTCCTCATTTGGTAGATTGCTGCATCTATACCATTTTGATATATGTGTTCTTCTAGAAACCAGGCTGTCGGGGGATAGTTTGTTATGATTTCGAAGACAGATTGCTCGGTCTTGGTCCTCTTATGCGGTGGAGGCTGCGGGTATGAAATCAGGCCTTAAAAAATTGTTGTAGATTGGCCTATTGTAAGGCTAGCATATATCAAGTTGGTATTGGAGCATCACAGTAATAGTTTCTTCAAAAGCTACAATGATGGTGAATAGTGCGGAATGGGACAAGAGCCTCTAACAGTGTGAGGATGCAATTGAAACATTGGAGCAAAACAGTAGGTTCATGTAGGAGCAATTAGAAGCAACTATATTGCAAAGTCATAACATAGACGAAAAAAATGGACAACATGGATAAATGATCTGATAAAGTTATGGAAATCTTAGAACAACTGTGCAGAGGTAACTCAGATCAGCCCCCTGGTGCACTTGGAAAACAACCCTCGAATATTTTGGAAAAATCTAATCTTAATTTTCAATTCTTGGGGAAATAATATGCTTATCTCTTCTCAAAATAAATAAGATATTAATAATAACATTGTAAGGCAATAAGCTACAACTTTTGAAGCTCAAGGCCATCAGAAGTATGGGTTTGAAGTGCATGGACAGCCAATAACATTTCATAGAAGTATGGGATAGCAAGCTAGAAATTTTGGAGGGTTATCAACATAATTTTGGAGAGATATCGATGGGTTCTTGATATCCTCAACAAGATGAAGAAAGGAGTCATTGTTTCAAATTCAGCATGTCCCATGACGTTAGGATGGGTGACTGTTCCAAGTGTTGGGACGGGATAGTCCTGCCATTATTTTAGTATCCCAATCAGCACATCTTGTGATATCATTTGTCCCAAGTATTGGGATAGGGTGGGATAGCAGGGTGTCTCATTTCATAAAAAAATTGAGGGTGTCTCATTTCATGAAAAAATCGAGACGGTCCAATCGCACGAGATTTAAAATGTTGGAAAGAGTTAAGTTAGAGGCTCTAGAATTTCATAGGAGGATGAATCTTGAGGTATTCTTAGATTAGCTTTCCAAGTATGGATAATTTCTTTATTTGATATCAATTAATTGAAGAGCAGAAGGTGCAACATGCAACAACAAAATTAAAAGAGGCTGCTAGCATATGGTGGAATCGAGTTCAAGAAGCAAATAATAGTAGAGGAGAGGTGATCACATGGGATGAGATGAAGTCTATTAAAAAATAGACTCTTCCTAATGGATCACTAGCAAATCTTGTTCATCAAATTTCACCTGCTTCAAGAGGGTGATGACACAATAGATGAGTACTAGGAGACATTCTTTGGACTATATATGCAAGCTAGGGTGTATAAAACTGAATATGTGTTAGCAATGGAGTACATAGGAGGGCTTCGATTGGCAATACAAGATGGTAAGATTGAATTTAGATTTTGGACAATTGAAGAAACCTATTAGTTGCTTTGCAAATAGAAGAAAAATTGAATAGGGGATCCATTATGCACCAACAATCAAGCCTTCCGGACTAAGGATGGCAACAGGGCGAATTTGGGGAAAAAAGTATGTTCCCCGTCATGGCCCACCCCCCTCATCTTCAAATAGGGAATGATTTGCCTCCATCTCTGCCTCTACGGTTCCTCATTCCTTGCAGGGAATCCACAATCCCCCCCCCCCCCCTCTTTTAATTAGCTATTTACTTTGGGCCTATTATATTGTAAAAAAGAATTTATTTGAAAGCCAAAATCTATTAGAAATTGGTGAGCATTTAAAATACATTAAAAAACTCAAATATAATAGCCTAGACTCAACATTTAAAGGACAATAAGAGGCCTAAATTTACTTAATTGCATCTATTATCATTTGGGGAAAATGATCGGATTTTTGGATGGGTTTAGGGATGGAGACCTTAGTCCCTACCCTCATGCCCAAACTTGATGGATTTTAAAAATTCTTCTCATCTACACTCGCAATCCTATCCCCATATAATCTCTCTAAACTAAGATTGGATGAACCGCGAACTAGTACCAAACCGATTTAGGCTAGTTTGCTTTTTTTGCATTTTTATTTTTTCATAGTTTTTATTTTTTTTCTTCTTCTATATGGTATGTGAGGCTGAGAGTCTCTTATCGGATCTAATCCTCCTCCTCTATTATTTCTATTCAAAATCATTTATGTAAATATCATCTTTTTTTTTTTCCTTTCCATTTACTTAAATTTTTTTATGGAAATAAAAGAATTCTTTTGATTTAAATTCAACAGAAACATCAAAAAATCAAATTTTTTGAAAATAAAAGGCCAACTCTTTATTTCAAAAACCAATTTGAAGAATTTCAGAAAATTACGGTTTAGCAAATATCAAGTTAAGGTATTTTCACTTCGAATAAAAATTTTAGAAACTTGATTTAATTTAGAAATGATGAAAAAATAAAATATTATAAAAAAATTATCTTAAAATACGATTTGTAAGGCTTTAGTTAACACTTGATCAAAGTATAGGATTTCTAAACTGATCACAATAAAAGTGAACCTCATTGTAACCTACGTCGATTTAATTTACAGTTCATTAAAATAATAAAATTAAACTTCCCATAAAATCCTAAAGTTAAAAGATATTTTTTAAGATCTAAACTATAACGTGTCAATAGACTGCCTCAACTCAGCCATATGCATGGAATGATAAATAATAGACAGCAAATCAAAGGAAAAAAGAGGCAATAAACATCAGTGATAGATTTTTTAACTTTACCTTTGGAGTAAGTACATGAGAATAGATGGGATCACTTTCTTGTTCTTTTCATTTTATTTATTAGAAAGACCCCTAAATATGGGCTTTCCACTTATTTGTTAGTTGATCTTTCTTAAAAGAAAATAATTTAAATCAATTTTCTTGCAAAATAAAGAAAAACCAAAAGATTAGTCCCTTTAGTCTAATGACATGTCATAGCCTGGATCCTAAGAATATATTTTATCGTTAGGATTTAATAGCAAGTTTAATTTTATTGTTTTGATAAGCTTTGGATTAAGTTAGCTTAAGTTAGTATAAGGTTCGTTATTATTGTGATCATGTCTAAGTCTAAAAACCCTATAAGTATGGGATCAAAGCATTATATATTGTATTTTAAGATTTTTTTAGTATTTTATTTTCATATTATTTCTAAATTAAATTGATTTTTAAAATTTTTATCCAAAGTGAAAGTACCCTAATTTGATATTTGCTCAACCATAATTTTCTGAAATTATTTGAATCTATTCTTAAAAGGGAGAGTTGACTTTTTTTTATTCTTAAGAAATTTGATTTTATTGATATTTTGTTAAATTTTAATGAGGGTATTCCCTTCCTTCTAGGAGAAATCTTAGGTAAATGAAAAGAGATATTTATTTAAATGATTTTGAATGAAAATAATAGAGAGGTGAGAGAATTTAAGCTTAACATAAATTCATATGACACCCAGCATAGCCTCCCACCTAAATCCATCTGAACCAGACGATTTGGCATAGTTTGGACTGGTTTAGGATCCATATCAAACCGACCAATAAAAAACAACCTTTTTCGGTCGGTTTGGTTTGGTTCGATGTCTTACCTTGCACCAAATCCATTTCACTAGGGTAGTTCTCCACAAGGATCAAGTTTCTCCATCTCCATTACTATCCCTATTTAGGACAACCATCTAAAGCTATAGAAGACAATGCTAAGGTGTCCAAACTTATGTGCTTCAAATATGGGCAAATTGAGCTTATAGGCATAACAGGAGGATCATGCCTAAGATGATACTTCTGGGGAGGATGGGGAAATACCCTTGTATACTTCAAGGGAATTGAAGGGGGGGAACACTTGTCTGTTTCTCTTGGAGACCAAATTCACAGCAAAAATTTTTGCATGAGGATTGGCAACACAATAGTCTTCCTCACCAAAGGCTTTTTGTTGTGCATGCCATTGCACACTTGTGATCAATAACAAGAGTGCTAGAAATCTTGTTTCCTAAGATTTGCTTGAAAATTGGATCTTTGGAAAACTAAGATTGTCCATCCTTAATTTGTTTCATGGTTGGGTTAGATTAGCAACACAATGGTGCAATTGTGATGCTTGTTCCAATTTACTGTTGGAAACATGTTAGGAGAGTGGATATGATGTATGACAAGTGCTCAAAATTTACTCAGATGGCCATGGGTTTTTGATAAAGGTGTTCATTCAGTAAGAAAATACTTGCACATTGTTACAGTGAAGATATCACAGCATGCCAACACCAAAGCAGAAGAAGAATTTCAAGCAAAGGTGGCTTTCTTGGATATCTTAGTCTAATTCATTGGGGCTGCATTCCTCTCAGCGAGGGCCGAATTGGAAGACTTGGACAAGATGAAGCTCTCAGCTCTTGGCCACTTGGTTGCCCAGAAAAAGGTATTTCCTAACATATTAGGGGGTAAGAGAGAAGAACTTCAAGGAAGGTGATCTTGTCTGGAAAGTTGTCTTACACATCGGCCAGAAAGATCCACAGTTTGGGACAATTGATGCATCGAGGCTATATAACAAGTATTGATGGTGGGGAAGAAGAATTTGGGAGCAAAAGGGGCAAAATTTTTGTGTTGATCTACTGTAATTATAGTTTAATTCTGCTTATTTCAGTTATTGCTGGTCTAAAGTTTGGTTTTCGGGCATTTAGATGGGTTTTTGTATTATTTTGTGTCTAGTTGATAGACGGCTGAGATTAGATCTAACCATGGTCTTTAGGGTTTAGTTTTCTGCATTGATTTTGCTTAGCCATCAGCCAACATAAGCTTGGAGCCAGAAGAGAAGCCAACGGCTTGATTGGGTCCCATATCAACTTAAGAGAGAGAGTGAAGCCATGTTCTTCCTTTTAGAATCTATATGGACTAGAGACACATCTACACCTTTTCTTGCAACTCAATTGTCAACAGAAATACTATTTTATTTTATGGTGTCTGAAGGATTTAAGATGCATGCATGCATACATACATATATATAAGAATGAATAATGGTGTATGAGAATTTGCTTTTGCAGAGATTGAATCATATTCCAGAACTATTATTTTCTTTTGGCTGATTTGCCTGGCCCGAGACTTGATCTACACCCTTGGAGAGTGTTTACACTCCCATTCTGCAAGTTTTTCTCCACTTTTATCGATTTTAAATAATTTTAGATCTGATCTGAAATCAGACATTAAAAGTCTTGTAGATTGGCCTTTGGAAGGTTGGTGTACATCAGGAACACACTTATTCACGAGTAAAGAATTTGGTTAATTGAAAATATTTATTGAAATACTTGATATTGTTGGGTGCATTTTGGAATTTTTTGACCCTTCATTTGCCACAATTGACATTAGGAGACAATATGGATCATGAAAGAAGATACACCTTCGAAGAAAATAGTCAAAATCGGGAACTAGGAGATACTACAGAAATCAACTAGAACATATGGTTGATGTTAGTCAAATTGTCAAACAGTATAAATTTTAAAGAAATTAATGATACATAAAAGAAAAACTTAACCTAAGGTTTTGCCTTCTTGAAAATTTCATTTTTCTAAGATTTGATCTATCAATAATGTAGTTATCCAAGACATACATCATCAACAACCAAGCCTTATTCCTAAACTAGTTGGGGTCAGCCTTATGAATCATTTTCCGTCATTCTGCTTAGTTTAAGGCCATACTTTTAATAAGATGTAGATATATCAAGTCCTAATCATTTCTCACAAGATTTTCAGTCAATCTCTACCATCATGGTGTGCCATGTTGATACGTATCGTCTTGTACTAGATGTACTTTATTGATACTGAAATAAGACTCGGTATTAGTGTATTCCAAGTCTCAGTATGCTGAACGGGCTAGCATATATGTAAAATTAAAGAGTAGTAGACAAGGTTCACACTCTCGATACTGGATCTAGTACCAGTACTGTTACACCGAGTCACCTTCCTTGAACGCCAAGAAAACGGAGATCCACCTCGTCGGACTCCTGCAAGAAAAGTCCCCGAAGATCGGATGTTCCAGTGGGGACCCTCCGACGCTCAAGTCAGTCACTCGGGAACAAACAAGAGTTAGCTAGCAGAAGAAAGCTAGAGAGTTAAGGTTCCGAATCCTTCCCTCTTCGCAAGTGCAGGCTTTTATACCTGTTCAAAGATCTCCCCCTTTCCGTGCTTCCAGAAGGTTACCGATTTCAAGATATCCCCATCCGATAACGGACAAAAAGGAGGGGTTGACAGTGATGGGCCGTATCGTTACTGTGCACCAAAGGTGTCCTGCTTGATTTGCCACCCGCCAGTACGACCTTACAAGTGTCGGGCGGCCGCGACTGCATCAGGTGCGCGCCATTAAGAGGTATGGCTGCCTACAGCCGTAGGTGAGTGGTGTGCCGTCTGCTGCCAACTGCTCTCGGACACGTATCTCTGGATGCTGCGATAACTTAACGCGGGCGACTTGGGGAATGTGAAGGGGCAGTCGCTACTGTCCGTCCGATCTTCCGCGATCGCCCTCGAGGCGGGGTTGTCCTTTTGAAATTTATGAAAAGCGGATGCCATCATTGCCATAATAGCGCTGACGTCAGCGGTGTCCCATCATTGGTCGGAGGCGGTTTGTTCCATGCACCAGACGCCTGCCGAGGCGGCCTAGCCTATAGCGGGAGTCCACGTGGCTGGCAAATCGAGGCGGGACGATTTGAAACTTGACAAAACCCGGGTGAAGGCTGAATACTCGTCACTTTGCTTCAGTTGTCTTCTTCCTTGGTCGTCTGCTCCCTCTGCAACCTAAGAATTGCCCCCCGCCATTTCTTTCTCCAGGTTAGCTTCCGTCCTTCCCAATCTTTCCTTCTTCTTTCCCAAACTTTTGTCATGGCCTCCTCGCCATCTTGGACTTCTTCTGCTCCCTCTGACAACCGTATTTCTTCCTCGAGGCTTCGCGCCTCTTCATCTCCCTCTTCTTCATGGTCCTCCGATCCGGAGGACCGTCTTCCTTTGTCCCAACGACCGATTGCTGCCAGGGCTCCTGCAAGGGGACGCTCGGCGGCGATCGGCCGGGTCCCAGTGAGGAGGCAGCAGGCGGTGGCCGGCACCTCCACGGGGGCGGGGGTGGAATCTCCGACGGAGACCGCCTCCATAGTAACGGGCCAAGACTTAGCAAAAATTAGGGCCCGTTACTAGGTACCCTGAGATGTCGGGCTCTTCCTTCCGACCCTCGATGACAGGGTGGTCTCCTCTCGGCCCGGTATAGTGGCCGTTTATGAAATATCCCTTAGATTAGGGTTTCGTCTACCCTTTCACCCCTTTTTTATCAAACTTTTAGACTATTACTCCCTGACTCCTACTCAACTGGTCCCGAACGCCCTTCGGACCGTTTGTGCCTTTCTTATCCTTTGCCACCACCTCCAAATCATCCCCCGACTTTCCCTTTTTCGTTGCTTTTACACCCTCAGGCAGCAGAGGGGTTGGTGGCTATTCCAGCCCTGACCCGGTCGCGTCCTCAAGTTACTTCTCCCTTCCTCGGTCAAGGGATGGAAATCCCGTTTCTTTTTTGTTGACCTTGATCAAGTCAAGTCCCAGTGGGGGGGGGGATCCCGACCTTCGACCCAACATGAACTCCACCATCCTCCCAGGAGATCAAGAAGCACTGGGGCAACTGTTGACTGCCGACATCCCTAGGTACAACTTGCTTCTATCGGAGCACAACCTCCGGCTGGCAAGTCTCACCACACAAAGCGGTGAGTAACAGACACCCCAGTACTTAGCCAAATTGCCCTTTCCTCCTCTCTTCTTCTTTCTTCTCTCTTTTTTTTTATACTGACTCTGACTGATGCTGTGCAGCAATAAAGCCTCCGACCGCCATAGTCAAGAAAGCCGCGGTCAAGAGGATGAGGGCCCGGGATGGCCCAGAGAGGGGCAGCAGGCGCCGGCCCCGAAGCGTCTTACTGTGCGGGTATCTTCGCCAGCCGAGCAGTGTGAGTCTCCACTAGTCCCGGAGGTGGATTTGACGGCTGATACCCCTCCAGAAGGGGCAAGGGCCGAAGGGGCAACGACGTAGGAGCCGACGGCGATGGAGCCTCAAGACCCCCACAAACCAATCTCGGCCGAAGCAGACAGGAGTTGGGAGGAAGGGCCGTCAGGGGCGGTGAGTCCACCCCCCGAACAGATACCGACGAGCAGCCCTCCGCGTGCCAAGCCGGAGCACGTCGGAAACGCCGAGGAGAGCAGGGCTGGGCTGACTCCTCGCGGGTTCTCCTTAATAAACAATGGGCGTCGGGCTGAACAACTTATGTCCCATGTCGTTCAGCTCAACATTCAGGAGGAGCTCCGAAATCTGGGAGCGAATATTCGGGAGGTCTTCTCAGCCCTCGTCCGAGTAAGTAGCTTTTCCTTTGCCCTTGATTTAGAGCTCTTAAACAATTTGCATAGCTGACACCTTGAGCGCAGGTGACCAACTCCTTTGCGATCGCTCGGGAGGCTATCGGCGAGGGGGAAGCTGTCACCCGCCAAGTCCTACAGGATGCCGAAGACGCCCAGGCCCGGGCCGAGGCTGCGGAGAAGGCCTTGGAATTGGTGAGGGCCGAGTGCGCCGACAAAATAAAGGAGGCTAAGAGTAGAGTCGAGGCCGAGGCCAACCGACTGCGGGTGGCACTCAACCAGCTCACAGAGGCCAAGGGCGCAATTGAGGCCCGAAACCTTCATATAGCCGACTTGAGCTCGGCCATTCAGGCGGCCGAGGATCGGGTGAAGCGGGCTGAGGAAGAGGTAAATGCCAAGGAGGCCGAGAGGGCGGCGATAGCCTCTCTAGCTGAGAGAGGGAGGCCCGAGCCGCTGAGGCGGAGGCAGCTACCAAGGCTAGGGCTGCCGCGACCGTGGAGGAGTTCAAGGCATCGGAGCACTTCACCCACGAGCTAGTTGAAGCTAATGCGGATTTCTACGTTCAGGGGTTTGACGTTGCCAAGGAGAAAGTTGCCCGAGTTTTGAACCTCCCCCAGGTCATGGACGTCAAGCCGGACCAAGAGTCCGATGAGGCCTCGGATGGCGAGCCCACGGCTGGACCTTGATTTTGTTCTTTTACTTTACACTTTTTTTTTTATCAAGTCCGACTCGGGCGGCATTTTGTAAACACTTCATTAATGAAACTGTTTTTATTCAATAACGTCTCATTTCCGAGCCCTTGGGTTGCCAACGTGGGACCCCTAGGGGCTTTGCCAGCACCGAGGGGCAGCTTCTCCCCACTCACGAGCAACTTAGCCATGTAGGACCGAACGTCTGGGAGCGCCAAGGTCGAGACTGGGGCCGCGTCTGCCCTAAGGATTTGGACCTCAAAGACTGATGGAACATCAGCCTCGGAGTGCCGAGGGGACAACGGATTTTTGAATCCGATGATACATCGGGTCTTCGCTGCAAATGGTACATTGGGCTTTTTGTGGAGAGCCGATGGTACATTGGTCTGCCAGTGGTACACTGGGCTTTCATGCCGAGCTGGCCTCGGGCTTTTTGAATCCGATGGTGCATCGGGTCTTCGATGCTAATGGTACATTGGGCTTTTTATTGAGAGCCGATGGTACATCGGTCTGCCAGTGGTATACTGGGCTTTTTATGCCAAGCTGGCCTCGGGCTTTTTGAATTCGATGGTACATCGGGTCTTCGATGCCAATGGTACCTTGGGCTTTTTGTTGAGAGCCGATGGTACATCGGTCTGCCAGTGGTACACTGGGCTTTTCATGCCGAGCTGGCCTTGGGCTTTTTGAATTCGATGGTACATCAGGTCTTCGATGCCAATGGTACATTGGGTTTTTTGTTGAGGAGTTGAGATGCTTAAACTCCTGTTTATTAATTTTAAGTGCGGGGCAAGGGCCCTAAAAGAATACGAGCATGAAATTTTATATAAAGAAAAGGGTACACTACTGATAATACCGACGGAGGTTGTTGGCGTTCCATGTTCGTGGGAACGGCTTTTCGTCGAGCTCTTCTATTTTGTACGCTCCATGGCGGAGCGCCTCGGTGATCTGGTATGGCCCTTCCCAGTTCGGTGCTAGTTTGCCTCCTTTCGTCGGTTTTGAGACTTCGGCCGCCGAAGGACTAGATCTCCCGGCAAGAAGGCTCTAGGGCGAACGCGAGCGTTGTAATACTTGGCCATCCGCTATCGGTAGGCTGCCATCCGGAGTCGCACTCGGTCCCGCACCTCCTCCACCAGGTCGAGGTTGGCCCGCAACTGGCTCGGGTTGTCTTCCTCGCTGTAGGCTTCCACTCTGGGGCTCGGGGCGCCGATCTCCACAAGAATGATGGCCTCGGATCTGAAGATGAGGCTGAAGGGGGTCTCTCCGGTGGGACTCGTGGCGTAGTGTGGTAGGCCTATAGCACGTTGGGAAGCTCCTCCACCCAGCGCCCTTTGTAGTCATCAAGACGGGCTCTTAGTCCTTGGAGATAATGCGGTTGGTCAACTCGGCCGCACCGTTGGTCTGAGGGTGGCCTATCGAGGTGAATCGCTGAAGGATGCCTAGCTCGGTGCAGAATCCTTGGAAGAACGCGTTGTCGAACTGCCGGCTGTTGTCGGTGACCAAGATATGTGGGAGCTTGAACCGGCATATATAGACTTCCCAAAGAAGGACCTCACTTTACTCTCAGTGATCTTGGCAAGCGCCTCTGCCTCGATCCATTTGGTGAAGTGGTCAACAACCACCAGTAGGAACTTGCGCTGACCGGAGGCTGGAGGGAACGGCCCCAAGATGTTCATACCCCACTGGGTGAAAGGCTAAGGTGCCGCCAAGGGGGTCAGCTGAGACGTCGGCTGCCGCTGGATGTTGGCATGGCTGGCAGCTATCACACTTCTTGACAAGCTCGGTCGCGTCTTCCCTCATGGTTAGCCAATAATACCCCTGCCGTAGGGCCTTGTACGCTAGGGCTCTGCCCTCCAGATGACTCCCGCATATGCCTTTATGAATTTCTCGTAGGATGTAGTCAGCTTCAATAGGCCCGACGCACTTGAGGACCGGGTATGAAATGATCTTCGGTAGAGCTTCCCATCCATCATCAGGAACCTCGGGGCCCGCCTCCTGAGCAGTCTGGCCTCAGCCGGGTCTTCAGGAAGGGTGCCATCGGTCAAGTATCGGATGTAGGTGTCCATCCAGGAGGGCTCCTGCTCAACCGGCAGCGCTTCCTCCACTGCCGCTTCAATGCTTGGGACTTGCAGATGCTCCACGTACATCCTTCCCAAGGTCCCGTCGGCCGAAGTGGCCAAGCGGGACAACGCATCAGCCCTGGCATTTTTCGTCCGGGGAATGTAGCTGACGTGAAAATATGCAAATTGAGAGGCTTGAATTGCACTTTGCTCAGGTAGCGGGACATGGTCAGGTCTCTAGCCTCGTACTCCCCCAGCGACCTGCCGGACAAGCTGGGAGTCCGTGAAGACCCTTAGACGCTCCGCACCGAGCTCCTTGGCTAGCTTCATCCCTGCCAGCAAGGCTTCATATTCCGCTTGGTTGTTGGTGGCTGGGAAAAAAACCGGAGGGCATACTCTACCACCTCCCTCTCGGGATTCGCAAGAATAAGTCCAGCTCCACTCCCTTGAGAATTTATCGCTCAATCTACATGAAGGATCCAGTCTTCCTTCTCCACCCCCTCGGCCGTAGGGACTCCATGTGCACTTCCGAGTGAAACTCCTCCGGATGCTCCTCTGCCCAAGTGCACTCGACCAGAAAGTCGGCTAACACCTGGGACTTCATTGCAGGCCTTGGCCGAATGGATAGATCAATCTCCCCAACTTGATGGTCCACTTGGCCAGCCGACCGAAAGTGTCAGGACGGGACAGAATAGTCCGAAGTGGTTGGTCCGTGAGCATACGATCGGATGAGCTTGGAAGTAGGGTCGAAAGCGCTGAGCTGAGACCACCAGGGCGAAGATGATCTTCTCTGTCTTAGAGTATCTGGTCTCGGCATCGTGAAGCACTTTACTGGTGTAGTAGACCGGCTTCTGCACCCCGTCGGTATTCATGCGGACAAGCATGGAGCTGACGACCTCAGGAGAGGCTACTAGATACAAAAAGAGTTCCTTCCCATTCCTCGGCTTAGACGGCAGTGGAGTAGATAGAAATTTCTTCAGCTCCTCGAAATCTTCTTGACACTCCTTCGTACACTCCTTCGTTCACTTGAAGCTGTTGACCTTGCACAGTGCCTTAAAGAAGGGCAGACACCGCTTTGCCGACCTTGACATGAAGCGGCTCAGGGCTGCCATCCTTCCGGTCAGACACTGCACCTCCCTTTTATTAGCTGGGGGCCTTATATCCAAGATGGCTCAGATTTTGTCTGGGTTAGCTTCAATTCCTCGCTGTGTCACCATGAAGCCTAGAAACTTATCCGCCGCAACCTCGAAGGTGCACTTGTGGGGGTTCAGCCTAATTCGGTACCGACGTAGGTTGGCAAGGTCTCCGCAAGGTCAACAATATGGTCTTCTGTGTTGAACTTCAGCAGGCTCTGGACGAGCCGACTTCTTGGTGGTGCTTCCGCTAGCCTCGCGCCGGGAGGAGTCAGCCTCATCAACGCGGATGTACTTCTGGGCTCGGCTCAGGAGCTCGGCGTAGGAGCCGGGGGCTTCTTGTCGAGGGAGTACGTGAAGCGGGAGGGACGGAGCCCTCGCTTTAAGGCCAAGGTGGCCACCGAATCCTCGAGGTTGTAGACCTCCAGGGCTGCCTCCTTAAACCGAGCGACGTAGTCCCGCAGGGATTCACCACTCTTCTGTTGAACGGAGAAGAGGCTGTCTGCCACCCTTGGAATCATCCGATATGCGTCAAAATGGGCCAGGAAGGCGCTCTCCAGTTGGCGGAAGGAGTGGATACTCTGCGGCGGCAGGCGGAGTACCAAGCTCGAGCAGCTTTCTTCAAAGTGGCAGGAAGGCGATGCACAGAAGTGAATCAGTTGCCCCTTGGACCTGCATGAGAACCTTGTAACTTTCTAAATGGTCCAGGGGGTCCGTGGTCCCGTCATACAGGTCCAGCTGAGGAAGGCGGAACCGGGTTGAGATCGGCTCCTCCATGATCCGGCGGGATAGCGGTGGCCGGCTGTCGTAGTCCGCCTCTGGTGGGTTGGTGATCCGGCGGCTGAGCTCCTTCAACCGCTGATTGTACTCGTTGAGCCGACGCTCAGCTCGGCGGGCTATTTTGCCGTCGAAAGACCCCTCCCTCGAGGAATCCGAGGGGGAAGAGTGGTGGCGATGCTGACGAAGGCGCTCTGCCTCCCTCCCATGCGGCTGCTTGGGAGATGCGCTAGCATGGCGAGAGGGTGACCGGGGCCTCTTGGAGGCTTCAAGGTGGTGAGGCTTGGGTGAAGCGCGGCGGTGGCAAGCTTCTCGGGCAGGAGACCTCCTCCGAAAAGAGTGCTGGCTGGGTTGGATGACTCCAGGCACCGACGGGAGAGGCTCAGGTTGCTGCGCAGCCACCGCCTGATGCTGTAGGCCTTGAACCACCATTGCCAAAGATTGGACTTGTGCGGCGAGGGCGGCAAGCCGGTCTTCTTGAAGCTGCTGCGGTGGTGGTGGTGCAGGAGCATCGGCTAGGAGAGCTGAGGGGCCAACCGCTAGCGGATCAGCCCCTTGATGCTGCCTCCCAGGACGATTGGTGGAGACCTCTCGCGCACGAGTCGTCACCATCGCTTGAGAGCTCAGGGAAAAAGAAGTTGTCGCTGATAGGTTCGAAGCTTTTCTCTTCTCCCCCCTTCCTGGTGTGCCAATCTGTTGACGCCGAGTCACCTTCCTTGAATGCTAGGGAAACGGAGATCCACCTCATCGGACTCCTGCATGAAAAGTCTCCGGACACCGGATGTTCCGATGGAGACCCTTCTACGCTCAAGTCAGTCACTCGGGAACAGACAAGAGTTAGCTAGCAGAAGAAAGCTAGAGACTTAAGGTTCAGAATCCTTCCCTCTTCGCAAGTGCGGGCTTTTATACCTGTTCAAAGATCTCCCCCTTTTCGTGCTTCTAGAAGGTTACCGATTTCAAGATATCCCCATCCGATAATGGACAAAAAGGAGGGTTGACAGTGACGGGCCGTATCGTTACTATGCGCCAGAGGTGTCCTGCTTGATTTGCCACCCGCCAATAAGGCCTTACAAGTGTTGGGCGGCCGCGACTGCATCAGGTGCGCGCCATTAAGAGGTATGGCCGCTTGCAGTCGTAGGCGAGTGGTGTGTCGTACACCGTAACGGGATATGACCATACGTAGTCGCAGGCGAGTGGTGGGCTGCACGCCGTAACGGGGTATGGCCACGCACTGTTATGGACGCATGGTGGACTATACGCCTTAATGAGGCATGGCGATGCACCGTAGCAGGCGAGTAGTGGGCCACGTAGGCGTGCCATGTGGCCCGTTGCTATAAGCTCAGGGCCGAGGCTGAAGCTCGGGGCTGAAGGAGGCCGAAGCTGGTATCGGAGGTTGAATGATGCCTCGGAGGCCGAAGCGGGCCTCGGAGGTTGAATGGTGCCTCAGAAGCCGAAGCGGGCCTCGAAGGTTGAATGGTACCTCAAAGGCCGAAGTGGGACGCCGTCAGTCTCCTTTACCGTCAATTCTGATGGTACTGGATCAGCCATATCAAGTACCATACTGGTAGTGTTGGTACTATCTTTTTTTGGCACTATGACATGCCAATCTTAAACTAAGGATAATTTCTTAATTTCTCTAGTTTGACTTTTCAATTAATTACATTATTTGTTACCAATTGAATGCCATATGTATGACATCCTTTTTTTGGTTGCTTTAGAAAGTTCAAATGGGTTTCAAGTCAATTGATCTAGTCATTCAAGGCAAACAAAACTCTGAATTCAGTCTATACCTTTAATATCATTTAATTTCCTTCGAAGATTTTCTCATTCATTTTCTAAGAAAATTACCTTGCCCATAATGGGAGTTGTTGCCGCCAAATCACTTTTGATAAGCGTCAGGTGAGATGTGAGCCTCACAGGCCTTTAAGGGAATGGCCAAGCTATCTCCTTCAATCGTGAACCTGCAAGAAAAAGCCCCGGACTGGTGGTTTCGGTGGGGACCCTCCGACGCTCAAGTTAGTGATTTGGAGAACAAGTATTTGAATTATCAGTAGAGCTTGAGTCCCCTACCTCGAGGGTGGGGGTTTTATATACCTGTTCGAGGGATCCCTCTTACCCTTCATTCGTAACAGTTGAATCCTTTTTGGATAGTTGTTGGTTTCCGGTCTTCGACGTGCCGCAAAGGACGGGTAGTGGGGCTAGACGTGGCCCAACCCATCGTTGGTGGCGTCAGGGGGAGGCACGTTCCTTGCACACGTCATCGGTATATTCGTGGCGGAGTAATCCACCACTCTCGGGGAAGTGGGCTACGAAGCTTGACCGAGGATGACCGACGCGGAGGCCAACGCCGAGGCCGACGCGGAGGCCGACGCCGCGGCCGATGCGGAGGCCAAAATGGGCCGCGGTTGACGCAGAGGCCGACACCAAGGCCGAGACGGGCCGTGGCAGATGTGGAGGCCGAGATGGGCCGCGGCCGACGCAGAGGCCGATGCCAAGGCCGAGATGGGCCGCGACCGATGCGGGGGTTGAAATGGGTCATGGCCGACGCAGAGGCCGACGCCAAGGCCGAGACGGGCCGCAGCCGATGCGGGGGTTGAGATGGGCTGGAGGCCGGGATGGGCCCAATGCCAAAGGATTGGAATGTGCCAAACCGTGCGACATCGGGTTCGTGGTCCCTTAATTTTGTGGGTCATTTGGCTTGATTAGCTACATCAGATGCCCCCCCCCCCTGAGCTGGTGTCACCGTTTAAGTGAAAGGGGCGTCGAATCATTAGCAGCTGATCCCCATATCGCGTTGAACGGTGTCCACACATGTGTCCTTGATAGGATGGCTCCTTTAAGACGGTAAGATCATGGGGCGTCATCATCTTCGCGTCCTAACCGTCAGATGCACCTCGAGGCTAGGAAGCCTTTAGAGATCTCCAAAATATCGGCGACCATCATTGAGTCGCCAAATCACTGGCACCGATATGCTCTCATTGGTTGGAGGTCTTGTCTACCGCGCGCCCAGAGCATCGCCGCAGAGTTCTTCTCAATGAATCGTGTCCGCATGGCCGGTGCATCGAGCGGGGGCAATTTTGAAAATGTCGATGAGGTGTATATAAGAAGGGGCGTGCCCTAGCTTCAATTTCACCTACTGCCCAGAGTTTCTTCTTCTCCCAGCCTGAGTGCCTCTTCAATTTCTTCTTCTTCATTTGCCCAGGTTAGTTCTCCATGCCTTCCCGACCGTCTTCTTCTTCCTCGTCTTCCCGGTCCTCCACTAACCAGGTTCCCCCAATCCCGTATGGCTACGGCTGGGGAACCTACTGTCAGGAGCCCTCTGGTGGTTGTAGCTCCACCTCCTAGGGTAGCCTCGTCCTCTAGGGCAAGCTGGGGTTCCCTGAGGGGACTGTCTCCACCCTTACCTCCACCGACCTTGCAGCTTTTAGGATGGCCTATAGGATACCCGAAGGGGTGCGACTGATCGCCCCAGGACCCAATGATAGGGTGACTTCTCCCCCTCGGGGGGTCGCCCTATATGAGGAGTTTTTGAAGGTCGGTCTTCGACTTCCCCTTCACCCTTTCATCATTAACCTACTAGATAGGTACAATTTGGTCCCGACCCAACTAGTTCCCAACTCGATTAGGGCCATTTGTGCCTTCTTGGTGTTGACCCGCCTTCAGGGCTTCCCGAGCAACGTCTCCCTCTTTCGCAGTCTCTACACCATCCAGGGCTCAGTCCGGCTGGTGGTTATTTGCCCTTCGGCCGGGTAGAGCCCTTAGGCTAGGTCTTCCGTCGTCCATAAAGGGGTGAAAATCCTGATTCGTTTTTCCGAGGTGGACGAAGTAAAAAGGGAATGGGGCACGCCTAATACTGAGGCCAACAAGAACTTATTAGTCATGCCAAGGGACCAGGAGGCTTTCGATCTTCTCCTGGCGATTGAGCTCCCATCCTATCGAGAGCTATTGTCGGAGGACAACCTCCGACACGCCGGCATCGCTCCTGATGACGGTGAGGGCCTCTTCGAAGATGGTGTTTCAATTTTTCATTTTCATTTTCTCTTTTTTTTTAACGACACCGGTTCTCGTGTAGCCATGAAGATCAACATTCCAGCCGAGCCTTTCGAAGGGCCGCGGTCAAGAAAAGGAAAGGGCAGGATGCTGAAGCTGAGGGATCGAGGAAGAGACCTTGGTCCCAATCACCACCTGCGCCCCGAACTGCCCCCAGAATTCCTACTCCGTCGCCACCACCCCGTCAATCTCCTGCACCAACACCACAACCACGGCGGTCTCCTACACCACTATCGCCATGGCGATCTCCCACACCATTGCCGCCGTCGAAGCCCGTCGATTTGACCACGAGTATGCCGCCGAGGAGTCGAGGGCCCACGTCGCCCGGCCGGTCGAGCATCCCGACCCGTCGTCCACTGAGCCAATCCCGAGGGACGCGCTCAGGCCAGCGGAGGGGCGCCTGTCGATAGGAGGCAGAAGGCCGTAGTCGGCTATGAGGCCCGCGCCGCCGCGTCTGAGCCCACAGGGGACAAGTTGGGGCCAATCTCCTCGCGGCCTTCTCTTATGAACCACCCCTACCTCACTGAGAAGCTACTGTCGGCGGCATCCACTTCTGCTATTCAGGAGGAGGTCAAGCGGACCAACTCCTGCACTCTCTTCAAGGATTGCCAGGCGGCCCTGCTCCGGGTAAGTGACTGTTCATATCTTGACCCTGTTTACTCTTCCTATGCTTGTTCTTTGTGACTAACATCGGTCTTACTGTGCAGGTGGTAAATGTTTTCAATTATACGCAGACTCTTGCCACCAACGGAGAGCGCCAACTTAGTCGCTGCCGCTGGGAGGTTTTCGAGTACCGAGACCGGGCAACGAAAGCTGAAGATGCTCTCAAGCTGACTTTGGCTGGGGAGGCAGAGAGGCTTGAGATAGTTTGGTCTCAGGTGCGAGCCGAGTCGGCGGCGACGCAACAACAGATGCGCAAGGCCCTTGAGCGCGCCCTCGCGGCCGAGGGGAAGCTGATGGCCGCTGAGGCGGAATTGGCCGATGTCAAGGCCCAGCTCGAGACAGCAAGTCCGAGCTGAAATCTGCCGAGGAGAAGACCAAAATCGCCGAGGTGGCGGCCCGCCTGGCTGACATCAAAATTGCCGAGGCCACGGAGGTGGTGAAAGCCGCCGACAGGAGATCGGCTGAGGCCGTAGTGAAAGCCGTGGAGAGCTACCGAAGCTCTCAGGTCTTCATCGAGGAGGTAGCTGAAGCTGTGGCCGGCGCCTACCTCCATGGTTTTTATGACTGCCGAGACAAGGCAGTAAGGTTCTTTGGTACTGAAGGCCTTAAAGACATGGAACCCGACGAAGACCTTGAGGTCGGGGAGATCAACCACGGCTCCATTCCGGCCGACGATGCTGCCCCCCCCCCCCCCCCGGCTGATGCTGCTTCGGTCGAGAATTGAAGATCCGCCTGCGGCATCGGTTCTTTCTTTGTTTTTTCCTGTTTAACAATGTACTCAAGTCTGACTATGGTCGGCATTTTGTAAGAGCTTTGGTAGTTAATGAAAAGAAAGTATCCTTTGAAATTTATGTTGGAGCTATGAATTCTTTCTTTTTCTTTTGTTCGATGTTATCGATACTTAGCTTCTCAAGTTGCTTGCCCACCGCAATCTTTGGTGCCCGTAGGAGTGCAGAGTCACACTAACCCGACCAAAACGGGGTCCCTTAAAGTTTAGCAGAGACATTTTAGGATCAGTATGCGCTGATTCCTGACCCCGGCGTTGGGTTGCTGATGAGCCGTAAGTATCGAGCGGGCCCCGAATAGTCTTGTGACCCCGAGCCTTCGGCACTATTTTATTAAGGGGCTTTATAATGTTGCTTCGCCGACATGTATTATTTGCCATTCCGCCGAAGGGCATTTAATGCGGTCTTGTGGGAGTGACCCGATATCGTGCCAGGGAGCTTCTTAACCTTGAAGGGCGATCTGAGGGTCTCTTAACCAGGCTCAGGATCCTTTCAACCCGAAGGGTGACCTGAGGGTGCTGTGACCAGGCTCAGGGTCCTTTCAAACTCGAAGGGTGACCTGAGGGTGCTGTGACTAGGTTCAGGCTATGACGTTGGAGTTTGGCTTTAGCACCGACACTAAAGTTGGGCTCCGGTGCCGACGCGGAAGTAGGTCTTTGGCGCCGACGTGGGAGTCGGGCTTTGGTGCCGTCGCGGAAGTCGGGCTTTGGCCACATTGTCATGGAACAGAGAGGCAATGCGAAGTAATGCATAAAAGGGCACTTTTACTTCAAGAAGATTGAAAGATGAGGTATTCGAACCTACGAACATCCAGTTGAGTACATCGTTGATAGTACCGGCGAA